>OZ012684.1:59950794-59980794 GCA_963942565.1 Maea johnstoni | reverse complement strand
TCATGACGTCAAGTGTGCAGTTTTGCGCCGGAACGAGAGAGATTGGCGATTAGTGAGCTAACGCTACAAATTGAGCGCCGCCCAGTGAAGTGTACTGAGGCGTTATGAAGATGCCAAGTTCGTATCAGCAGTCAGTTTAAAATGTCAGTTTATTCCCTCAGACACAGCCACGTCAAAGGCAGTTAAGCACCCTGAGGTAATGTAGCAGAATATCTCGAGATATCTCGCGTCAGCATCTCGCGACAGTGTTGAAAGCTGGTTTTGTCGCAGACCGGTCATTAAGGGAAGGCACAGAATGCCACATCAGTTATCTCCGTTTGATTGAAGGCGAATGCCCAGTTGGGTTACTAGTGAAACCCCCTTATCCATTTGATACGATTGAATTATCAATATCAATACAATCATATAAGTCTCTCTCTCTCTCTCTCTCTCTCTCTCTCTCTCTCTCTCTCTCTCTCTCTCTCACACACACATGCATACATACATAGAACTCGAATCACTTCGACATGAAAATGACTGATTAATTTAGAATGGTGAAAGTGCCCTTACGTATATGGGCCATTCATGGCGGTATTATACTATTTTACTCCACACACTAAACTTCAAAATACTGTTTGTTCCATAACATAATCTTTCATATGTTGCAAATTGCTCTATCATATGTGATGAAAATTCATAAATTCCCAACATAATGTATAATCCAGTAACAGATAAGAGGGTAATTGAAGGATATCCATCAATCAGCTATGTTTGATATTCGATATTGATGAATAATCCATTTATCGGCACCTATTGCGTGTAGAGCGATATAAATGTTTTACCAAAATTACCAATATGACACGAACCAGCCAAGACATAATGTTCCTTGCCATTGTTAAAAATAGGTAAATATTTAGCTATATCCCCATTGAGTGCATCATGATTCCACCCAAGGTATACACATTTGCTGTACTGTTTTAGAGCATAGGAAACTCCAACAGCGTGAAAAATGATATCATACCGTTACCAAAAAATACTAAATAAAACAGGAATGGACAAGAAATAACTGGTCTTGATCATGTTGAATGTAGGTAAATAATTGATTGTATGACCATTACGTGCATTATGATTGCATCCATGCAAAGAGAACTAAATTGTTTTACTGTTTTTATGGCAAGAAAAATTGCAACAAATCCATTAGCAATTTATGGCAATAGTATAGTATAGTATATTAACTGCATCATTACATGCAAAGTATACTTTCCCTTCATTAGTGATTTCCCATAAGTGATATCCCCATAAGAGCTGCTTATTAAATAGTTTTATTTAAAGTATCGGGTGCGCTTGCATCGTTTTGAAGTTCATACTGGTCATCATTTTTATCTGGATTGTAGACATGACCTAACAATCCTGTGCATATCTCATATCGAGTAATATTTAGCGATATTTGTACAAGGAGTCATTCGGCTCAACAGGCGCAATGGATTTAGTTAAATATTCTAAACACATTTTCAGTTATGAATATATCTTTATTTTTGTGGGACTATGTGAACACTCTCAATCTAAATAGAAGAGTAATATTTCATTGTCATATGTTCCTTGTTATTCCTATCCACATTCAAATCATTTCAGTGAAAGTAACATGGTTTGAACATTGTTATGAAAAATGGACTGTTTTTTTATTGGCATCAAAATCTACCAACTATCCGATGCTATGTCCTTTAATAACACGACTAGACTAAACATACTTCAGCCTAATATGTTAACATTGCCCTACACATAGCATCCCCTCAGGAATCCGTATCCTGATGTAACACAATTGATGAACTCCAGTTAACGATACGACAGGTGATGTTTTCCTATGCTATGCGAGATTATTATACTCATGGCGTCGATTTCTCAAAATGTCTTGATATGTTTATACATCCAAACAGCAGATATTGTTCAATTAGTAATGATGATTTTGCTTGCGTAGTGGTAGACGTAGGCGTTCATAGCCCACCTCAGGTCATGGGTGGACGTGGGTAAAGAGGCACTGCATAGCATAGATTAGTATATGACGTTCAACTTTTTTATGCGCTACTTCAATCAATTCCCTATCCACCGTATGTGACGTAGATTCTGCGTACAAAACTCCCTTTTCTCTCATTCAGGGGTTAGAGTTGGACTTAAAGTTTGGCTTCCCCCTAAAAGTTAACCGTTTCGTCAAAAAATAGTTCATGCCAAGTTACTCTAAACAGGAGCTTGAAAATAACGACCACTTGGAGAACCAGTTCATACCTTTCTCCCCCCCCCCTCCAAAAAAAAAAGAAGAAACAAACCAATTACTATCGCGTACGTTTGAATTGCTATTTTGGATTCATTTACATGTATTTACAGGTCAAGATTCCTTAGGCTCTGTGTGTATCAAACAACGATATTTTTGCATTTTTATAATCTGTACCTGACATATATATCTTTTATTCAACC
Organism: Maea johnstoni; assembly: GCA_963942565.1. Taxonomy (NCBI): domain Eukaryota; kingdom Metazoa; phylum Annelida; class Polychaeta; order Spionida; family Magelonidae; genus Maea; species Maea johnstoni. The sequence continues at coordinate 59,978,346 of OZ012684.1, read as the reverse complement.
CGGCTTTCAAACCAAACACCCTTACTTTGTTGACTTGGAGGCTCGAATATCTAAAAGCAATTCATTGGGTTAGAAAGTAATAGCTACAGGCAAAACATGTTACCACCACTTGACCACTTGATTTGCATCGCAATATAATTAAAGGCACATGATTCCATATTTTCTATCAGACTCTCAATAGAAAAACTACCTCCAAAACAAAATAAACCCAAGGGAAACAATATCGTTTCATTTTTTAGAACTTGATTTGATACACCCCAGGCTTCATATATTTAAGTTTATGTATTTTCTACCGTCAAGAAATAGTAGAAATGTTCTTGTGCTTGATCAAAAGCATTAAAAGGTTGCTGCTATAGAAGAGATGATAGCACAAGGGCAAGACTGTGGTAAGAACAGCAATTGGTATTCATATCCAATGAATTGTTTTCTTGATTACAGTATTCTACCGCATACAGATGATTCCACGTATGAGTGAACACTCCTTATTTGGTTGGGGTTTATAGCCGATACTAACAATCTCTGTAAATTACCTTGCTCTTTTCACTTATACGGGCACCGAACATGCACTCTGTAGAATAAAGGATGTTGGGGCATAACCTAGACATGACAATGGAATTAAGTTACTCCGTCATTGCTTGATCCTGCGGTCAAATATCGAGATTGCACGAAGCAATATCACATCTTCTATCCCGGTGATTTATACCATAGTGGAATATCTAACATATATTTCATATATGCCTGATATTTATCTCAGTAGGCCACGTCGTCCTAATGACTTGCCGTAGGTCTGACCAGTTCTAGATAATGTAATAAATGTACCACCCCTTCTCGGGTTCGAATCCTGATCGGGGCATGTGAGAAAGTTACCAATGCCGTGGGGTTAGGTGGTGGTTTTCGCTGGGTACTCCGGTTTCCTCTATCACTTACAATTCACAATTCAACCTAAATATGGCCGAAAAAGTGACGACAATCGAAATTCCAAATTCCTAGTAAATGTATATACAATTCAAACTGTTATTTGATTGTATAATGGCATACTTTCGATGTCGAGGTTCTGAGAATATTTGAGTAACGTGTTGGCAATAAGCACCACAGTGATTTTAATTATATTGTTACTTGCGTACAGGCATATCCCATTATGCATATCACACACCAATGAGTATGCACCAACAGACACTAAGCATTGTATTCAGACCAATACATATCCTACCTCTACTGTTTTGCACTCAACTGACCCAGACCAATATTATCAGGTCGATCGAGCGTGGCAAAAACTTGTTAAAAATGAGATTCAAAATTCCTTAAAAGGTTATTTTTTCAATAACAAATCTTGCGGTTTATCACGTTTAAAAATCTTCCTAGAAAACCTCGTCTATCTTTTCCCATTTATTCATTTAAATTTTCACAAAAGCAAAAGCAAGACATTTTATATGATACATCATATGACGTAGGGGTATATCCTATGACGTACACTTTCTTAGTCAGCACATAGCAATCATATAGATGAATGGAAATGTTTGGCTACTATCTATCTTCCGCTAAATTCACATCAGTGTGATTAAATATGATCCACGGTAATATATGGTGTGCAATCAAAATGAGAGCGCAGCTTATTCGGTTACATGTCAACATAAATAGCATATGATCCCTGTTTAGGCCAGTGACCTACCACTTCTTTAGTAGATCTTTCAGTTGATGGAGTTATGAAAGTTGATGGATACAGGTTATCTATAAGACACCTGCTTAAATCATGAAGGGACGGCGTATGGGGTAGAAAAGACTCATCCTACCATAGCAAATGCCAAGCTAGGTTGATACGTGTAGCTCCGTAATACTCCAATATCCTACCAATCTGACGATAATGACTGCTACTCTTTAGAAAAGTTGTGAGCTTCAGCTCGTGTCTCCATTTTGTCACTTACCTATTGTAATCAGCAGGGAGTGAAAATACCCATCTTATTATAATTGACTAGTGTTGTGGTATATGTATACATGTAGTAACTTGCGTCTCAAGCATGAGTCCATTTCTTCAATTAGGTCACTCAGAATTTCATGGCCCAATTTCATTTTCTAGTCCAATGTGTTAGGGTTTTCTGACATGTGAGGGATTTAACTTTATCGATATTAATTTCTTAATAATAATGTAGATGCTGAGAGCGGTAAATTGTTCTTGTCATTTTTTCACTTGAAATAAATGGTAACATTTAGAATTGCATAGTTAGTGCAAGTTCTATCTAATATGTGTTGTAACATCCCGTGTTAGATCCTTTAAGACTGTTTATATGGTACGATCCAATCGAGTATCCCTGTACGCTTATTTCATGTTTGTACTAATAGCCTTTCAGAAGCAATGTAATTGTATAGCATAACTCTTGCAATTAAGATGGTTCATGTCTTATTTCCTGCTATTGGGGTAACTAAAGAATCTATAGTTTAATTAAAAACAAACAGACATGCACTAGGGACAGTAGTATATAAAAAAAAGAAAAATTACAGACGACAAAGGGTAGTATTATATCAATCTTATAGTGCTTATTGCTAATCTAAATGGGTTAAGAACATGGGTAAAATAGAAGGAGATTATTTCCTAAATGGTACGATTACTAATCTGATCGCGCGCCAGCAGTTCACCCCACTCTGTGTGGGCTTTAACCAGATCTGTATGGTGATTCACCCTCTAATCGGATTTATTCCAAGTTTCCGATGGCACAGCCATTGTTGATTTGGAGTCTTGTCAATAACCCTATGCTGACAAATTACCGGAAGCTATCGAAATACATCAAGCCATCAGACGCCACCTTTGCTTCAGGGTAATTAGTTATTGGAAGGCCGTATGATATATTACAAAATGCTTATATATATATATATATATATATATATATATATATATATATATATATATATATATACATATATATATATATATATATATATATATATATATATATATATATATATATATATATATATATATATATATATATATATATATATATATATATACTATATATATACTGTAAATCACTTGAATATGGCGTGAACATTATATAGCGTAATTACGATGCCGCCCTGAATAGCGTGATCTAAGTATAGCGGGGAACAGGAACATCAGCAGCAAGTTCAATTAAGAATTTAATGAAGACGGGATTTTACAATTGCGCATATGGGCAGAGCGCTATTTTCGCTATATTATTGTTCCCGCTATACTTAAGTGTTTTACATATATATGTGATTTACATATATATATATATATATATATATATGTATATGTATATGTGTATATATATATATATATATATATTTATATATGTATATATATATATATATATTCATATATATATATATATATATATATATATATATATATATATATATATATATATATATATATATATATATATATATATATATATGTGTGTGTGTGTGTGTGTGTGTGTGTGTGTGTGTGTATGTGTGTGTGTGTGTCAATTAATCGGAAAACTTACAACGCCTGGCAAATGAATCATCGTTACCGAGTACATTTGATAAGATTTTTGCCCGAGCGATATTATATCATGTAGATCCACTATATGAAGAACAAAGACGAGTTCATACTGCGGCGCAGTTTACCCATTTTTATATTGATAAACCAGTTAATATGCATGTACTCAATAATTGTATGGGACGTGTAAAATATCAAAATCATTGTAAAGAAGGCTTATGGTCATTTGGTGCAATAATGTTTATTCCTCGCAAGTATGGATCCTACTAAATAACGAATCTCTGTCGTTTCAAGGGCTTTGCTTGAATGATTTCATGTATGCATTCTGTTCCTTATCATTTGGAACTGTCGATGTCCAAGACTGCATCGATGAATGACTTCCTCATGGCTATTTGATCGAATTATTCTACTGCACCCATCTGCGCTGATCTCCCTTGTTCAATTATTTCCCCCTGATCTTGTCCCGAATGCCCCCAATTAGGATACATGTTATGGCCTCCGCACTCACTCACCTTTCGAAGCAAAGTAAAACATCCAACTGTTCAAACCACTTATTGTGAACAGTGCAATGGGTCGGTCCCATTTCGTTGAAAACAATGTGGAAAACATCCGAGTAACTCTTAACTCCTCTTAGTCTGAACAATTTTGCCCAAGTAGTACGTGGATGTCCATATCATAGATATTCTAATACACATAGTGACAAGTGATACCATGGCTTTCTATGCATTCTTAAAACAATCGACCTATACTTAAGCACATGGTTATGCAGTGTCCTGTTGGGGATGATATCAGAAGGAAGTTGTTTGACAAACTGTACATAATAGACCCATTATTCGAGCAAAGATGTATTACACTCTCGGCTGATGTTTTCTTATGGTTAATACGTGTAGGCAAACCCATTGAAGGGGTGGAGGAAAAGCTAAAGTTGGACATATGTCGCTGTGCTAGACGGCATAGCAATACTTTATATAAACGAGTGTTAAAGTCTAGAGAGGGCATTGGCGCAGCTGCTAAAATTAAGACTGATCACCCAGTCAAACAACCTAATGCGCTAACCAGACTACGATGACTTACCTGGTTATTGTTACAGAGCTTAACATGCATTTATTTTTTACTCTGCTGATCTTTTTTCGAATAACCGTGTTCTTCTTCTGCGCTTCGATCGCTTCATAGCATCTTCAGGTGACTACTTTAATCAATTTGATTTTTTTATTACTTTATCAATGACCATTTTGATTTGCTCCACATTCGAGTAATTATGTTATATTTGTATTTATGTTTTGTTCTATGCTTTAAAATCTGCTTGTTTATGTATAACTTCTGCATTCTTCGGATCACTCAATATAATACAATATAATACGATACAATACAATACAGTACAAAAAATTGCCATCCCCAATTGGGTTGTTCCAATCATGGTGATGTTAATAGGAGAAAGATTAGTACATGTAACCTGGTATGGTCCCTATATAAACGTGCGCGTTGACAGATGCTATCCATAGTCACCATAAACCATGAAATATCCGTTGAGACTTTTATGGAAGACTAATGGAAGACACGGACGTTTATGATCTTCTATAAACATACGATCACCACAATTTCAGACCTGGTTCTAAACACACATTCACTTGCATTGGTAAAGCCAACTTCTGGAATAAACCGTTTCATATGACCAACCATTCCTGCTGGGAGGAGCGATGGCGATTGCCAATAGCAACTTTCCCGGTCATAGTAATGATGGACCCACCGCTAGGAGCGCGCTGTAGTAAGCGAGGCCACGCCTACTAACACCTCGTTAGCCAATGCGGGACAACTAAAAACGCGCGTAAATTACGTCACCGATCACTCAGGCGGATAGACACACTCTACTTGGATTGAAATCCATATGTGTCAGACCAATTAATATTTCAAATTCTGGACTATGTGAACAACGATGGGCACAAAAAATACTATATGAATAACATATGCCTCTCCGTGACATATATCATGACAGATGAATACTTATTAACGAATCAAAATATTCCCCTAAGGCTGAATGATGAATAATCATGATTCATTTTGGAATATTCCTTAATAACATGTAATTATGATTATTCGTAATTCATGGTTGGGTATATTTTCAAAGTGCATGTGAACGTGCTAATTCAATTGTGAATGCTGTACGTCTGTAGTTGCCGACAAACTGGTAAACTGTCGGAAATGTGAGCTAACAATCGCACAAACACGATGAAACAATCGTCTCTGGTAATCTAGCAAAACACTAAAACAATAGATTTTCAAGTGAAAAATGGAAGCGGGCCGACTTTCAGTAATCACCTTAATTTCTATTGAATCATACAGCCAAATATATCTACTTTCACGTTCCGGGTGAAATCGCTTGGTGCCACCTTTATATATTCCTCAAAAAAGGGGTTGGAATCAGTGTTTTTTCCTATCCTTTAAATGACTTAAAGAAGGGAAATGTTACCAAAAAACAGTTCTTTTAAAAGTGAAAAAGGAAGTGAATGAATCGTTTTTTATTTAACTTTTTTTTATTTGTAAACATTTATAAGTATTCAAAGATACAATATCAAGGTGAAATTGTCTATTTTTATAAACCGAATCTTCAGAAATACGTTTCCAGTAAAATTATACTACCATTTTAGTTTAGTAAATTGGACGGCAGCTACCGAGTCTGCTACGTCATATGAGCATGCGCACTGCGCATGGTACGGATTGTTGATAATGAATCGTCTCACTAAGTATCATCCCATGTAAATTGTGAGTCTAACTAATGACAGACATGCTTCTCAGATGTACTGGAAGGACCGCCTTCAGCAAGTGATTGCCTTTGATTACTCCCAAGATATGCAATCATATCTATTGTTTTGGACAGTGTCTTATAGTGCTTCAGGAAAGACTGCAAGCTAAACCATCAGGTCCTTGAGAGAATACCAAATCCATCTAGCAACCTAATCAGGTTTGCTGTCAATGGGCTCCATGTGTTGTTATGTGATAGAATCACTCGCCTACAGCCCTGCCTGAATACATATCTGCAATAAGATCAGCCCTTTTGGGCATGTCATACAGACACTGTGGAATAGATGCATATGCTGTTGAGGTGGGGTGGGTTTGAATGAAATCACATGCTGACTATTGCCACTTTTGGTGTTATTTGAGACACTGGCCATCTTTTTACTGGTGGTTGGGGAAACAAGAACACAAAGAAAGACTTCCAAACTACCCACATATTTCTCTTAAAGATTGCAAGGAGGAAGTCGTGATCTTGTGCCGCGATGAAATAGCCAATATTCGGCAAGCAATGTGCTAGACAGGCTGACCTAAGGGATAGCACCTTAAACTTGGCATACGATAGTATTCCAATACTAAAATCAGAATTTCCTAATACTAAACTTTGATGATTTGTTTTTCTGACAAATAATAAGGCGCGTTTTTTGGGCCATGGACTTACTTAAGAAGCAGATATAATACCGAATACATGGAATGTAAGCAAACATTAATGAGGCTGATATACTAGTATGTGATCTGTGTTGGCAACTACATCCATTATTGCCAGGGCATTTAAAAGGAGCCAGAACGAGTGCGAAAATCGCTAACAAAAAGGGTCGTGATTATAAAGGCGTTTATAGTATTCGTCAAATTTATCATCCCCCTCCTCAATTGCAATTTGAAGGTGCTACCCCTCTAAACCCAAACAAATTCTGTCGAGTGTATTTCAATTGCATATAGGAAATGGGTTTTCTGGAAAAGCCACACTTGTTTTCATATCACCATTTGATGCTGATATGAAACAGGATTACATCATTTTACTCAGACACTCATCAGATAAAGAAAAAACTTGGCTGAATAGCTATGTGCATATACTGCCAGTTAGAAGCAATCTAACGGAATAACCGTCCGGATGAATGTACTTTCCATTCCAGGCATACGCGACGGGTAATAAGAACTTGTCAGGAAATGAAATATGCATCACAATCTGTGTAAAGTACCGAGTGTTGTTCAGATGATATTGACATTTCATTAAGCCAAAAGGTATCATCTACCTGAGTAGGATTTCAAAAGGCTAAAGAAACATTACAATGCCCCTTTATCTCATACATAGCCTGTTGGTCGCAATGATATTACCTTTTCTGTAGGGATATGCGTTATTGGGTTTGTGTGGGATCGACATTAAGTGTTCCATCGTCAACAGATGGTGCCATTCCCACCCTTTCCACCCACCCCCCCCCCTCCTCAACCCCAAGGAAAGTTTTCTATCTACAATCATGAATGCATGAAAATCATTATCAAAGAGAAAATACCTAAAATACGTGGCGGACTACCAAAAGGCAAATAAAATAACGTATGAATTTACCCATAAAATAGTTCATATGAGATACCAACTGAACATGAAGAATGGCTTGCACTGAGTATATGGTATATCTATGCATGGTCAAATGATATTGAGAAATACATGCTGGAAATATTCCTATCATGTGACACAGATTTTCTCATTATTTCTCGAAGTAGTTTGTCGTAAGTGAAAGAATATCTACCAAGTACAATATATACGCCATGATCATTACCACTTGAATTTTAAGCAAAGTTATTTCATTTAATTGACTTTAACACAATTAGTTCCATATACCTAAATGGTTTAAATCCACACACATCTCTATGTAGAGTACAAAGCGATAGGTTCATAGTATAACAAAGGTTACTTTACAATGCAAACCTCATTGCGCCAGAGTAATTCCCTGATGCGCAGGTAGCATAAACAATATCACATTGTCAAGAACAAGGATTCCTCACGGATGCCTATCCCCAGGTGTCTGAGGGCGTTATGCAATGTAACGATTGCTCTCATCAATCGACAGAAGCACAATCATATTATCATCAATGCTATCATAGAATTCAAAATACATTCCTGCTGAGGTCATGTTGGCAGTTGGATAGGTCAAGTTTGTCATGACTGTTCTAAGCCTAAAACAGGTTCAGGAAATAGGGACGCCTCGAACAATGTATTATTGCTATTCGTAGAAATAATGCTATGCGAGGAAATCGTATGGCTGTGCCAGCACATATACATACATTCTTATATACGTTTATATAAACATACATATCTCCATGCATGCATGCATGCATGTATACATACCTACATGAATGCATGCATACGCATACACACATGCTTACATACATACATATATACATACATACATACATACATTCATATAATTATATACATAAATACCTACATACATACATACATATATACATACATACATACATACATGCATGGATACATACATACGTACGTACTTACATAGGCGTGTCTGTATTTGTTAATTCACGTTTGTATCAATAATTACCGCTAGTGACATTGTTTTTGATATGACAGAAAAATGTCAAATCTTCAAAAGATCACCCGCATCGAACATTGGGATCGGCCGCTATTAATGCCACCCTTTTCCGGTGATGGATTTAGGAAATTACGCAAGTCTCGTGATTTATTGCCGATTTATTTACCATTTATAGTGAGCTCATTGTCTGATGTGTTCGTCTTTTTCTATCATTAACTCAAAGTTCCTATATCGTAAAGCTGATAGGCAAGCGCACATTATTTTAGATACAATCAGGCTTTACTGATTTAATTTCCTATGTGTAGCAGCTAACCTCACTATCGCTAAATGTCCTACACTCATTTATCATAGATCATATATCAAGCACAAATTCAATGTTTTTTTCTTACTTCCAATTCATCATCTGCTATGGGATTATCTGTAAAGCTGCCTTTTTAGCGAATAGATCGGTGCATTTTCGGAATAATCGTATTTGGAGAAGATGTGAATCTTTAGGGATTGAGAGGACCAAAACTACGGAGACAATACCGGTATGTGTGTTGCGGTGAGATAGGGAGAGGGTTTTGAGCAGGGATGGACCCTTTATTAGCATAAAGGCACGAGTCAGGTCTAAAGGTATAGTTTTGGGCGTTCATGTATAAATACGAATATCAATATCAGCAACCTAGTGTGTTTTATGCATGAGTATGGCATAAAAAGGTATAAGGAGGTTACTAAAAAAAAATGGGCAGAAAAATACACCAACATCACAGACACATTTAAATGGGTAAACTCTCTACAAGTAGGTTCTTCTTCAAAAATTCTTCAAAATGGCAACTACTCAGAAAAAATAGTGTTAGGGAGGGGATGCAGGCAAGGGGACCCGATATCACCTTATTTATTTGTATTAGCCGCCGAGATATTATCAGAAGCTATTCGGTCAAACAAAAACATAGAAGGCATTACATTTTTTTAATAGGGAACACAAAGTGTCACAGTATGCGGACGACACGACCCTTTTTATTAAACCCAAAGAAGAATCAATCAGAAATTGCATGATCACCCTCAAGGAGTACGAGTCAATAAGTGGCCTCAAAATAAATGAGGAGAAAACAAAGGTTATAAAAATTGGGGGGTGGGGAGACAGTAGGACGATACTTTGCAAAGATTTAAAACTAGAATGGACAGATACCTTTATATCCCTTGGAATTACGTATGACATAAGAAACTTTGATAAAATAACAGACAATAATATAATTACTAAAATAGGAGAAATTCAAAAATTAATTCAAATCTGGAATGCAAGATTTTTAACACCTTTTGGTAAGATAACAATAGTGAAAAGTTTGTTTTTATCAAAAATAACTCATGTTCTACTGTCTCTACCCACCCCAAGTGAAGAAATGTTCAAACTACTACACCCCAAGTTTCGAAAGGAGATTATAGAGACCCTTCCTGGTTTGGGGGGTCTGAAAATGACTAATATACGGAACTTTGATGCGGCTCTCAAATTATCATGGGCCAAAAGATTGATCTCAATAGACGAGGGTTGGGGGGAGTTCCCGAGAAAATATGGTATCTGCAACATCTTTCGTTTTGGTGATGAATACCCTTTAAAACTATCAAAAACTATGAATAACAAATTCTGGAAAGACTTTCTAATATCTTTACATAACCTAAATAATCACTTGAAATACAATAACGCATTACAATTTCACAATATGCCCCTGTGGCATAATAGTAGGATCAAATTTAACTATAGGAACGAATGGGATAAAAAGGGTTATCTTATGGTTAGAGATCTGATGCATAATAATGGGAATCTATTTACACAAAATGAAATGCAGGAAAAAGGTCTAAATGTACATTTTTTAGATTATCTCAGCATATCACGACAAATCAAAAAATTAGAACAGACTTGTGGGAAAAAATCTGTGGAAATAGGGCCTTGTCTTCCCAGAATCCTGTTCGAAATAGGTATAAATCAAAAAGGGTGTAACAGAACATATAATAAACTCCAGAACTATAATCATTTCATTATAAACGAGGTTAAACAAAAATGGGAAACAACGCTTAACAAAGATATTGGCTACAACATTATAGAGAATAGTTTTAATGCCATAACAAATTTTAAAGAAGGCGCATATTGTAAATATTTTCAATTTAAGCTTCTACATAGCCGTACAGCTACAAATGATAAGTTACTTAGAATGAACCTGATAGATTCCAATGTATGTAAAATGTGTCAAAAAGAGGTTGAAACGATCAGGCATACGTTTATAGATTGTGTTCATGTTGCAGACTTATGGAAACAAATCGAGAAATGGTTAAGAAAGATTTTAAAGGAAAAAGTGAAACTAGATGACATTGACATAATATTCGGAAAAAACACAGGCAAAGAGATAGTCAACAAGACTATATTGTTTACCAAAATATCGGTTTTTAACAATAGAAAAACAGGTAGAAATCATAGTTCAAAGGAAGTTAAAAGATTATTATATAAGCAAATGTGTACAGAAGAATATCAAGCAGAAATTAATCACACTGAAGATGTTTTTTTGGCAACATGGGGTGAAGTTTTTGTGGACCTCACGGAACTATTTTTGAATTAACATGTGAAGAAGGCTCCTTAATAATGGATTATATACAAATGTATGCTTGACTTTTTTTTAATTTTTTTTTTATGAATTTTGTATATATTGAAACTATTGTTTGACGAGCTACAACGATGTTTATGGAAAAATAAAAAACAGCATGTCTTCTGTGCGAAATTTAAAAAAAAACATCACAGAGGATTCTGACATAATATGACATTTTCAATCTAAGCTTAAGAATTTATTTCTCTTAAATGAGCGTCTTTGTCAAATGAAAAAAGAAACAATCGCTGGTCATTGACCGTGATACGATGGTGCAGATGTGAACCGCAGAAAAAAATCCGCTGTTATTTTAGTAAATGATAGAAAAAAATCTTTTCCACTTTTTCCAAAAACAGCAGAATTCTTTTTTTGTCGTTTTCCAGAATAGAGCGGAAAAATGTTTTTTTACTGTCGTTCACACCTGCACCATCGTACCCTGAAGTAGATATCTGACAATTTAAAAAAAAGGTTAATTAATCTTATCATATCAACTTTAAGAATAATCTTTAGAAATAAATATTTTTGGTATAGACGCACAATTGTGTTAATCGATTAATGTGAGGCGTAACTGTATGCGTGTTTATTGACCATAGGTCGCGCTATAAATGCTCTTGTGTAGAAGCCATAAATTATTTTCATTTTTTTTTCAATCCGTAATGGTACGCACGTCGTTCATGGAAACATACTACAATGGCAATCTATACGTGTCTGTTCTAAAACAGTTGTGCATGACTTCGCTGACTTGGTGGAATAACTGTGGCATAGTATACGCTTTGAAGGGAGTGCTAAATTGGAATTTCCCACTTGTATTGCTTGCCGCTCGTTTCGATTGCCATGCACGGAGCTGTGCAGAGAGGGTTGTCGAGTATCCTCTCGAGTAGACCGCGATGGAAGCCACTTTACCAATTATGCTGATCCAGAATGCTGAGGACGCACTAGCTGTGGATGCGGAAAATCATGCAAAGCGGACGGTTTAGTCTTCTAGTTGTAATGCTACAACTAGAAGGGAGGCCGTCCTAGATCAGTCCGTGTACCTTTGGGAAAAAACAATTCACAACATATGCATGCAAGATACTTTTGCAATATTGGAGTCTTATGTTCTTGGCACCGCATTTAAACCTGATTGTTTTGTTTTCATGGTGTATTCCGGTGTCGGTGTCGGGGGGTTGGGGATGGGATGGGGTATGTCTCTTTTTTTTTATAGGTAAACGAGCATGCACCTACTCTTGGGTTCGGTGGCGGCCCCGTTAGCCGAGTGGTTTAAGACTTTGACGCTGATTGCTAACTAACAGGGATTGACCTAAGCATTTTCAGACAGATTATTATTATTATCATTATTATTATTATTATTATTATTATTATTATTATTATTACTACAACTTATTATTATTATCATTACTGTAATATTATTATAATCATTATTATTATTATTATCATTACTATTATTATTATTATTATTATTATCATTATTATTATTATTAATATTATTATCCTCCTCATCATCATTATATTTTTTTATATTTTTCCAATTTTAATCGACCTTGTTACAACTCTCATCAAATAATAGTACTATATCAAACAACATCAAAGTTTCCTTATCAATGAAGCCTACATCAATTGACTTTCCATATCAACTTTTACATTAGCCATCAGCGTTGTTTCGCAAAAAGTGTATCCACAGACCCACACAAAGTACCGCGTCTACAATTGAAAATCTCCTGCGCTCTCTTCCCTTGATTAACAGCGCCAGAGTGAAGGGCCAGGGAATTTATTTCAACATCAAATGACCCTGGGCCGAATAGTCTATGCATACATTTGGCACGGCTTGATGGTGTCAAATTCTAAGCGAAGCAAAGAGGTAGAGGTAAGATCGTGTCTAGGATATGGTGTCTGATAATCACGCACCTCAGCTAATACATTATTGGCCCTTTCATAATTGCTATTTGTTTCCATTTCCACAACAGAAGGACACATACTCAGGATATCTAAAAGAAAGGACTTTATCAAAGAGAAGCGCATACATCAAATGGGTCATGAAAAGGAAATTTCCTTTAGCTAATTATCTACTTCAATAAGAAAATCGGTACAAACAAGTGGATTGAGATTTTGCACTATGTAATTTCGCAACAGTGGGTATTCAAAGTAAATGCCTTTGTAATGGTAACATATGTGATTATGCAGATTTATTAAATCTTAAGATTTAGACTTCTATTTAACAAAAACATAAATAATGCATGATATTTTGATTCGGATGTCCGCTAACTCCTCAAAGACTGTTTGCCTAGGTCACTATATGATCGTGCTTTTTAGGTACCTTTAATTGAACTGAAACACCCTAAACATTCCATGAAGAGGGAAATGTTCTTCCACGGATTGTTGAGGTATAAACTAAGTTGATGAATGAGTGTGAAAAGCCACACAAACACACCGCTGCGGTCTCAACGGCCAGGTCTGCCCAGACGGGCCATTGATCATGTTTTATAAGGCCCCGCAGGGGAGGGTGTTGTGTTGACTCTGTAATTTGATTGAGCGTTCATAGCTGCCCTAAACAAAACAATGCAACACACAGACCCATGTCTCTGAAAGTAGTTAGTTTTAATACACGAGCTTTGGGCCAACTCCATATGTCGGCACGTTGACACGCGTTAAGAGCTTGGGCGAAACAAAGCAACTTTGCCAAACTCAGAAAATTTCATGCAATGTGCAAAACGAGAAAAGGGGCAGACCATTCTTTCAACTTTACTTAGACATGACATCAATATTTCCTCGGCCAGCCATTTCACTTTTGGGAAATCAGCGACAATATGTGACACATTTGATCGAGGCTAATTCTAATCGCTTTGATGCCATCTAACGATTGGTTCAACTATTCCCTTTCGGTCTCATGAGGCATGACAGCTGTGTACAGCCACATGAGTATGTCTTTCAAGTAAGCCATTCTTAGACCCTCCCGTTGCACCAGCCCTTTAAGTCATAACATGTTTACTGGTCAGTCCTACCCACATGGGTACATGTGAAACCCCTCAAAACAGGCCAATCCTTGATAGCCTAATGATCACGCGGATATCAACAACAACCATTATCGTATTTATTATGCGAAAATCACCTTTAGACGCATAATAAAAATCGCACTCGCAAGTGTGTATTCCTGAATGTATGTAAGTATGTTTGTATTTATAAGTGTGTGTATGTATACATGTGTGTGTATGTATGTATGTATGTATGTATTTATGTATGAATGTATGTATGTATGTATGTATGTATGTATGTATGTATGTACGTATGTATATATGTATCTATGTGTGTATATATGTATGTATTTCTGTATGTAAGTATGGATTTATTAACCGTATATGTACAAGCAACGTTCTGTCTGTCGCCTCGTGTTACGATCTGATCTTGTCTTAAATAAACACTTATCGAAGCGCGGTGGTTTTCCGGGAAAAAGAGCAGAATATTTATTTAACCGATAACCCAACTCTACTGCGAGGATGGCTATATGTTAGACCTCACCTCATGACATTACATTGAAAGCAAGCAGCTCCTCTGGGGTTTCTGGTGGTTTTGGGTTTCTCTACTTCTGGGAGTATTGCTCTAGCTATAAGTGAATTTACCTTTAGAATTAGGCCCACGCGGGGATCAGGTTTCTAGAGTTATGCACTAAGTCAGTGATTTTGGTCCCGCCGGTCTAATGTGATGATACTGTGAATTATGCTTCACGTGTCAACAGAGCAGAGCAATTTCGTGTCCATCTAGCACAATTCTGGGAAAGCTCCTGGTGTCAAGTTCTGCTTCCCCATCTCTCACCACGCAGTTCACACACATACATCCCCACACTCTCCTAGGCAAAGACAATCCGGCAAACATATGGGAGTCGTTGTACAAAGAGGCTTTTGACAGACTCAACTCTATTCGTACGTCATGTGTAAATTAGATATATGTAACATCTCTGTTTGCCAATAGTAAGTCAGCCTTTTTTCTTTTCAATGAAACCATTATTTGATTTCTTTAAAGTGTGTAAAGACAATATCCTCATATCACCATCATTCTTATAATAATCATTATCATCAGCATCTTCAACACCCTTCTCACCAATAACATCATCATCGTCGTCATTCTCATTGTTGTCATATCATCATCATCATCATCATCATCATCATTATCATCGAAACAACAACAGTAGCGACAAAAATAATTGTATCAAGTAAAGATACAAAATCACAATGAAATATTTAAAAATGTTACCCTTTGACCAAAATACGTATTTAAAAGTGGAACCTTTGCACTAATGATTTAAATATAGATATCATCATTCGGGCTTGTCTTATGAATTTTCAAGGTATTCACAAACTATAGAGAACTTGTAATCGGAATATGGCCGCGAGCATCGAAATCTGCTCTCAAATGCTGTTACGCCATTGTGTTGGATATCGTCTTTAATATCGGACACGTGTGTAGATATCTTATTTTCAAGCACATGTCGAAAGCAACATTTTCAACTGATTATCGACAGAGAGCAAACATTTTGTGTCGTGTACTGTTATTTCCAATAGTGTTATATTGCCATGTGTTAAGATCTTTTTATGACAAGCTGTAAAGCGCCAGGAAGCTAGAGTGTTGTTTTACTTCCTTTGAAAATCACTTCCAATAATTGATACGACAGCTGCAAAAATCTCGAAATTGTATAGATGAACAAAGAAATTATTGTCATCCTAAAAAGGAAAAACAAAACACTTTACACTTTACACCACAAGCAGCAATTCATGCGCATGCGTTATATTGTGTTTGTGTGAACAGAATAACTGATTGGTCCTCTTTCACTATCATTATAATCTTTATCTCGACTAGTCAATGGTTAAAGCAGGGGAATATCCAAGAGCAAAACAAAGAGTAACACAGTTTTTCCCGTGCCTCCAGAGGGATTCGGAACTTCAACACTGAAACGTGTTGATACACAGCGAACAATTGCTACGCAATACACTAGACAGCTTGGCTAGGTGGGCAGCACACATTGTGTGGGTGCCACGTCGGCAAAGTGCCCAGTAATTGTGTTGACCAGTATGAGAATGGACAGCCGTTCCAATAAGCTTCTAATCACGGGAACTAATCACATGGAATTGGCTGACTGGTGCTCCACAGGGGCTCCGGCCAGATACCTCGATTGGTTTACTTCGATAGGCAATTGTAGGCCTTCCCACATATTATGCAATGCAGGAAGCGATTCATCTTTTAAGGGATTTTACGGATATTGAACCGCCAATGAATATATTGCAACTGGCTTATAGGTTGGCATTCGGATTTTGTGGCTTTGCACAAATAACGTGAAGTAATTTTCAAGTGGAGTGCCAACAGTTCATTAAATGCAAAGCAACACACCCCTTACTATTAAAATTCATCAGCTCACCAATCAAACTACAAATAAACTCACGCCTCAATCGGTAGGACGTACGCGACGTTAGAGTTATTGAATGTGGCAACAGTGGCATTTCTTTAAAGGTATTAGTAGTGGAATACAGGAAGGAAATCATACGCATTGCTAGTATGTGTTCGTTTTAAAGAAACGTTCGGAACTCGCTCTCGCTATTTCTAGACACATACGAATACGCTGATGTCTATATGAGAATGATCAAATTTGCCATTTTTTATTTTACTATGTACCCGTTTTTATTTCATGAAACATTACATCAAATTAGATCTTTGTGCCAATATTTTGAGTGCATGACTTTGAAAAATGTTTCTCTCTTTACATTGTTTATGAGCAAATTAAAAGCGCACAAGACCATTTATAACATTATAAATAATCAAATGGTTAGTCGATGCGTTTTTCTATGCACCATTTATGTAACGAAAACAATAACGCTGTATGCAATCGTAACGTGATTTTAGACTAGTCAAAAAAGCAATCTGCAAAGGTAGCTTTCAGCTGCTTGTTCGTCCTAAATTCTCCAAGCTAAATAGACAGCTGCCGTTAATCAATATGGTTTATGTATGTGCTGATTGAGAATATGTTTCGAAGCAAATTTCATTTTTGAAAACAACTTTGATCATGTAGTATCTACAGCTGCTGCTATTTAATACTGCACCAAAGCCCGGATGATTTAATATCAAACCCGTTAAATATCGGTGAGCTTAATATCAAACCCGTTAAATATCGGTGAGCTAAATCCTATGCGTTTAAAGCTAGACTTGACTGTTTATATTATGGATAGTCTTTTCCCAGTTAATGAATAAAGCAAACATACATTCATACATGCACATAAATGCCTACATACCTACCTACCTACCTACATACATACATATATAATATAGTAGAAAGTTGACGGTCAAGGGACCACAATTGGCTAGGTAGGCTCTTGAAAATTCCAATAACCACTCGAGGCATTCACCGCTCAACATCCTGTCAAACAGTAGCTTCTGGACAGATGGAAATCGAATGGTCCTCGGGTCAATTGTTGAAATAATGGATTTAGTCCTACCGGAATCTAACTTGTTTCCTCAGGCCAAAGACATCCTTTATGTTTATTTTGATGGAATTCAACTATAGTCAGGATGAGCTTAGAGTGTTAATCTCTCTGACACTAATATATGAAGTTTAAATCTAATGGGTTTTGGTATGAGTTTGTTCTTAAGAATATTTGGACCTAAAGTTTATTAATACTGTCTTTTGCTATTCTCTTAAAACATCAGATTACCAATTATCATCAAACTGCGAATAATTCTTGTGCGATTCGATTGGTGCTTGCCTGTTTATATCTCTAATTTACATCGATCACAGTTCCCGTTTACACAATGAAAGAAGTGAATTGCATGATTATGTTATGCCAAAGCATCATTGACTGCGGGAATAAAGTCTCGTTTGGTGTTTTACAACTGGTCGGCCTATTTTCTGAGTGTCCTCCCCATAACCCAGTTCTGTTAACAATTGTAGCTTGGTTCTAGTGTATCATTACATCTGGGGAAAAGCTTCCAGTGTTTGGAGCTGACATACTACTTTTTCTTTCAGAATGGGGGATCACAATCGTTGGTTCAACGCTACATCAAGCGGCTGGCCTATTCAAGCCATTAAACCCGCAGGACTGTCCTCTTACATTGCCTTTTTTGCGTGACAAAAACTACACCACAGTCTCTGAAACAAGCCATGCCATGCTGAGTTATAGTAGGAAAAACTTGACGATGGCATTATTCGCAATTACGTTTCCTGGTGCGTACTCAAGTCATTTGACATGCCATTTACAAGCAAGCAAAGTTTTGTATTATAACAGCAACATTAATATGTTCGAAAACTACATGCTTAACTATTATTCTACATTTTTAATGTAAGGATGTTTGTGAATCTATGTAGCGTTTATTGAATAAAACAATGACATGTATGTAGATAAATCAATATACCCTTTAATTTGTAATCTTTTGAAGAACATTGATGACACAATACATTTAAAAGTATAATAGAGCATATCTCAAATAACATTTTCCTGTGCAAATTCAAATATGGAATAATCTAGACTCAGCACACAAATAGCCTTTTTCGATAAAATGGCTTTAAAACATTATAGTGTATCGTTTGTGTTATGTAAATGTTAAGAGACTTTAGCACTCATTCTTTAGCTGTATGTTGCGATTACACTATACGGTGTGTTCATCGAATGTTCGCTTCGTTTCAACTATAATGCCATAACACAGATTTTGATGATATCATGATGAGATGATTAATTATCTGAATTATTGTTTGTTGGCAGGTTTCTGCGTTAGCTATGCTGGGGTACAGCGGTTGATAGTCATTTGTGTATTATGCTTGTCCAAACGCTTTACGTTTCATTGATAAATGCTTCGATTGTTCATTTGGTAAATATATGCTGTTTATCTACATATCCACTAGAAAAACCGTGACCTCATCCTTTTTCAGAATATATCACTTAAGAACATGAATGATTTCAAACTGAATGAGTTTTTTGTCTAAAACATTAACATTGCTATTGTTAGCATATTTTTTTCTACAGTGTTTTATTAAATTGCTAATAACATCTCAACTATTTGAATACAGTAGATGTTCAATTATGTGCTATGGTTTGACATTTAATCCACCTTGAATGCTTATCAAATTAACGTAAAGAAATGGATGCCCATTGCCAATGTAAATCTTACGATGTATAAAAGTTCAGCTATCATATTTGCCGGTTGGAATCTTGGTCAAAGAGATTACTTCTGAACTATTAGAATCGATATAGAAACACGCACAGGAAATATATTGACACAGGATTATGAACACGACCATATACATTATAAAGTTACCTTTTTAGAAAATAGATAAATAAATGTGTTTTAAAGGGCCTCTAGATAGTCCCTTGACTGTTAGTAATGTTTCCTATCAACTATTACGTTAATTGTACATACTTGAATCTTAAGCTTGAAAAAACACATTGTAATGTGGGTGGTACCTGGTTCTGGAGTGTGTATTAACAAACGCGCAGACGCATATGCATGTATACACGTGTGCTTGTATGCACGTATGTATGTATGTATATATGTATGCATGTATGTATGTATGTGTATGTATGTATGTATGTATGTATGTATGTATGTATGTATGTATGTATGTATGTATGTATGTATGTATATATGTATGTGTGTTTGTATGTATGTACGTACGTACGTATGTATGTATGTATGTATGTATGTATGTATGTATGTATATGTATGTATGTATATATGTATGTATGCTTGTATGTATATTTGTAAGTAAGTAAGTATGTATGTATTTATGTATGTATGTATGTATGTATGTATGTATGTATGTATATATGTATGTATGTTTGTATGTATGTATGTACGTATGTATGTATGTATGTATGTATGTATGCATGTACATGTGTGTGTGTGTCTGTGTCTGCGTCTGCGTGTCTGTGTGTGTCTGCGCCTGTGTGTGTGCATATATCATATGTAGCTTTCAGTATAATGGATATATCTTTCCAATGAAATATACAAAACATAAACTACACAACCATTTATCGCATCATGAATGCTGGAAACTATGAACAGTTAGTTACATCTGTTAAATGGGTTGTGTGTTCAATTTAAATATGTACTCACTTCAATATATACAAAAATAACTTACCGGTATATACATTTATTTATGCATCATATATGTCGATATGTATGTTATCATCACAACCATCCTTTTCACTGCATCTACCCAATAGACCACAAAGCACTTCGTTTTGGAACATTTCATCACTACAATACTGACTCCAGTACACTTCATCAACTTTTTCTGAGACCTCTCTCTCTTCTCTCTTTTTTCATGACATATTGAACAGGGCACTTTAAAAATGTTCGAATTCGACATTAACGGCAGTATACTGTATTCTAGGGTGTCCCATATGGTGCTTAGTCTTTTGCTTACTGAGCGTTGGATTACTCATTCCATTCAGACTATCTTTTCACCGTATTTCAATCCATTCATTCTTATCTAATGAGTAAACATGGCTCAAATTTTACTCACATATATTGATAGCATATATCAATTATTATAAATATGTATAAAGTATAAGACTGGAGCTTGTCATTCCAGTTAGGTTTTAACCTCTCACCAAATAATTAAGAACTCTCTTTGATGCTACATGTACATGTCCAGAATTATCAAACTATTTGTGCACTACAATTAAACACGACGAAATAGGTTCAACTACTTCAATAGTGGTTAATCATAACTAAGGCTACATTTATGCAAAGTTCTTTTGTTACTTTTGAAATTCAGAATTTCAGAAAATTATGACGTGTATCCAGTAGGCAATTATGAGTACACGTCACTAACTGTATATCAACAGTATTTTATTGTTGCACGTTCATTTTAAATTTAGAAGTAACCGAATAAAAGGATGAAAATCGTAACAATTTTAAGAATGTTCTAAAGGCCCTCATAAGTTTATAACCTTTATATCAAAATACCAGAATTACCTGCATAAATGTTTCATAAATGTAGATAAAACCTTTTATGTCCAATCGTCCTACCTGAATCATTTTACCACATGAAACATACAACTTCGATAGGTGTATCACTTATAATGCCACTTTTGCTTACATGATTGTATAATTGCCTTTGGTGGCATGGTCTCGATTTGTAACTATATGTACAATTATATACAGATTTGAACACACCAAAACAGATATATTTTTACACCACAGATAAGAATTTTAACCATTAAACTTTAGTGCTCCATATGGCCACTCTCGTGGCGTCGTCCGGTGTGGTCACCACGGTACCAATTGTGCTGGTACTGGCTGTAAATGTGGCCTTTTTATCCTGGCCCAGGTACGTGTGCATCGGAGTGGAATTCGGTGAACTGTTCAAAGAATACGACCCTTTTCTAACAATACCACATAGACTCGACCTAGCCTGGACAAGGGCTCGACCGACAATCATCTTAGTGGTAGAATAACCAATAAAAGATGTGCTGTTTGAGTTTTGGTTCGATGGACTTGATCGGCATGGACAGCGAATAAACGAAAGAAAAGCGTCGCGAAATTTCTTACCACTCAGGCAGTAGAGAAAGAAGTTGATTGCGTTATTTGAACTGGTCAGTAAGTTTACGATTGCCCACGTGAGTTGAAAGCGAGACAGAGTATCTAGATTGTCGTTCGGGAAGAATTCATTATATCCAACGAGTACGATCTCTATAGGCGAGGTCAAAACTAGGAATGTGAAAGTGATCGCGAAAAACATGGCAGTGGAATTCGACACCCTGACCCCCTGATCGTTGTTACTTACTCGCATTTCGTTAGTTCGTAATTTCTTGGCCATGAGTAATTTCCAAATGATAACCAGGTATGATATCAAGAAAATAGAAAACGGCAAGAAACAGTAGATTGCACTGTTGACCCATTGCCAAGTTTCCACCCATAAGGTCCAACTCTCTTCAAGGGTATATTTACACGTGGTTCCCACTCTCTCATCATCGACATACATGTAGTCTATACCCCAGAACAGGTGCAGGTTGATAAGGACCAGTATTAGGAGGATTATGAGCAGTCCTACGATGATTCTTTTCGTGGTGTACAGAGTGGCTATTTTGAAGGGAGAGTAGACAGCAATGACGCGTTGCGCGGTGACGGCGACGAGGATCCAGGACGAGAAGTCTGCGAGGAGATACACGAGGAACACGTGCAGCTTGCACGTCTCCACGGACAGCAGTCTGATGTCCAATCCCTGGAACTCACGCAACCAGTGGCGAAACAGACCCACGTATAAGATCAAAGTATCCGTAACAGCCAAAACAATGAAATACAACGAGGATGACGTAGTCTGCATTGTCTTTTGGCGCATGACGATGATTGTTAGAATATTTCCAATAGTGCCCAGTATGATGATGCACGGTGCCCCATAGAGCACAAGTTGATGCGATAGATCTAATCTCCATTGTATTATCGGATCTTCAGGTATAACTGTAGTGGCAGCATCCGTGGCATTCGTTGTTGCCATAGTACCTATAGTTTTCAAAGTCGTCTCCACGGCCATCGCTGGACGATTTGCAGGTACTAAGCCCCGCTCGGTATTTTATTCAGGTAGTAAAGGAAAATACGTCATCAGAGACACGCTTTTAGCATAATCTATTATCCCTTCAATGGGACGTACACAAACCACCAACATCCACCCACTCACCCCGAATCCTCAATCCCTCCGAGAGAAGAAGTAGTGCGAAGGGTCCCAGAGTGAATAAGTCTTGGAAATGGTTAATAGTGAGAGTTCCTGTTAGTGTTGTCTGCGAGGAGCTCTGCTAGTCGCGGAGGAGCCGGGCCGTCAGCGGAAGGTGAGGAATACTAAGTGTTGATCTATCCAGTAAATAGTTCCACCTCACGTCTTGGCGTCACTCAGCACTCACTTGGGACCCACTGAAAGGACAAGAGCACGGGTCAGACCTGATCACGTCAGCAGGCATTGACACAGCACAATAAAGATAGATCGTTAAGGAGGATCGCGCTGTGGAAATAAACAAAGATATATATCCTAGTTGTAATGCACTGCACCACTCCTCTCGTAAATCTCCATAAGCGGAAATGACTACATAGAGTAGCAAGAAAAATACATTATGTTGGATGTTTTCTATCTCCGAAATGGTGTATTTGTCGGCTAATATTATAACACTTTTCTATGAAGGAACTTATGATGGGAGTGCAGAAGGATTTAATACACACAACAGTTACTATATTAACAACATTGACATAGAGTTTGGTTTGCAAAAGCTTATATTTACACCTTTTGGAAATGTGTATGAACGATTTAAAGAGTTAAGATGAGTGTGGTGGGTGCGTTTAACGAATACGCCACAGCCGCGAAAGTGTGTCTTTTTCCTTTGAAAGGCTAATGGTTGGCAACTATAGCTCAATTCGATTCAGCCACATCTCGCACAGTCACCATTTTCAAATCATTTCAGTGTCATTAAAATCTATTGTTTTGTCTGTTTGCAACGTGCGGGGTTTGGTTTGTGTATAGAAATGGTTTTCTTCATTATAGATGTTATTATAGATGTTATTATAGAGTTAATCATATATTAATGTAGAATTAATTTTCCCGAAAAACAGCTGCAGATGCCATGATGTGACAATTATGGTGTTAAATTGTTTGCATAACGAAAAACTACTCTTTGTTAAATAAAATGATCAGTGTCATACTACTAAAACCTGTATTTATCGTGTCACTGAAATGTGTTATGAGTGTTAAACGTAAGAATGTTGATTACTTACAACGCGACTAAATATGTATACATGAAACAAACAATATGTTAATATATGTATATGTGTAAAAAGAGCAGTAAAACCTGTTGCGCATTTCTGCAATTTGAAATTAAAAAACAGAAGCGAAATATTTCAACTGGAAATTAATACAATGATTTTGCAACTATCAAAAATAGTTCGTCTTTATTGAAAATAATTACACTCTTAAAAATTTAGAAAGTGTTTTAGTTTTCATTATATATATAATTATATATATAATTATATATATATATAAATATATATATATATATATATATATATATATATATATATATATATATATATATATATATATATATATATATATATATATATATATATATATATATATATAAATATATATATATATATATGTATACATATATATATATATATATATATATATATATATATATATATATATATATATATATATATATATATATATATATATATATATATATATATATATATATATATATATATGTATACTGTAGAACACACATATGACGCGTGTCCCAAATAAAGCGAATTGGGGAGTTTTCGTATCATAGCGTATCTTTATGTTAGCGACGGTAGCCACCGCTGACAGGCCAGTACAGTAAGAAAAAAGCACAGCGTTTTTATAAATAGCGAAGCGGAACCACACGCCATGTACGCTATATATAAACAGACGCGTACATTGTGTGTTCTACAGTTTATATTATTTTTTAATAGGGAACTGCGCACTTATTTATGACTGGGCGGGTGCAATTCCAAGGAAATATGCCTAAGGAGGTGTAGGGAAACTCATACATATAGCAATATTTTCCTTCCATTCCTGGTATCCGTATTGGAGCCTAATGCCATGCTGTGATATTCAGCCAGATGCACACAGACTAGGCAATCTGTTTCCAAATTGGAAATAGTGCCTGTAATGTGCATAGCACCAGCAGGAAATGTCATTTACATACTATACATGACATTGCGTTATTTTTAAAGCCTACTACCTCATCATTATAATCACACCAACTCTCTAGGCCATCATGTCAAAACGGGGTCGCTTTAAGCAAGCGTTTTAGATATCAAACGTGAACGAATTTGCTGGATTTGCCTCGTATATGAATAACTAAAAGTATTTCGGAGGGAATGGTATCATAGACCTTTCAGTTTTGACTTTTGTTCCAACATGTAGATTTTGGAAAAATACACTTGTTCCCCATTTCGACCAAAATCCAGAACAAATGTTCATAAAATCTGAATGGAGCAAGAAGTAGAAAAATTTTATTACCCGTCCCTCTCTAGTGATCTTTCCTCCATATGTATGAGTTTGTTGATTCATGGTCTATAATGCAGGAGAGGAGTAACATTTGAAAACACTAAGCATATTTTTTTAAACTTTTAACGCCCAAATCAAACACTGCTTGGAGGGTATATTTATGATGCTTGATATGCATCGTGCAACTTCTCAAAAACAGCTTCTCACTAAAATCTTGCTCTACCATAGTTACGTCTCGATGACTTTGTACTGCATCGTACTGTAGTCTCAATGCCATCGTAACAACGTCCTACTCGATGGCATTTCGCGCCACTTCAATAAAGCTCATATGTAACAACTGAAATAATTGTGATATTCATAGCACAAGATATTCATGGGTTAGGTTTTCACTTTTTCCCCCAAGGAAACTCAGGCGAGGTTTTCAATTTCACCCACCCAAAATGTTTCTCTATTTTTCCAATATCCAACTGGCATGCACCATCTGGCATAGGTATCTAAATACATCGCTAAGCACGCACATGTTTTGCACAACTCTAAACAGATTGCATAGTGTATAGACTGTGTCGCCCAATTGGGTCAGCAATAAATATTTCGAAAAACGGCTGCAATTATGCCACGGTTGCAAAGATGCTTTTAAATGCAATACCGTTTTATATGAACTGGTATACTTATGACAATTTGTCTGTTTCAGTGGGGACGAATATTTTTGAAAAGTGTGCATAGCTTATAGGAAAAGTGCCCATCACGCTTTGCAAATGTCTAAATGTTACTTAGCTTTTTCGTTTTACGTTGACCCATCGCAACGCGTTATGTGGGGTGGGGGGGGGGGGGGGGGATGCTGATATTTGGCTCACCCAGTCCTGATTGTCCTGATCGCTCTAAAAGCACAACTTTGCATTGCATGAATAAACACTAAAGAATAATAACTTACATCGGGTTGTCTAATCTTTATTATCAAACATTTCAAAACAACCTTTGATATTTCAAAGGGAAATTATTATATCATCATAGGATCTGATTTCCCCAAAGACAGTATATTGCATATGTGTCTCGAATAGTGAGATTCAATTGGTTGAAATCATATCGAAACGTACATGAAAATTCACAAATAACCGTGCTCATGTTATGTTTTCTTCAGAGAATAGTAAACACAAGTAATACACTATAAAGATGACAATCATTGATATGAGCATTTTCCCTTTGATTTGACTTAAGCGTAAGAATTTAATTTGTGTTTGGGTTCGCATGACCTGATGATGATGATAGGACGAATAGTGTTAATTTATGTCATGTATAAGACAAAGTTTCTTCAAATGTCGTCGAAGCATTTTAGTCTGAACAGTTATACTCACAACTATTCGTGTACAAAAAAACACTCAAGACATTACCAAAAACTGTGAATGATCTCCTTTTTTTCATTTAAACAGCAATTGGCAATGGGGTTGGATGTCAGTGGCACTAGGCAGTAAATGATCTCTCTATCTCTATCTGTCCCTTTAGCTGGTGCTGACATGCACATGCTTTGTCGTTGATTCATTACTATAACCTGAACCTACCCATATACAGTTCCTTACTCATCACCTCTTAACACGAAAAAAGAAATAGATCAGTTATAAGGATATTCTACTAAACGTGAACTAAAACTATCATCATAGCCTGCAATTCAACAGATAAGAGCTAGATGAGTTATTCGAAGCAGATGGCTGATTTCTACAAAGAGAAGGTCTGGCAGGCGAGAAAATAAGTAGTTGTAAAAGTGTGTCAGCTAAAAAAGGGGTAGAAATTATATTAGCATTACTATTGATGCCATCAGGAGAAATAACTTTTTATTATGACATAGTTTCAGTACAAACACAATTTGTAGTCTGTATCATCTCCGTTCCTCCCGTGATTGGGATTTGGATTTTCGACACCTTTTCCGCCTAATCACCGCAAAGTTGTGACTAGTCAGTAGTTAATGATGAGGAAACTGATGAGCTGGAAAGTTTGACCGTCTAGCCTAAAGTCTGTGCAACATATTTAGAGCCAGATTCGGAGCGAGGCAATTGATAGACAACCTGCATTTGGTGGCAACACGTTAGATGGCTTGGCTATCAGGGCCGGCCCAGACAT
>OZ012684.1:59940794-59945794 GCA_963942565.1 Maea johnstoni | reverse complement strand
CAGCGTAGATAAGTCTTATCTGTATTGACTGACAACCTTGAACGTATGTTTGCAAGCTTAAAACCAAAGAGGTAAGGAGCTCTTACAAGCTCTTTCCATCAAAGTAGTAGTATGCCATCGTCTAGGTATGACAATGGCCGTCACACAATGGGTGGCACCCCATGCCAAAGTAAGGGTGTAATTATCTCGCCATGTTATCGTATTTGCCTGTTGCATGAAAATTAGAAATTGCGTAGATATACATTATAGCAAATTCAGACCAATTCCCTTAACATTCATACCCTTTTAGTGTCGTGTTTAGAAACTTATATTTATTATCTTTGAAAATATCTTTGATCATAAAATTATTGTTCGGAGATACGAGTGAAAATGCAAGTTCTAAGACTAGGACGTCAAGTATCGATGGTTGATTTTTATTTAAATATCGTTGACCTTTAAAAACATTGTCTGATTTTTTTATACGATTTTCAGATATAAGGTTGAAATGGCGTGTATCATATTTAACGAATATCAAAAAAAGAATCACCAGGTATATTCATCCATTTAGTCCCTACGGCAGCCTACAAGAAGGTATCAATTATTTGTAAAATGATACTTACTTATCCTGAGGCTAGGTCACCACTGTTAGCATATACAAAAGGTTTGACCCTGGTCTACTTTTCTAATATGCATGATAACAGCTAGTACAATGAACTTGAAACCAAGTCTCGTATAAAGACATTATTCTATACTAAAATCATTATTGTTTGTAAACAACACCGACCGTATGCCTTAACTCCACAACGTTTTTGGCAAACAGATCACGTATCAAAACGTCCGTGAAGGAGTGAAAATCATCTGGTCATTGGCCTCTAATCAACAATTCCTACATTCATAAATGTATCTGTGTCATCCATGCACTAGATCAGTATCTTGCTACGGTAGTAGCAGATGTTAGCTTACAGTAAGCACTCAAGACTTGACCTCATCCGGAGGCATCCCCCAAGGCCAATCCGTCCAACTTCCAAATACCACCGACTTGGGTTCAGATGTAGTCTTTCCTCGAATTTTGATTGGTACCTCATTCAATTTACTTCCAGCTAGTCACGTCTTCTGGGAACTCCAGTTTCGAGCACAATCAATGAACTACTGAATTGGCTTGTACGAATGAAGGGGTGTTTCAGTGGCGAAGCTAAAACACGCTCCGCGGGATTAAGGGTGGTAGATACGACGACGCCTTTTGGCATCAAATAGCCTTAAAGAATTGAAAGACCTGGGGTATGCTAGAAACTGTTTAAGGTTCCTTTATTCCCCCATCAAATTTACAACAGAAGGTGAAAAGGTGAACAGTAATTCATTGCCAAATGGAATCTCCCTTCATATTGGATTAGCCAATTTAGTCTGATATCTAATGGGTCAACTGACTGGGAGGTTATACATTTTACTCTTAATTATCCCATATGACAGATGTTTTACTCAAGTCTTTTATGTATCTTAGAGGATATTGCCAGATAACAGACAAGAGGCCATTTTTAATTGTTTAGGGGACCAACATGGCTAATAAATGAGTGATGTCATGTTATAATAGAAATAGATGACAGCTGAGCTGTGTTTGTTGTGTAATCCGTCATGGTTGGCAGTCGAAGGGCACGTCAAACAATGCCTTCAACTTGCGATTTGACTACGACCTTTGCCGGCCACCAATGACCATGAGAGGTTAAGATGGGTAGTTATAGTGAAGATAAAGAAAAGCATTCAAATACACCAAAACCAATGGAGCTTATTCAAGTTGCAGATAAATAAGACCAAACAATTTTAAACATTGACCATTTAAAACATAACTCATGAAAGTGTGTGATTTCAAATGGAATGGTTGTTAGACCCAACAGAAACAGAAACTTTTCATGAATATTTCTTAAAAGATTTGTTTTTATAAAGAGTTTGCCATGTCTCTCAGATCATGTGTTCAATCCTGATAAAAATGATTATTATAAAGGTTAGTACTTCTAATGGATGTTTTGTAAAACATACAACTGCGCGTAGGGTGGCGCAGTAATAATCAATAGAAAAGTACATGTATAACCTCTTCGCCTGTAGCGAGGATATCACTGTGATCAATAGTGCTTGGTCCTAATGCCGTTCCACCCCCCCCCCCCCCCCCCCCCCCCTCTAGGTAGGGGTAATTGATACAGTGACAACGAGTACCCCACCACCCAGGCATCGCAAACGGGTACTTGGGCTCGGATTACAAGCGGGCATATACAAAATAAACATTGGTAAGGGTGCCACATATGGTGCGTTCACCCCCGACCACTTTGTACGTCTTAGGGCAATTGAAAAAATCTTTCGATCACATACGAAAGGTAAGTATCACCTTGAGGTTACTGAGTTCTTTTTGTAGCGATACGTTTGGGTCGGGTAGAGGAGGTTTTGGTAATTTCAAAGGGTTTCGATTGAGAACGTGTGTTTATTCTACATTCGGTCTGAAGAAAATCCATATTTTCAATTAGTTTTTTAATTACTACCTGCTCATCAAAGTACAAGGTGTATAAAGAAACAATATTTACTATAGTTACTGCAGTCTTTCATCATGAAAGCTTTTGATGACAGAAAATAAGGGAAAACAGCGATATGTCATATTGTCGTTTAGAAAAAATATCTTCTAGCTGATAAAATTCCCAAAAACGATAATGCTATAGTATAGAATTTCTTCATGCAAATCACGCTAACTTTAATTTCTATGTTGAATCTGTCTATATCAGCTATAAACATGATACCGATTGTTTAAGCATGTTCATTTAGTTGTATTTGATTTGTTATTTGTTTATGGTTAATATCTCAGGCTTGTTATTAATGCTTTGTATGATAAGGCAGTCGCTAGCGGGGGAGGAATGGGGGGTACTTGGGGAAACCACCAGCCAGCGGCAAGTCACTGGCAACTTACCCAATCCTCACATGCTGCGAGCCCATAGAATCGCTAAGATTCCAGCCAGCAGCAAGTCACTGGCACCTAACCCAATCATCACATGCTGCGAGCCCATAGAATCGCTAAGATTCCAGCCAGCAGCAAGTCACTGGCACCTCACTCAATCATCACATGCTGCGAGCCCATCGGGGCATCCCCCTTCATACAGGTGTGTGTTAAGAATAGACTTACACAACACTCGGCAATCATCGACTACTAGATTTATATCCGAACTCAGCTTTACCCATTAGTGCTCAGAAGTTCCTCCAGAAAGTGTTGTTTGAATTTATACTTCTGACGATAACCAAGTGATTAAGAATGATTTTATTAAATATTTGAAGATGAGAGAAATGTCCAGATTATCATTAATTCATCAAGCATTTTCCTACCTCTGCCTTTCACTGCAAGAGTTTGTCATTACTTTTGCTGCTTTCGTATCCTGCGGGCATTGATTTGGTTAACGGGTGTGCCGCCTAGGGACCCTAGCAGGTAAATACAAATACTGAGTACATATGATTTATTCGATGCATGCAAACAACCCCATGTATAAAACGACAAAGGTTAGTCATCCATTAAGCCTTGTGATTACCATCGATTCAAAGTAGTGGGAACTTCATCGATTCATGTTTGCGGTGGTCTTAGAATGGATTTCATTGCGATTCTTGCACTAAATGCTCATAAGACCGGACGTTGCTTATCGCCCTTTTTTTATTGATTTATAGTATCTTGGAATTTTTATACAACGCTAGAAAAGGCCTTGAGAGAGAACTGATAAATATGTTTTGCTCATTAACGTCACGACAGGTATTGATGGCTCGATACTTGGTTGTGTCGACAAGACAAAAATAAAAGGAAATTCGGTTAGTGAAGGAAACTAAAAGACGTTTTGATTGCCAACAAAATATGCATATGGATCATTTTTGCTCGGTCAACCTTTTGTTTTGTCAGCAAACTGTCGAAATAATATATTTAATGGATTACAAAGCATTGAAAAACTTGGTGCAGTTAATCATAATATGTATGTGAATGTGTGTGTGTGTGTGTATGAGAGAGAGAGAGAGAGAGAGAGAGAGAGAGAGAGAGAGAGAGAGAGAGAGAGAGACGAGAGAGAGAGAGAGAGAGAGAGAGAGAGATTACAAAACATACGATATCTTTGTCAGTAACCGAGTAAGTAACTGAGTAAAGATACTACTGAAAGTTTAGGAATACATCCTGAAACATATCATGTTTGCACATTTTGACGTATGCGCTCTCTGCCACTCAAGTGTGAAACTATTTATTTTTATGCAAAACCTCACATCTGTTGAAAACATCGTTTCACTCATTAGAGCTTGCAGGATAAACATGTTGAGGCTTCCGTGTTACAAGTCCTCTTGGGGATGCAGTGTTGCATCTCAAATCCTAGGCTCTGAAGGCATGTTATGTTTACTAACCGCAGCAATCGCATATATTACATACCTAACATATGTATATAAGCAAAATCAGGTTAAAGAGGAATCAGGAAAACAATAACTGGACTAAAAAATAGCACAGAAAAGATAAAAAGGAGAAAGAAGAGGAAAGTTGTCAAGTAAAGGTTTAGCCCAATAGATTCAAAGCTAATAAAGTTAAAGGAAACGGTTCATCCATTTATATGCGATACTCCACAAGCATCATTACGTAAGTATAAAAATAGTCTCAAAATTAGGACATGGATTTAGATCAAACATATAGAAAACAGCTAAAACAGGTTATCACAAAGATCGTTAACATCAAAGTGCAGTTTCTTCTACTTCTAGAGGCTTTAAATAGTCGCCGATATCTAGTTTCTAGAACTGAATCTGATCACATGACGTTCCCCATCTCTTTTTTAACCTACGGTTACGAAATCCACTTTATCATAAAGTTAGGAATAGCAGAATCGCTCTTCATAAGCTGTTTCTGCTTAAGTGGCGTATGGGACTAATTTGTGCAAATAGGCTTACGTTGAGATTTGTACATATTGTAAAGCCTTTACCCTTTTCCTCACAATCAGACCAACATTTAGTGTCTAGGCCATCACTGAGCTGAGTAAAGA
>OZ012684.1:59922158-59940594 GCA_963942565.1 Maea johnstoni | reverse complement strand
AGGCTTATGTTGAGATCTGTACATATTTCAAAGCCTTCACCCTTTTCATCATAATTAGACCAACATTTAGTGTCTAGGTCATCACTGAGTTGAGTAAAGAAACATATTATCTCAAAAAGTCTTGCACATAGACAAGAAACGTTTTTGACACTTTTCACCTCATTGAATTTATCTAAAATGTGGTTACCTTAAAAAAGCATTTTGTAATTTGGTATATAAATAGCATATAAAGAGTTTTTCAGAAGGAAGGAGAGCACAGTTTCGTGATTGTTGATTTTTTTCAAGAGTTATGCAATCTAAAAGTTAAAAAGTACACAGTTTAAATACAGGAAAAACATATAAAAGTTGAACGGAGCAAATATTGGAAAAATTAATGTGATATTCTTCATTCCATTTTAATCGTTTCTTTACCCGCTCCATACTTGTGGCTTGGGACTCCGCTTGAAAACACTGTGCTCGTTTCTCTTTTTCAGTTTTTCACCCCAAACATTTACACCCTTCTAGGAGGGTACGTTTGTGATCTTTAATGTGTTCCTCATTGAAAAAAAAAACTTTTAAGGCAGTCTATACTTTGTATAGGCTAAATAGCCAAACAAAAGCATATAAGAGGAAAACCGAGTCTCATAGAAAATACCGAGTTTTAGAAATAGATGCCACGGGAAGTAATAAAATATCGTCTGATTTTTAAGTGGATGTGATATAGTACAACGCATCTCCTGGTTGTCATAAAATATAAAAGATAAATATTTGTAGTAAAGAGTTTAATATATGTTGAGCATGCCGTATTGGAATCAAAACATATAGATAAAACTATGTTTAGAAAAAAATATTTTGACATCTATCAGAAATCTATTTCATACAGATTGAGAACTTTGGGCACATCTATCGACTCCACATTCTTCTATCAATATATTTACGTATATACAAAAACATGGGCACTCCACAACATGTTGTGCAGGCGCATGATCAACTTGGCTGCCTCCCAGAATTTACTCGATAAAAATAGTTTTCCAGCTGTTAAGTAATTGATTAACCCTTTCACGTCTAATATAATACGCATAAGTATATTCTGACTAAATATATGAGAACAAAGCAATCTTTGAAAATTTCTTGACTGGAATTTGGTCTCCCTATTGACAAATGTTATATATCCCTACTAGACTAATTCAAATTGTCATAACAATACCTCTTTGGATATCTTCCAAATATTGATATTAGTATTCAGGAAATACACCCATTTCCTAAGTACCTGTTATCAAACATCGTGTATAAGGGATAAATCTAAGGAAACTGTTTTCGGGCTTAATATGATTCAATAAATGAAACGCCAAATTAAAAGAATCTCCTGTAATGAGGGGAGAGGGGTTTCTTAATCAAGGTCTTGTAGACTATGTCAATACTGCCTGCTTGGGGAGAAATATTGACAAATACGGTTTCTTGACTCATTTCGACAGCAATATTTCAAATCTCTTAAACTGACTACTAGTATATAAATACACACACACACACACACACACACACACACACACACACACACACACATATATATATATATATATATATATATATATATATATATATATATATATATATATATATATATATATATATATATATATATATATATATATATATACAGTCAAACTTGCCTCAACGACCACTTCTCTTAGACGACCACTTGCCTTGAACGACCGTTTCAAATCCCCCCAAGGCTATTCCCTGTATGTTTTACCTTGATTAAGCGACAACTTGCTTGACGCGACCAACGACCATGAAATCTTATCTCTAAGAGTAAATTTTTCTTTATTCAACGGCCACTTGAATGCTTAGACGCCTTGTATATTGGAAGAATAATGAAATAATCGGTAAAAATTTGAAAGTATATCATTTCGGAGGGTCCTCAATTAATGATATAGTTCAACTTTTATTTTTCTGAATTATTTATTCTTAAAATATTAATGAAGAAATTTCAACATACGCAGCTAAACATAGCAACCTCAATAATCATTGTTGGAAATTCTTTGGTTTTTCATAACCTCGCTCAGACCCTCAACCCCTTCTTAAGAGACCACCTCTTTAAAAGACCACTTTTGACATTTCCCTTGAGCGGTCGCTTAATAGAGGTTTGACTGTATATATATATATACATATTTCTCTCAGTAATCTAATGAGGGGGGATTTTTGCATATTGCCATCATCCTGTCCAGCCCCTGGCTGCGGCCATGTTTTTCAATTGGGTGGGAATCTGCCCCTAGCTCTGTGCTTCCTGCCCATAGCTCTGTGCTTATCTAAACTCCTTTGCTACCCAATAACACTGACCACAGCAGGGAGTGATGACCAGGATTCACAATGGCGGCGGCCTTGGCTCAGAGGAGGTGCTATTCACTAATTGCAATTTTAGTTTCTCTTTGTGTGGAGCTCTAGGGCTTCCCTGTTTATGACAGATGTTGAGCTATGTTCATGAACTTTCATATAAACCTATGATTTGTTCTCCCCCAAGTTCCCCTTTAACGTTTCGGAAAATGGTCAGCCTTTTTAGAACTGTTCCTTTGCAGTACTATTGTATGATTGCGCTTTAAGAACATTGTAATTTGCATTACTAAGTGGATACATATAGCTGGCTTTTTGTATCAGAAATTGCACATTTCTTAATCGGAAAACAAAGCATGACTTTATAAAAACATCACAAAAGACATAATTAACCAACACCCAACTAGGTGT
Organism: Maea johnstoni; assembly: GCA_963942565.1. Classification (NCBI taxonomy): domain Eukaryota; kingdom Metazoa; phylum Annelida; class Polychaeta; order Spionida; family Magelonidae; genus Maea; species Maea johnstoni. Next base: position 59,937,873 of record OZ012684.1, on the reverse strand, counting down.
AGCTGAAGACCGGACGACGAAAGATGGTAGTATGGGCTACATGGACATGTAGCGTCAAAAAGTAGAATGATTAGCATAGTAAACAAACCTTTCATCATGAATCGGGAAGTGCATCCAGTTCCATATATTCTTAGATACCTTGTATAGTTGATGAAATGATGAAAAGTCCATCAAAATCAAAATCCATTCGAGTCACTTTGCATAGGAATGCACGTATTTGACCCGGTTGTGCATTCTGGTTCAGTACGAGTTTCCCCTGTGCAAGTCAATCTTGACTCGTTACGTGTACTCATCCGCTTCCATCCCTCCAGTTACGTGTGGGACTGGCACCGTACAGAGGCACCCTACTAGAATCCACCGCTCTGCTACTGCTACTAGAATTCGCTGTCAATTACTCGGAAGGAATGTGCTAGACTACTGTGTAGCAGACTGTGCGCTTTGCGTATTACGGTCTTTGGGATATTTATCATATGCTAGTGGGTTTATTGGCTTATAACGAGCCGTAGCGCCACCTAGGACTGACAGGGTCACTCCGAGCCTCATATCCCTTGCAATTGTAGCAGGGATCATTTATCGCAGTTGTAATAAATAGAGACTGTGGTGTGCTCAACTTTTTCGTGATAATGTGTCCTTAGGACGACCCTATTTGACCCAGAAACTCACACAGAAAGTCAGCTCACAGAGCCGTCATCCCGTCTGACCTGATCATGGATTGTGATTATGAGCAAGTCGATATCTGACTCCATCCTTCCCGACCCCGGGGATGTATGAACGGGACAGAAGTAAGTAAACATGGAAAAAACACCCTTCACTTAATTTGGAGCTGCCCCAGTATATATCATTGCTTGAATTATCTCTAATCGCCACCAATGGTCCTGGGTTCGAATGCGGCTCGAGGCATGTAAGAAAGTTAACAACTGCTTGGTGTTAGTAGAGGGATCTTCCAGAAACCTTCATTAAAAACCGATACCTTATAAAATAGCCGTATATATATATATATATATATATATATATATATATATATATATATATATATATATATATATATATATATATATATATATATATATATATATATATATTATATATATTATATTATATATATATATATATATATATATATATATATATATATATATATATATATATATATATATATATATATGTATATATATATATATATATATATATATATATATATATATATATATATATATATATATATATATATATATATATATATATAATATATATATTATATATATATATATATACATGTATGACGGACGAATTGACCATAAACGATATTCCAAAATCCAATTATCATGTTTCTTCTTAGAGTATCCCTCCATCATGAATCCCTTCAACCACTTGCTAGAGGGACAATTTCCCATACCCCTGTGTCATGCCTATCAGCGTATGGACCAATTGATAGTAAGAACTCCTGTGCCCTGAGGGGGACAGGGGATGGGGTGAGAGGGGCACTTGACTTACGCGCTTCTGGTTTGTGTATTAGGACTATGTCAAAATGGCTGGGTAAAACATGACACACATTGTACCAACAGCCTTTGCAGCCGGTTTTCCTATACCAGTCTCCGACAAGAACATTCCATCAGATGTTCCGCGTTAGATCACTTTTTAGAACACTTAAATTGTAGCTCCACTAAAACAATCCCAGACTCCGGAACAGACCGCCTAAACCATGTGTGATCTTCCCCGACGCCCGAGAAAGCACCAATGGCCTTCAAGAACATAGCATAAATCACTACCATTCGTATGAATTATATATATTATATATATATATATATATATATATATATATATATATATATATATATATATATATATATATATATATATATATATATATATATATATAATATATATATATATATATATATATATATATATATATATATATATATATATATATATATATATATATATATATATATTTATATCTATCTATCTATCTATCTATCTATCTATCTATCTATCTATCTATATATATATATATATATATATATATATATATATATATATATATATATATATATATATATATATATATATATATATATATATATATATATATATATATATATATATATATATATATTACACAAACTAATACCACAAAGTTCGAAATAGGTTTAGCAGGTTCTAGATTTTAGCATTGCATGGGAACGCATGATGGGTCAACTACCACCTGCATCTGTCCATCAAGGAATTATAGTGCGATTACGCCCTTAGCAAAGTCACCCGAGTTGTAAGCTATAGCCTTGCTAAACGATCTTAAAATACCACCATCAACAACAAAAAACAACAGTGTTAGTAACGACATTGACGTTAATTAATGGAACAATGGCATTCATAACGGTAATAACATTAACAGCAACAGCATTACCTACAAAACAAACAGGATATATCAACTACACTAAAAGAAACAACAATGCGAATAACAAAGATAACAGAAGCAAAGATAATTATAAAAAATACAGGAACCGAATGAAACAATCTTGGTAAAAATATTTATCTATTGCAATAGTCGCTGTTGATATCATATCTTTCACGTCACTTCTTTCACATAACATATTTCTATCATTTCTGTACAAAACGTTTGAGCGCATCACGTTATCTATTTTTGTGTCCAGCGATGACATGCATGTATTTCCGTAGTCTTTATTGAAATTGTAAATAGTAGATTAGGAAAACCTCCAGTATGATAGATCGTGACTTGATAATACCATGTTTACCATCCTATAGTTTTAACCTAACGTAGATATCTTGACAGGAAATACCTCGAAATTGGAAACAACTACAGAAAGATGAGCGAGAATTAAGTCCATACCTGGAACTGGTCAAGCACCTAAAGATCTATGGCCAATCCAATGCTAAACAGACATGTTGCACGTGCAATTCCAAATGGGAATTTGCTCCAAACTACAGTGGAAACTGCGAAGATGAACACCACTTAAACTTCATCAAGAAGTTGAAGAATATTCTGTATCAATCAGTTGAAAGCATGATCCAGCAGCGAATGTGAAATAATTCGGTGGCGCATTTGAGTTCAACTTATTTTCGTCTTACTTGAACATAAGGGAGGGCCTGTTCCGATAGCCGAGTGGACTAAGGCGTTGCCACTCTCTCTCTCTCTCTCTTTCTCTCTCTCTCTCTCTCTCTCTCTCTCTCTCTCTCTCTCTCTCTCTCTCTCTCTCTCTCTCTTCTCTCTCTCTCTCTCTCTCTCGCTCTCTCTCGCCACTGCTGGGCTCCAATGCGGCTCGATGAATGTGCAAAAGACTACTCCAGTAGTTTGATAAAGAAACAACGCAAGACCCATTTTTACATTTTATTTGAATGTGTGTTTTAATGTATGCTTTGTTCCTAGTGCTTTATCAAGGTAATGATAAAAGATGATATTTTTGCCCACCAGTAGGTCATGATTTTGAGCGGTTCCATTTACTTATAAAAAAAGACTGGAAAATGTCTGTTTGGGACAGGCAAAATGTGCTCGCTTCAGGGGGTGGTCAAGTTAGATTGATGTTCACTTCGAGGAGTTCCACTTTATTTTACCGATTTCACATTGACTAACCCTTTAACATTTGAAATGTACACTTATGGGTCTATCTGGGGAACAAAGCGATGCTTTGATGAACGTTTGACTTAATAGTGTTGTCCATTATACAAATATGACATCCCTGTGGGGTGTCCACCAGGAATAAATTCCCCGAGAGAGGATTGTCGCTCGAGGGTGTACAGGGATGTCATATCTGTTTTATTATGCCGAACAAAATACAAAAGGGGGAAAATTACAAACACCAGAGATTTCGAATAAATACTCGTCGTCCGCCTTGTTGAACTAGTTTCACCGGTAGGTCAGTCAGCAAACTCCGTGGGTGTTTGTGGGTATTCTTCGGGCTAGCGGTAACTAATCAAATAACCCATGGCTGTTGCCATGGGCTATTCAAATATCCCATGGCTATTGGCATGGGCTATTTGAATAGCCCATAAGCTGTAAAGGACAACAGCCTGTCCCTAAGGAGTGAGGAAAACATGACGATCAATCCATGGCCCTTGACCAACCAGAATCAAGAATCTTCACGTGAGGTATAATAATCAGGTTCAATCCCCTTATCAAATACATTTTGATATAACCCATTGATAAGTTATGTTCAAATTGGTAAGATCATCAGATACGGGCCGGTTTACAATGGAAAATCCTTATAAATAGATCTATTGGAGGTTCTGGCACCTCCCTTGAACGACCGCAACCGTGTGTAATTGCTGTGGGACCTAGGATTATAGTAAGTGCTGCCATCTTTTGACTATTCAAAAAGGTATTTCCTATGTGTTGATTTCAAACGTTTTTCTCCGTGCTAAACATAATAACATCGTACACGAATTCCTTGTCACAAGTGATGATTGTGTTGGTCTCGATGTTTCCTTTCAATATGGGAACAACATGAACTATCAAGCGATATCTAGCATTTCTCTCATTGCTATATACACTCGGCTATGGGTAGTTACCGGTACTTTCTGGGCGTTGGCGTGAAAGTTATATCTCTGACAGCAACATATAACCCATAACGTATCTGATTGGATAACATTTCAATATCTCATCGCATATTGATTTAATGTCAACGTGATAAATCCAAAACAATTCAAAGTAAAGAATCCAAAATCCAAATAACCGTCATAAACTAAAATGCAATTTGACTCATTATCGAATCTCACCGTCATATGGTTTCGGATAATTTATGTATTAACCCTTCCAATACTGAGGCGACTTTCATCCAAAGCACAAGAACGCAAATATTTTTGAAAACCATCGAAACCCTGTCATTTTGGTATTCATTGGAAAGCTCTCACTGAGCACTTTCATATGAGTAACCATTTGTCAGGGTTTTGGTCATTTTTCAGGTTTTTCTGCATCATTTTGTATTGGCCAAATTAGCCATCAGCAGTATAAGGGTTAATCAATCAATTATTCAGGGGAAGAATCCCATTGTCTCTAGTAAACATATGGACTATCCTGAAGAAAAATGCCTCAAGTATTTCACAAACTTGTAAGTATATCTCCCAACCGTTACAAGAAATGTAACAGATGTTTAGGTGTATGCGTCCGATACATGTAGCTGGAAATCAAATGGATTTAAGATATAACGACTAAATTGAAGGATATATCTTTTCACTGGGAGACCACTTGCCAATCAAATAAGAAATAAGTACAACTTTCCAACATATATATGTTGGGAAGAGTTTGTATTTTACTTAATAATGCGGTGTTTTCCCTCCGTTGTGTTTACTAGGGTGCACGACTTTGGGTATTAATCACCCCTAGAGCGAGTGTCAGGTAGAAAATACTTAGAGAGCAGTTCGCGGCACACCTTTGATATGCAGCACTGTGCATGGACAACCGATTCCTTTGCTAGTATCGTACACCAAGCTCACAATTGATAGCTCGTCTATCGAAGGCAGCACGCGTCAGGGGCAGCTGAACACCACACCATAGCATGTTAAGCTGACAAGCTAAGCTGTATATGCTCATTATACACATAGATTCTTCTCAGGTTTCAAAATATCACGTGTGCCTATTTCGTTCGAGTTGTCTAAGATTCAGCATACACATAGCATAGCACGACTTTGACAAACATTGTCAAGTTAGAACCTTTCATACTTCAAGGGAAAAACGACAACATGAATTCAAAAAGATAACAATATGAATGCAATTTAATGCTGATTTTCATTATTCTTTGTACAATCGTGCAATATTCACCCATTCAATTATGAATGATATATTACAAGCAAGTAACGCATTATAAGCACATAGTAATAAGATCGTATTCGCCTGCATGTAAATGTCAAATGTCACCTTTTGATATATATATATATATATATATATATATATATATATATATATATATATATATATATATATATATATATATATATATATATATATATATATACAGTATATATATATATATATATATATATATATATATATATATATATATATATATATATATATATATATATGTATATATATATATATGTATATATATATATATGTATATATATATATATATATATATATGTATATATATATATATATATATATATATGTATATATATATATATATATATATATATATATATATATATATATATATATATATATATATATATATATATATATATATATATAAAACTTAATTAACTCGTCTCAGCGTATTGATCATGTGTTACACATCAAGTTTATCTGGATCAAGATTATCTGATGTAAGCAGTTTATTCCAGGAAGGCTTCAGGAGGTAAATGGTTCCGGGTGACCGTTACAATTCCATGTGCGTATACGGAATGTTTATCAGTACCAAACATATTTAGGCACAAAATGGGAGCTAAACTTATATAAGACATAGTATGATACCCTCTGTACATATCTATTGGATTGTTCAAAAGTGCAATGTATTTTTATGAGGAATCACCAGATGTATATAATGCCTTATTTAGAAGAATTCACTATAATCTGGCCGTGATCTTGAAACACCACTGAGAACATGCTTTCTAAAGAGGACCTAGTAGCTGTTTTAGATACGTGACTACATCTTAGATAGATACTGTTGTGTTGTAGCTCCCTTCCATGTGCCCCAAAGGAACAAATATAACTGTCGCTTTTTAACTGACAATGTAGATTGAACCATTCGAAATAAGGTTATTAACAATCTTGCTTCTGATGTCAGGCTGTCGATATACATCCTTCAAAATTAGCACCACAGCTTGGTCCTTGCGTTTTTTGCACAATTGCACATGTTGATTTTTTTTGTTTATTTCTTTTTATGCAAATATAGATTTTTTCCAAGTTGATTCTTGACTTGAATTTGAATTTGAATTCAATGAATCCAGTTTTAAATCAGTATCTACTTCCGGCGGAAACAATTAGGATCACTCCACCAGCAGCATCGAACGTCGACCATGTCCCAGCAGCTTCCTGGAATGATATAGTATACATAATTACTACAGGGTATCAAAATTACTATACAATTTTTATAATTAGCGCCGGTGATAATTAACGGTTTCTCGTTCATGACGCGGAGGGTAATACGGTATGACACAATAATCAATGTTCTCACTCTCCACACACACGCACGCACGCACATACACATATATATGTATATATATATGTATGTATTATATATATATATATATATTATATATATATATATATATATATATATATATGTATATATATATATATATATATATAATATATATATATATATATATATATATATATATATATTATATATATACACACACACATACATATATCTATACATATATATATATATATATATATATATATATATATATATATATATATTATATATATATATATATATATATATATATATACAAGCAGATATACGTTATACAAATATGACGCTAGCGGTAACTAGTCAACTATTGCATAGCTGTTGCTATGAACTATTCAATTATTTCATAAGCAGAATCAAGAATCTTCACGTGAGGTAAAATAAAGATGAATAAACCATTTATCGGCACCTATATTGCGTGTAGAGCGATATAATAGTTTCATCTAAATTACAAATAAGACACAAACAGCCAGGAAATAATGGTCTTTGCCCATGTTGAAAAAAGGTTAATATTCCCATGCATCAGGATTCCACCCATGCAAGGTCTACACATAATTACACCATCGCTCAGGGAGGTTGAATTTATACAAAACGTTACATATTAACACCTAACTGGGTTTTCAAACTGCTAAACCTCAGTTTGTAAGATGACTGATTAAATACCTAGGCTGCTGAGATTGTTAGATATATTATTTGTTTTTTTGTCGTTTAACTCATTGTCTCTTGTTATTGTTCGGTCAAACTGTCCATCAATCACACCTCAACATACACCTTTACGTACTATATTCCCTTTTGCCACCCAAAAACTAGGTGTTACCGAGGTTTGAGGCATAACGATACAAACACACATAACTTCATACATACATACTTACAAACATACATGGCTACCCTTTTTGTGAAAAACCTAATCTACATATCTTGAACACATGCTATCAAACATTTAACTCAATACATGCTCAAAATCTGTCTTGTATTCTCAGACATGAATATGCTCATTTAGAAGATGAGCTCTAGGCATAGATGAAATTCAAATCTCGCTATATATATATATAGTTTATTGACTAGTAGTTTCACTACAAAAACATATATAAATATAGGTGAAATAATATAACATAGAAGAAAGAATCAACTTAGGGAATACAAATAAATAATAATCAAATCAAATGAAAACACAAAGTGTCGTTATATATACAAGTAGAACGGATCCTATACCATGTCCTGTAAATCAAAACTGGTCTTTGTCGCCCGGTTTGACACACGATAACTACAGATACGAAATTATCCTATACCGCTCTTAGTTATCAGGTTCTCTCTATACATCCTATCAATATGCGAACCTGCCACAATCCATATATCCTCCATTTGGTCGGTTGTATAGCCTGTTAAACATTTACCTAGAAGGATAGGGAGGATCTCTTCCGGGATTTCGTTTAGCCTAGCTTCTAGGTTGACTGTACATTGTCGTAATTCAGCATACATGTCTATCCTTCTCTGTTCCGTGGATGGGCACTGTAGGACAAGATGTTTCACATCATCGGGTACTGAGGAATCACATAACGGGCAGCATCTTGAGAGTATTGTTTGTTTCTTTAGTCTAATGTCGTCCATTAGTAATAGACTCGCATGACAGACGAGTCGGGCCATAGTTTCGCACATATATGGATAAACATGAAACATGACACTGATACGTGACATGTTAGTAAACAACCAAATCTATCAATATATCAAACATTAGACATTGACTTACGTTTTGAGATATTTCTTGTGTAGTTTTCCTTTGTTGACTGGCTCTCTTTTGTGAGGAGACTTCGTAGCAGAATGAACAGGTGGATATTTTTTCTCGGCACCTAAAAATAATGCATTATTAGTGTTAAAGAGATTTCATATAGGCATATTATGATTCCAACGTTTGAAATGTTCAAATGTTCAAATGTTTAAAAGGTCGTTAATTAATGCACACTTATCAGATGGGCTGAGTGTCTTGAACATCGGTGTTCAAAAGCAACCTGAGCTGGTCACAACATCAAACTATTATTAAGTTTAAAGAAAGTACCAGCACAAATCTGCTGGCAAATTCCATCTAGCGATCATTGGGATTTGGACTATCTGTGTGATCAGAGATGGGCTGCAGATCAAATCCATCTTTGGAATGTTTGAAAGGTTTGATAAATTTTAAAAGCTGTGAGAAGTCACATAAGTTGGTTTCCTGGTCAAGTCCATCTGTCAAACATTAAAGTTATGACGGGTTTTAAAAAGTAATATAATAACTGTACTGGTAAAGTTCACCTTTCAAACATTGATATTCGAAAGGTGCAAATTTGAAAAGTAATAAAAGTTGCTCTGCTGTCATTAGCGATGAGTAGGAAGAACAAAAACCTATGTTTTAACCAAGGCCCATTTTACAAAAGTCGGATAAGTTGCTCAGCTAAGTACCACTCTCAACAATTAACACAGACGTTATAAGAGTCCAAATTATTTCCTGATTTGAAAAAAGTGCAACGTGAGATTGTTGTAAAAGTAATATTTGTATCTGTATGTTTATAGACTATATTTTTTGGAATATAAAATCATAAATCATAGTTTTTTTGTAGTCCAATGTAGAGAAACATATACACATAGATAAGCAAAACATGCTGCCTATCAAAGAGAAACATAAGCGCGTAGAGAAACGGGTCAAAAAAGAAAGAAGTTAAAGAACGGATAGGAATTACTTAAGTGAGTATGCGCACATTATCCACAATAGTAAGGATTACTCCACTTGAGTATCTCACTATAATTAGCCATAAAGTGTAACTCTACCTTCAAAATTTAAAAAACACGCTAGAGCTTAATGTCACCTGTCTTAGGACACCTTGATTAACATTTTACTCCACCAATTGACTGAGATATTACTATTAGAATGTGAATTCATAGAGGGAGCCATGTTTGTACATTGAGTAATGTTAATAAGATGTGAGTGACGTCATCCGCGATCAACTGCTTACAACGCAGCCACTTGACTGATAGAGCTGGTGCTGAGTGAACAGCTGAAAACTTGGGCCCAAACATGGTGATAGAGCTAATTGTCAAGCTTTTGGATACAACAAAGATATTAAAATCGAATCTGGGAGAATATTTCAGATTTGATAGCTAGAGGCTCATAATAAAGGAACTGCATAGACTTTGACGACTTAAGTGTTCTGCTCATAAGAAAGTCTCTGAGGATCACTCTGCTCCAACCTGCTTTCAAGAGGATTTAGAAACTTGTATAGGACTTGTATTGAGTATTGAAAAAAGCTGGGACTCTTTCTCCAATGCCTTTGAATTGCATGAATGCAACATAGGAGGGAGCTAGTACTGACTAATTCAGGCAGATATCATCATGGTCCATGTGTTTTGTGATATAAAGTCAACATCTTCAACCTAATGTTTTTCCTACAGAATTTCCAAATCATGCCAAGAGATACATTTCCTCTCGGGGTATAACCCTTCTTACTAGCCTAAATAAGGTTTTTGAAATGTTGATATGGAATCGTATTAAGGATTGGTGGTCCAATGAGCGAGTGATCTCTCCCTTGCAAGGTGCATGTAAACCAGGAATGTCTTGTTTACACACAGCTTTGACGTTACAAGAGACAATTGTCGTCGGTCTGGACTCCAAAAAAGAAGGTCTTTGTGTCGTATTTTGACGTGTCGAAGGCCTTCGATGGAGTCTGGATCGACGGCCTGTTCTATCAAATTCGTAAAATGGGTATAGAAGGTAAAGTTTGGCAACTTTTGTCTGCCACTTACCAAAATTTCTGGTGCAAGGCCCGAGTTTGTAATGAATATTCTGAATGGTACCCAATGGAGTGCGGTATACATCAGGGGGGATATCTATCACTCCTGAAGTATACCACATTCATAGATCCTCTCCTAAGAGAACTCGAGAAATCTGGTCTAGGTTGCGATATTGTCAGCATTCCTACCAACCCTGTAGGGTATGTGGACGATATGGCAACTGCAACACTTTCAAAAGCAAAGACTGATAAAGTACTGGAAGTGGTATATTCCCACTCCTTATTATGGAGATATCGGTATAACGCTGCCAAAAGTGCAGTTCTCGTGTTTGGTGAGACACCAAAAGAACATGAAATAGGTAAAAAGTACAGAATGTTCAAACTAGGTAAAGAAAGGGTGCCTGAAAAATATACGTATGATCACGTAGGCGTGAAGAACTGCCTATTTTATGACTATTCTGAAAGACTTGAGGAAAGAATAAGTAAAAGCAGGAGTTTTAATAGCATCACTAGTATCGGCATAAAGAAAAGGGGTGTGAATATGAAAACATGCTCAACTATCGTTTGGACTCTGATTATCCCAGTGCTTACGTACGGGTGTGAACTATGGATTTTAAAAGGAAAGGATATCGAAATTCTGAGAAAATTCCAGCGTCAAATCGGAAGAAGATGTCAACGCTTCCCGAGTAAGTCCCCAAATCATAGTGCATATTCCCCCTTAGGCCTGGTTAAGCATTGATAGGTTGATACAGGTGAGAACACTCATGTTCGTTAGAACAATAACAATTCTCGATGATGACGCAGTATGTAAGCGCATTTTAAGAACAAGAACTCAGAAATACCATGATGAGTTAAACGCATGTGAGATCAATGCTAATGACAGCCCTATTTTTGATATTATGAAAGTGGCAAGAGAAGTCGGTCTTCTTAACGAAGTCATGAACATGATAATAAATGGGCATTACTACACAAGAGAGCAATGGAAAGGACTAGTGTGGCAGACTATTTGGAAGCTTGAGGATAGCGACTGTGCGATCCTCTACAAAGATCCGAATGCCAATATCACACTATATAATGTGATGGAAGGGACATACTACCTGGTGTGGTGAATCATATCTGACTCAAGACCTGAGCTAATTAATATCGGTGAGGATATGGCTAGAATAGTCTGTGACACTAGTCTCTTGAAGACCAATGACTACCGTTTGAAAGGGAAAACACGTGGTGCGAAAATGTGTACAAGATGTGACCTTGGTATACTGGAAAGCGCACATCACTTGATAATGCAGTGTCCCTTTTATGAGAATGAGAGGAAAACAATGTATCATGAGATAAGTCTCATTGAAGGTGACTGGAGGGAAGACATTATGGCGAACAATGCGGAAATAATGTATATCCTACTAGGAAAACACCCAGAAGGGAGATCCTTTAGCGAAATGATTCAAATATGGACAATTTCCGGTAAACATATATCTGCTATGTACGAGAGTGTCATAGCTGGTAGAAAACTGGAGGTGAAAACTCAAAATAGGTAATGATGTTTAAATGAGTTTATTCATTCCTATGCATTTTCCCCGAAGTAATACCCCTAAGGTACGACGTCCACCTACAACTAACTAAGTAATGCAGCCCAAAAACAGGGTATGTATAATGTAAATAGGTATCTACAATGGAAGTGATTCTCATGATGAGAATGACGCTTGACATTTGTTCTCTTTATAACCTGCTAGTAAAGTGTAAGTGATAATATATACTATCACAACTAGTAATTTATCCTGTTATGTTGATTCAGTATATGTACATGTGTTGATATTTAATATTTGTAATTGTCTGCTTTTGTGCAACTCGCACAGTCAATAAACCTACAACTACAACTCCAATTGAGCACCTTACTATAATTAGCCTTAAAGCGTAACTCTACCTTCAAAATTTAAAAGAAAGACATGTTAGAGCTTAATATCATCTGTCTTAGGACACCTTGGTTACAATTGTACTCCACCAAGATATTACTATTAGAATGTGAATTGATAGAGGGAGCCATGTTCGTACATTGACTAATGTTAATAAGATGCGAGTGACGTCATCCCCGATCAACTGCTTACAACGCAGCCACTTGACTGATAGGGCTGGTGCTGAGTGAACAGCTGAAAACTTGGGCCCAAACATGGTGATAGAGCTAATTGTCAAGCTTTTGGATACAACAAAGATATTAAAATCGAATCTGGGAGAATATTTCAGATTTGATAGCTAGAGGCTCATAATAAAGGAAATGCATAGACTTTGAAGACTTAAATGTTCTGCTCATAGGAAAGTCTGTGAGGATCACTCTGCTCCAACCTGCTTTCAAGAGGATTTAGAAACTTGTATAGGACTTGTGTTGGGTATTGAAAAAAGCTGGGACTCTTTCTCCAATGCCTTTGAATTGTATGAATGCAACATAGGAGGGAGCTAGTACTGACTGATTCAGGCAGATACCATCATGGTCCATATGTTGTGATATAAAGTCAACATCTTCAACCTCATGTTTTTCCTACAGAATGTCCAAATCATGCCAAGAGATACATTTCCTCTCAGATAGAGACATGCAGCCTTCAGAGCCACACCATTCTGTATTTCCTACTAGTTCAGAATCAGAATGATTTCCCTCCAGGTCAATGTGCTCAGAGTCTGTCATGCCCTCATCTTCAGAATATACTGGTTCTAAAGCATGTGGTTAAATAACAAGGAGGTTTTCCATAACTGCCTATAATTCTACTAAGAATAAGGCACACAGGTACATGTTTTCCTTACGTTTGTATCTGCTTAAATAAATACACTCATTTAATTATTACAAATGAGTAATCAAGCTATTATGAATAAGAATGTAAAATACCATCATCACAATACAATTGGTAGATGGTTTCGTATCTATTTGGTTTCATAATACCTGAACGCATATTCCTCTTTAACTGCCCAACTACAGTTGAATGTTTATAATTAGTATATGGCGAATATGTTCAGACCGTAATGAAATTCACATACAGATCCCCCCAAAGAAAATCATCAAAATAAAAATAAACCTTATTTGTGTACTGACTGAACAGCTTCTTTGCAATACTCTTGTAGTTAAAAGGCATAAATGAAATTGTAATTCATATACTTGTGGTTTCCTAACATTAACTAAGTCTGACTGCAATTTAAGATAATTTTGTGTATTGCAGTTAACCTCCAAGGTTAAGTTTGGGAAACTAGAGCAGAACCCGCTTTGAGATTAATGTGTATTGCAGTCAATTCAGAGAGGCCGTGACAATACAGATGCACAACTTCCTTTTCTTTCATTACAAGATAAGAGTGTCAGAACATTGTAAGTATATTGAGTGCCAGTCTGTTTTGCAAACTGCCAGAATGTCTTGAGCTCTATTAAGCTTATCGAAAACCACTTAATTAGTTGTAACTTTCCCTCATTGCTTTTTTGTTTGTTGAGTGTGATACACCACTTTCTTCTTAGCCAGTCATCAACTTATGAGAACACTCATATGTGTGTTTAGTTTTGAACAGCCTTCAGCCTTCATCATAATGATGCAGTATATACATGCAGTATATACATGACATCACAGCCTATTTCTGGCGAGCTATGGTAAGCTCCAAGATGAGTGCCTCCAAGAACCCGCCTGCCAAGCCAGTAAATTTGCTGTATTTTGCAAAATATGTTTAGATGCCTCAGTCAATCTGTGAAGTACAAGTATAATCAAGGTGACCTAAGAAAGGTGGCGTTGAGCTCTAGCACATGTCTTTTTTTAATTTTGAAGGTAGAGTTACACTTTAATCAAAGTGCTCTGATATCATAACTACACTAGGGGGTAGGTAAAACCGATAAGGGACTACGGACTGGGGAAACCAGTCTAAGCAGTCTCCAAAGGGAGTATGTATGTGTGTATGTAATGTGCCTGTGTGCGTATTCTTATATGTATGTATGTATGGCTACCGCATATTTTTGTATACCAACATTCAGGGACTGTGTGTAGTATGATATATCGAAAGGGAATTAATATTATGTTTTCCAGTTTTAATATTACATACGAAACAAGGTTTTGAAAGAGGTAGTCGACATAAAAGTCATTTGCCGTGGATGCAATGGGTGGCAAATCTATTTATTTCAGATTTTCCATATGGTTAACGGAAGCGATGTTTTAAAGATGCAGTAAAGGTAAACTTAACTTATTTAACATACGAAAAGTATCAGATCATCGTCAGCTATGATGACCTTTTCAAGGTTGTGTGAAATGTATGTATAACCGTGGGCATTGTTTGAGTGAGCATAATATCACTATAAGGTACTGCACCATAACCTTTATATGGAGACAAATGCATTACATTGTCTATTGATTTCGAGTGAAGATAATGGAATGATAACCAGAAGTTATCTTGGTTATTATGGCAACATATAACTACCCATACTCGATACGCAATGCTTTGTTATAATAAATGGTTTGGCTGAAGATGATTGAATCATTGTTGCGCGTGAGAGTATTATGGAACCTAACGCATTTACAAGGCACTTTGAACGTAACACCACAGATTAGTGAAGTGATGGAGATCTGGAATTAAATAATTATTTCAGCCCATCTATAAGATATCAAAACTTTACCCTGCACATGTTTTGCTCACGTGCAAAATTCCAAATATTTGATACAGATATCGCAGATGCACACCTAACATATCACATAAAACCAGAGATAACGTGCTAAGTTGGATTAGCGAAGATGAATATATATATATATATATATATATATATATATATATATATATATATATATATAT
>OZ012684.1:59879658-59917158 GCA_963942565.1 Maea johnstoni | reverse complement strand
TTAACGCAGGCATCTTGCCGCACACCATTTTAACAGCAAGGATAACTAATTTTTTTCATTAGCCCCTATCCCGACAAATTCTGAATTACTGTAAGCACAACAAATTCCATATTCAAAGTTCTTGCAGCGGACATCCGAGAAAACTTCCGACTCGCCTCACGCAGAGCAAACGGCAAGAATTTCTCACTTGAACCCGCGATTTACAAACCTTACTCTATCTCGACTGCTTCCTGCCATCTTATTTTTATAGTCTATTGGCAGACTATTATGCGCAAATATTGTTTTAATGCCAAAAAACACTGATGGTTCGCGCACCACGGGCAAAGCTCTATGTACAACACCGCACTCTTCCCGCACCTCTATGGGCGTCTATTTATATGTTTTGTATTATTGTTTATTATGTATATGTTGATGATGTACTCACTAAACCCACTTCATGAATAGAGTCCTAAAATAGCATCCTATAACTGTAGAGGGTTTAGTAGCAGCATCCCGTATATCAGACAGCTAGTCAAAGAGAATGATGTGGTGTGTCTGTCTGAACACTGATTGCATACGAATAGGCAATCTAAATTAGAAGAAGTTGGTACTGATATAGAATTTTGCGCCCGCTCAAGTAGATTTTCTGACGCAATAATATGGAAGAAGAATTTGAGTGGTATTTCTGAATATAAAGACATAATAAGTGATAGAGTGTGTGGGGTACGGGTCCAAAATGCTAAAGGCGCGATCTTTAGTATATTTTCGGTATATCTACCCTCGAAAGGATCACCAGAGAACTTTAACTCTTCAATTGACGATTTGGCAGATATCATTGATTCCCGAGAAATAGGGTCGCTTTCTATCGTATGCGGCGATATGAACGCAGACATAGGTAATCTCTCAGGGGTCAGGAATCCTTGTGTCGCAACACAAAGAGGGTACGAATTCTATAACTTTACTGAATCATATAATCTTTTCCCTACCAATCTGATGTCTAAGGCTGAAGGGCCTCTTGATACCTTTTACCGGCCAAACGGTTTTTCAATGATAGATTATATCCTTATCCCAAATGAAATGTGTAGTCTCATAGACTCTTGCGGTGTGTCCACATACGACCCCCTGAACTGCTCAGACCATGTTCCTGTCTATATATACTGTAAAATTCGAAATATTGGCGTGCTTAGATTTAGCAAATTGATCAATTTATCCATATTAGCAAATCGATATATTAGCGTGTGAGCCATCTCAAGTATATCAATAGTGATTTCTATACAGTATACCTAACACCATCTTCGTTTTGAAAGTCTTCTATATACACGGAGCATAATTTCAATTCCTCACTTTCATTCAATATACTAGTAGAACATACTCTATCCTGAATTGTTACGAGATTGTGAGACTACCTAGAAAAACAAAGAAAAAATCGTTGAAAAATGGAACAAATATAAACGGATCGTAATATTAGCGAATCTGACCCACTCGCTAATGTCGCCAATAATAGTTCCACGCCAATATTTCGAACTTTACAGTATATGAAGATGCATATGCTCGAGCGTAACTACAACAACAGACCTGTTACTAGCCGAAAAAAATAGGATAAACTATCACCTAGTGATATTTTTGAAAAGTATACCCGTCGGTTGAGCTATAAACTCAGAGATATTGAATGTCTTCTATTAAACGGAGTGTACAATGATAGGGATATTGATACTGTTATAGAGAGACTTATATTTACACTTAAAGAATCCTACTCGGTGATCCCCAATTCAAGGTACCGTAAACACCTAAAACTATATTGGACCCCGGAGTTGAATAACCTTAAAAAAGAAAAAGTTAAGTGTTACAAGCAGTGGGTAGCAGAGGGCCGACCTAGAGAACAGGATCACCTCTCGTTACTTAATCATAAAACCGCTAAAAAGCAATTTGCACAAGAAATGAAAAGATTAGACAGAAGCTATGAAAGTGAACAGCTCCAAAATGTTATGGGTTCTCTCGGCCTCGACCACAGGTATTTCTGGAGCGCTCTAAGACGGGTTAGAACCCCACATAACAGTAAATCTCTGGCTATAAGGAATTCTTTGGAAAAGGTGGTACATAATTTGGATGACGTACTTGAGGTGTGGAGATTACATTTTTCTAATTTAAGCACCCCGAAAGACGATCCCACTCTTGATACTGCTCATTTTGATAAGGTGAACAATTTTGTCGCTGACCTTAATGAAAAATGCGACTCAGATCGGTTTTTAAAAGACCCCTTCACACTTAGTGAAGTTAAATCTGCAATTAAAAAGTTGCACAAACGAAAAGCCCCAGGGGTGGACGGGATCACCACGGAGCATATCCTGTATGCAGGTGATATCATGGTCTCTAATCTCCTGTTATTTTTCAATCTAATTATATCCAGGGAATATGTCCCTGAAAATCTTAGGAGAGGATTACAGGTTCCTTTATTCAAGGGGAAGAATCTGTGTAGCCTTGATGTCAATAATTATGGAAGGGATTACCCTGCTTACTACCCTCAACAAAATACTTGAAGTTTTAATCTGGAATAGGGTCGAGGGATGGTGGAGAGAGAGAGAGAGAGAGAGAGAGAGAGAGAGAGAGAGAGAGAGAGAGAGA
The DNA here is from genome assembly GCA_963942565.1 of Maea johnstoni. Taxonomy (NCBI): domain Eukaryota; kingdom Metazoa; phylum Annelida; class Polychaeta; order Spionida; family Magelonidae; genus Maea; species Maea johnstoni. Next base: position 59,914,557 of record OZ012684.1, on the reverse strand, counting down.
GAGAGAGACTGTGCTTAATTGGGCAGAGGGATGATTTATACCAATAGAGCGCACAGCTTAGCAAAGAGATTATCTAGTAGTAATCTATATTTCAGTCACGATACCCTACAAGAGTTGTCTTTGATACCAACTATAGTCTGTATATTTTGGTTTTCGTGTTATCAAATCATTTGTTAATCTGCTGGTTTCTGCCTTTCTTATTACTCCCATTTCGTAATAACACACACATCATAACAGAGACAATTTTAAAAGGTGATCAAGAATATCTGTGGGTAACTATATTTGTGAAGGTATGAATGCATGTGGATCCCAATACTATTCAGGATTAACACTTTAAATACTTCTCGACTGCTGATCTAACCATGTCCATATGATGTCCTGTGGTGTAAGGCCCTGATTCACATGCATGCTCTCCCTCGTAGGAAATAAAGAGATGGCCATGTGACTGCATGATTGACCCCCATTTACACCGGAGTGCGTTTTTCCAAATATTGCATTATCTTGCTATGCCCATGGGCATCAGTGGTCGCGATAGAAGTACCTCACCTCCAGTATGCAAAGGGCGTATCCCTACTTTCGGGTGAATGTGATTAAGACCACAGCCCTCAACCACCTTCTTGATTAACCAAGTTGATTGAAAAGGTAGGTTACTAAGAGCTAATAAAATTCCTCGTAATACCAAAATAAAGTTTGCATTACCTTAATGCTTCAACAAGCTAATTGTATTAAGAGACACGTTGCATGAAGTAAGGTATAATTTGTTCAGAGCATGTTGATTATATACAGACAGGGTTTGGTATCTCTTTTTGTAGCCTCATGCTTTATATGTTATAGTACACGATATTTTACAAAAGTGAGTAATACATCTCACACTAATGCCATCCGAAAGGTGGTGACGTATTGTACTTCCTTGGGGAAGTCCCTGGTAGTTGGTCCAAGCACCTTTGAAGAGTAATCCTAAAGAATCAGATGACTCACTTTTGTCACGTAACTAATAATGTACGAGATTGTCCATTTTCTTGAATCCCTTTTCTTGAATGACTGAATAAATGAATCGCAGGGTGCAGGATGCGATGGTAACACCACAGAGCATACAGTCTTTGCTGGTGATGCCCTGGTTCCTTAGTTGTACGATCTTTTCAATATGTTCATACAGTTGGAATACGTACTTACAAGGAGGTGCAGGTGCCTGTATATAAAGGGAAAGGGTCTTGTTATCTCAAGCCTGGTAATCATAGAGGCATCAAACCCTTGTCTAACTTCAACAAGCTATATGAGGTCCATAGGTGGTCTAGAATAAACGAATGGTGGATAGGCAGTAGGGTCATTTCTGACCTACAAAGTTCATGGAGGGTTCCATGTTTTGTACATTGAGAGCCTAATTAGTAATATCAATTAGATGCGAGTGACATCTTCCCCGATCAACTGCTTCCAATGCAGCCACTTGTCAGAGAGGGCTAGTGCTGAGTGAACAGCTGCATAGATTCAATAGCTACATGGCTCCATAATATAGGAAGTGATTGGACTTCGAAGACTTTTAAGATTTTCTGCACATAAGAAAGTCTATGAGGATATCTTTCCACCCACCTGCTTTCAAGAGGATTTAGAAACTTGTATAGGAGTTGTGTTAATCATTGAAAAAAAAACTACTTGCTGTTGAGAATAGCTGGTGCTCTTTCTCAACAAAGAATATTACCAAAATGAAAATAAGCCCATTTTCTCTGTGTACTGACTGAGCTTTCCATTTTGTTGCAATATTCTTGTAGTTAAAAGGCATATATGGATTTGGAATTTCGATTTTCGTCAGTTTTTCTGCCATATTGCGGCTAATTCTTGACTAGCTAGTTGTAACAGGTGGAGGAAACTGGAGTACCTGGCGAAAAACCAACACTTTACCCCAAGTCACGGGCAACTTTCTCACATACCCCGACCGGGATTCAAACCCAGGCAGTGGTCGGAGACAGCTAGCAGTCAGTGGCAACGCCTTAGACGACACGGCTATCAGGGCAGGCCATGGAATTGTAATTCATATACTTGTGGTTTCCTAACATTAACCATTGGCCAGATGATGTGTATTGTAGTTAACCTCCTGGGTTAGGCTTGAGAAAAGAGAGCAGATACAATCCATTCGAGATTAATGTGCATTGCAATCAGTTCCTGAGATGTGGTGACAATATCTGTACACAGCTAATACTAATTTCAAACTTCCTTTTTTCTTCCATGACGAGATAACAGTGTAAGAACATTATACAAATACTAAATGCAAGTCTGTTTTGTAAGCTGGAAGAATTTCTTGAGCTCTATTAAGCTCACCCACAACCCCTTTACAACAGGTCACTTTCCCTAATTGCCTCAGCCACACAGAACATGGCTACCTCTAGAATATATAACTAGCAGTTATAGGTATACACTAAGACACAGTGCCTTTGTTTGTTGAGTCTGATACACCACTTTCCTCTTTGCAAGTCATTTACCTTTGGAAGTATGTATTTGTTTGTTCAGTTCTGGATAGCCTTCAGCCTGCATGAGGTTGTATATACATGACATCACAGCCTCTTTCTGGCGAGCTCTGATAAGCTGCATTAGGGCTGCCTCCATGAAGCTGCTAAGCCAGTGAACTTGCTGTATTTTGCAAGATAAAAATTTAGATATCTCAGTCAATCTGTGGAGTGCAATTGTAATCAAGGTGTCCTAAGAGAGGTGACATTGAGCTCTAGCAGATATCTTTTTTGAATTTTGAAGGTAGAGTTACACTTTAACCTCACATGTTGCGTTAGAATTTGGGGCACAGACTCTATTTGGTTCAATATAACCTGGTGGATTCACCAAGGATGGTTTCTCTCCCTGGTGACATACTAGTATACAGTTTTGTTTTTATTAATTCCCTGTTGAGAGGTCTATAGCAATGCAAACTATGCAGCTCCATATATCATATAAAATCTTCACCTGTCGGCTATGCAGACGACATGGCCATATGTACCTTGAATAAAGGCAAAATGGAATGTGTCATGAGTGTCATCTTTAACCACAGTAGCCGGTGGAGGTATAGCTTTAATCACAGGAAAAGCGCAGTCCTGATATACAGGGAGAATTCAGACAGAAATATAGGTTCTCAGTATAGAGAGTTCTCGTTAAGTAAGGATAAAGTGTGCAAAAAACTGCACTATGACCACGTAGATATCAAAGCATGCGTTCTGGGGGATGCACACACTAGGACTCTTTAAAAAGTAGCAAAGGCAAAATTTTAGGACTTGCTGTCTAATGTATTGGACCTTCATATTCCCTACTTCTTATTTAGTAGATAAGCTATCATTCAGCCCTTGTAATGTTTAATTGAAGTAAGTCATGTTTGATTTAAGTGGTTTTATAACAAGACATTCATGATTTTTGCCATTTAAGTGATTTTTGGGGTGCTCGGTAGGCCTTGGTAGCCCACGGGTTGTGATGATATCCTATGATATACTGGAAGACACGCACATGGTCTTTGTTGCAACTCTTGCAAAATTAATTGGTTTCCTTTGCAAGGAAAATGACCCAAGCAACAAGTCATTGCTTGAAACAAATTTACAATCCCTCTTTCGAAATGAATAACGTTTTATTTACACTCCCTTTGTAGTGGTCGGGAAAATAAAGTTTGTATGTGAAAATAAAAAGGTTTTTATTTGCTCTCTCACATGGTCGTTTTTTTGTGCACAGTTTAAACTGAAATACTTGCAATTACAAATACTAGTATACTTGGTGGAGACTGCCTTCCATAATGCAAACTGATTGAAACAGATTTACATGCCATAATGTAAATTCCATTATGATAATTCCATGATATCCACGTCACATGCTTCGTTTATTATAAGCACGGCTTTGACTTGCACGTCATCGGTTGGGCATTCAAACGTTGTTACACAAAAGTTAGAAGTAACAGAGTATACCAACGAATGAGATGTTACACATTGCCTTGCTATCTTGTCACGAACGATATGCTAAACAAAGACCAGGTTAGGTGACCGGGCAATAAAATATCTTAGCTGTCATTATATCCGTGTTGATATGTTTTGTTACAGAGTAAATCCAATGATGAATACTTAGAACTGATGAAAATTAAGAATATGCAATACTTCAGGGTAACTATTTGCCTTAAGCTGGGCGCATGGAACGTACAGAAGAGGTCAAATAATCTTCAAAATCAAGAAATTATTTCACGCCAATTGTGTGGATTTACAGTAAATCAATGATAACGTTCATTGAAATGTTATATACGAGCTACACACACATATGATTATGCCAATCGCTGGCAGGTGCGACAATTGCACAATTTCACATGTCTAGGGCTTGGCTTGCAACTATTGCATGATTGCCATGCGATACATGCATGCGCGTAACATGATATCCCAGGCACTGTAATACCATTTCATCAGGCACTTGCACTTGCCTTCTGATGAATCACACGTGCTTCACTTTCTGCAAAGCTTGTCTTGAATTTGATTTGATCAGTTGCATAACAGTTGTACACTGTTGTGCAATCGTCGTGCGATAGTCTCATAAGGGTGAGGTAATAGCACAGCATGTGTGCAAACATCGTGTGTTAATATGCATGATAAAATAATGATAATAATAATAATACGTTTATTTGCTGTCATATAGGATATTACAAAATCGTACATCATATCAACTACATGTATAACACAAAGAGCAAAACATAACATACATAATTCAAACAAATTAAATAACAGAAATCAACGTATATACGGAGAGTACACCAAGCGTACGTTATGCGAAGGTATTCCATTTCGCAACGTTTATTACATTATGCGTTTTAACAATCGTGTGACGATCGCATGCAATACTTACAACTTCACTGGTGTGTGTGTGTGTGTGGGGGGGGGGGGGGGGGGGGGGAGTTTTATGCAATTTTGGAGTTGTGAGATTACTCTCCCCCCCCCCCCCCCCCCCCCCCCCCCGATGTAACCTAGGCATTAGAAGGCATGGTCACTGTCTGCTCCCTGTCTCGCACAACGCTGCTGGTCATGTGAGAAAGATGCCGGTGACTTGGGGTTAGGCAGAGGTGTTTGCTGGGTACTCTGGTTCCTTCCACCAATCACAACATACTAGTCATGACATAACCATGACAAAAATGGCACTAACAATATCCAAACATATGCAGCAGAACCTCAGGATGTGGACATTATCACGCCTTTTTGGTCCCAAAACGTTCCCCTCTTATTCCTCTTTGGTGAACAAATGGGTATTTTGGTTCCATTTGGTTTTGTTACTCATCCTGCACGAGTTTTTACTATAATTACTATAATAACTCCGAGGAAGGGCACTCTACAGTGGAACCTTCGAAGTGACCATCCCTCTAAGTTGATTATTCCTCTAAAGTGACTACATTGTACCTGTCCCATACTAACTTTCCTATCAGTTTTATAGTAAAGGGAACCCCTTTAAGTTGATCAGTTGCGGCCGGGTCCACATGTAGTCACTTAGTGTTTGTAATGGTCCAAAACATTCGATCTCGTGGCAGATAGCTGATGCCAGTCGTGAGCTATTAGGGTATTACATGTATGGGGTGTTGATGAGGCCAGTCTCCTGTTCTAGTATTTTAAAAACTGATGACGTCAGGTTGAAAGGGTTACTGATGTCAGCTAGATTATGTGATCAATGTGACTTATCTGCAATGGATGGTGTAAGGCACTTGGTTCTTCGGTGTCCCAATTAACAGCCTGAGAGAAACAATTTATTTAGTGATGTACGTGACATATACTTAGTGGCTGTGGTCAGCTATTCTTAGATTCACAAGGTGATGTATTGTTGGTATTTTAGGTAGACATGTAAATCGACTCTCACCAGAACAGATGTTAAGTATATATATTTCGGCAATAAATCTAACAATATTAAGTCAGGTTTTGAACACAACTCTTTATACTAAAATAGAATAGAACAAAAACGCATTTGATATACAAAGCAGCATTTATTAATAGAAAAACTTGATTAACTGTTAGTTGATTGCCAGTTATCTCTGACAAGTTGATGTTGCTGACAAGTTGATGTTGATCGTTGCAACCTATGGTTAGTACTACTTGTGGATGTTCCAAGTTTGAGATCCATGCAGTCCAAACACAGTTAAATGTGTGTTAGAAAGATGACAGAGTTCATTCATTGTATAATACCTGAAGACATACTTGCATTGATAATTGATTGCACGTGTTAATACTGAAATGGATTCGTTTAATACTTCAAGTACATCATAAGCGAAGGTGTTTGATGACCGACTTGAAGTATGTATCCCTGTACTTCAAACTTGCTTCCAACTTTGGTATGATCTTCTTCAGATAGGGGTCGCTGCTGTCCATGTCTTCAACCAGGAATTCCCAGTGTGCACCGCTGAGGAGAGCCACGCCTTTTCCCACAGTGCATTTCGCTATTGCTGGCAGTTTGCCATCAAGTTCGCTATAAAGGCCTATGTATTCATAATTGACTGAGCGTCCCATTGCACTAAGTGTTTCGTTGTTGTAAGGCTGGAAATATCCGCCGCCATTGTAATAGACTTTCACGTCTAGGTCGCTGGAAGAAACGCTATCCTCTATTTTCCACGTGACCTTCGCAGCCCGTGCCCCTTTCCGGCTATTGTAGTCAAAGCCAGGAAAGGCAGGCCCAATACATTTACCTGAAATACGAAAAAACAGGAAGATGGTATTTGGCCTGTATGGCATTAATGATTAATTAAGAAATAACACGCTATTCACACGAAAAGAAGCTGACGTTTATTTTTCTCGTTCTCTGTTATTGTGTCTTGATGGAATGCCATTTACTTTCTAACAATCTAGTACTGACAACGTTTCTGACATGTTCGATTCCGATTCAAGATGCTTTAATAATGAGTGTTTAATGTGATCGAATAATTTCTATCTGCAAAGAGAAATTAAGTTTGAAGCCTTTTCGCTTTACAGTTCTGAATTTAGATGTTTTAATCTAGTTTCTAATGTTAACAAAATGCTTTCCAATTCAAAGACACCGAAATGAATTTAACCTTCCGGATTACCAATAATGAGTCTAGGTTCAAGATTATAAATTTCTGGGTATCTAAGTTTTTACCTGAAATTTAACTTAGATCGGGTAATTTTCGGTTTCCCATTTTGATTTAAGATGTATATCAATCTTTCCATGCGCATAAACTGCTACTAACCTGGAAAGAATCCGAGATCTCTTTTCCCTACAACCTCTAATGGTCCTCCTTTGTCGAACTCCACTTCAGCACACCCGAAATATCCGCCTGCACATATCCCTAGGTAGCTCCCGCCAGAGAGTACGTAATTCCTAACAATAGCTGTCCCATCCTTGCCGAGAGATTTCACGAAGCCAGAGTCGTAGCCTCCGCCAAACGCAACCAAGGCAGCATCCTCCGTCCAGTTCCCTGCAGAGATAGGAAGGCGTGTGAAAAAGACAAGCATAGAGAAACAACTCATGTTTGCTATGGAGATGTCCTAGACAAGTGCTGTGCGGATACTAAGTATATGGCGCTTTTGAAAATAACTTCGAATCAATTACTAGGACATAAACTATATGAATAAGATTTGATTCTGCTCAACAATATTTTTTCACATATATACGATGATGCAGGTGTGAACGGCAGAATCTTTTTTTTCTTCTGCCGTTCACATCTGCACCATCGTACAAATATTTTGAAAATTTATTTTGTGAAAAAAGTATCAAACAATATGCCTGACGTTTGAGAAAACTTCAATCGTGTATGGGTATCGAGGAATCATATTCTTTGGGACGCAGTTATCATGTTTTCAGGAGGTAGCAATGTGTTAAAAATATATGAATGCGATTTCCTTGGGTAGTAGTTTATAGAGTCGAAACCCAACATGCCACACTGCAGTTTTCTTTTCCAGTGGATCACTGCTTGCAAATTGAATAAACGTGAATCTCCTTTCCATAACTTATGAAAAGCACCAGTTTGTCAGATATTGTTACGGAGAGAGCACAGGTGCAAAATGTGATCAAAGGGGATCGTCTTTCTGTGAAGTTTAACTTCCAACAGGTTTTGTAGACAGAAATACATGCAAAGTATCTATAATGGTTTCTCTTCCCAGGAATGTTTAAAAGGCAAAAGATCACCATCGTCTTTTAGGAGCCAGGTAATCAAACAATATGCATAAAAATACTAAACTATCATTGGAGTAAAATAAAATATATGGATAACACTGTATGAATTCCTGATCGCCTGAAAACCTGGCTGTATTGTTACTGGTAAGACGTAAAAAACGATGGATTATGTTTACCGGTATGTGTATTGAAACAAACGTAGTTAAATATCTATAAGGGTCTGTCTGCATAGATATTTTAATGGAAAAGCGTTGTTGTCAGGAATATTTGACTGACTATAATTGTTCCTGCTCGGTAAAACAATACCATTTTATATAGCATTTCTTGCAAATTGTTGAACTGTTGTCAGACCATGTGTGCACTCCATGCTGATGTAAACGGGTTAACAGCTGACGAGACATCTTGCATGCAAGTACCATACACATATGTACAGCATGTTACAGATCGATATCTTCTGCTAATATGTCATGTAATATAAGGTTACCCAAGCTAAATTGTCACGAACGGGGTCATTTGAACCACCCACTGCATACATAGATGGAAGATGATGAACTCAACAAACGCCCACACCCGCGTTATGTCATAAAGATATCCCACCTCCCCGTGTGTATTATGGCTCGGTCGGCTTCGTAACAGTGACCAATCAGGTGTGGTCTAGGCATCTCCCTTTGGTCAGCTTCTCGACCGAATGTTGACGAACCAGTCTAAAGCAACACCAGCGCAGAGTATGGCCGCAGTACACGGAATAGCTTGTCTATCCAAAAAGATCATCTCTACAGGATCTTCTCAGCTCGCAAAATAAAAGAAGGGGATGTGTGGGTCTGTAAGTGGATACCATGCATCTAAAAGATACTTGACTCTCTTCGTGTCTGAAAGCGCTGCTCTTACTTTTTCTTCTTTCCTTCTTTCTCCCCGGAATAATTAGTGTTTCAACATTGTTCTCGGACAACGAAAAGGACCATTTTTGGTTAGTATTTCATAGCACTAGATGGCTTTTGTGTGGAGATGTGCCTTTAAACCCTCATTTATTTTGCACGATATGTTAATACTAATTCATTAAACTCATTTCTCGCAGTTTTACCAAATATATGTAACATGCACCTTCTCACATTTATCAACGAATACAGCCAGTATTGACGTCTAGCTAGGAAAACGTGCAAACTGTTATCGTGACAGTTTGGAAACTTAAGATAACAGCACGATAACAATATATGCGTGGACTGAAGACCTAACTACGCTTTCCATACCTACCCTGTCCTAGAGTATCGCAGTACCAGATTTGCAGATCCTCAGTTATGGTGGACTTCGGCATAGCAGTTGTCACACAAATTAAAATGTGACAACTAAGGTTAAACCTATCAAATCATATACAAAATCAGCTAAATAATAGTGACATGCGTCGGTGTATGGTGACATAACTATTACGGTCAAGTACTCATTCGTGAAACCACCTAGTAAATAACTTTACTAAGACAACTAAGAAAGATGTTACCGTATTAAAGACCAGTGGTTGAATCAATGAGGATTAAGCACTATAAATAAGATTTGGCAATTACGCCCTAAACCTTATATTAAACGAAGAGAGTAACAGGAACACGGACTGCCCCCATAACTGAGTGGTTCAACTGCTCACTGTGTCTCAGCAGTTTAAACCACGCTCGAGGCGTGAGTTATGTTCAGTGGCCTAGGGTTAGTCGGTGTTTCCCTGACTACTCCGGTTCCCACCAACACTTACAAGGGGCTAGTTACGATAAGGTATATAAGACAGAAAACGTAACGATAATCTAGATCCAAATTCTTAAAACGGAAAAATGATAAAATATATATATAATAATATATATAAATGATAATATAAATATAATATATATATATATATATATATATATATATATATATATATATATATATATATATATATACATATGTATATACATATATATATATACATATATACACACACACATATATGTATATATATATATATATATATATATATATATATATATATATATATATATATATATATATATATATATATATATATGTATATACACATATATATATATATACATATATACACACACACACACACACATATATATATATATATATATATATATATATATATATATATATATATATATATATATATATATATATATATATATATATATATATGTTCTGCGTTCAAAATTTTCTGTTACCAGGCAGCAAGTATCAAGGTGGCCAATGTCGCCAAATTAGTTCACATTTATCTCACCAGGTGAAGAGAATTCTCCGGCCGAACAAAATTGAAATCCATTTCTTTATGATCTAGTCGGGAATGAGAAAAGTGCAATTTCTAACTTGTAATCAACAAAGCCAAAATTAGAAAAAATAAAGGTGGTTCCTTTTCTTTGACAATATTTTAGCTGTACAAAAAATGCGTGTTTTCCACGACCGTACATATTTATTGAAATTATACACCGATGTATCAGAGAGGTACATTACCTAATTGATACTGAGAAAAAGGTCATGCATGGGTTCAAGACTACGAAAGGTCCTGAGATATTGGTCTTACTCGGCTCTGTGATGTCCTAGACAGTCGAAGTTCGTTATAGTTTGAGGAAGTGGGTGTATGCTTTTGAAATTACTGTTAGCTATAGATCTTTCGGGAACAATCCATGCTGGCCGGAGATTGCACTAATCTTAGTGTATATCACACCCGGGCCAATGTTAATAAACATCTGTGACAAGACTCCCCTTGTTAAACCTGGAAACTGATATAAAACTTACAACCGAATGTACTTATTTAAAATGCATCTCAAGACAGTCACGAAAAGAATACTACGACCTATGCTAAGTTTGTATAAAGTTTGAAGTTGCACAGAAACACTTTAATAGCGTGATGACTGGGAGCACAACACAGGCCTTTAATTGACCTAAAAAACATCGTCCTCAATTGACCGTGACCCATATGGTTTATAAATAGTTTTAGTTTCACCCGAGGTAGTATCTCCCATCCAATAAATATATATATATCAAGTTTTCATATTTAAGAAATATGCTTTAATTAATTTAATTAATGTTGTAGGTAAAAACAGATTCTTTCGAAAAATCCATGAGATCTGGGGGATGTATCTCTCTGATGAGATGTAGATGCCTAGGTTGTGTAATGATGACCAGTGAGGTCACGGTAAGCGATTGTTCACCCCAAAGAATTGGAAGATCATCCAAGTTCACACCAATACTTGCCTAGTAGTATCTGTTCAGGGGTTATTCCCTTAACTGTATAGCGAGTTGTATCTAACCACGTCTCCAAAGCCTTGACTAGCATTTTCCTACTGGTGGGACCTGCGCCGGGCCCATCGTATACGTACACCGCCGATCTGTTCGCCATAGCTGGATCAACTTGACCACCGCAACGACGAGTTGTTGTGACTTGGGACTCTGCTCCACTTTTCGTAACTAGGTCAATTGCTCTGCCGCCGCCGCCGTCATGATGAGCTCTGCTCCGGCCACGGACGGGTCCTGTCGACGCCAAGCTGAGCAGGGCGAGAGAAAACGCAACAAATACATATTTAGGAGTCATTGAAAAAAACGGGAGGTTGTGGTTTCAAGGGCAAGCTATGGTATATCAAGGAGAGTCCCAAGTCTAGTAATTATGTACAAAGGGCAAAAGATGTGTAAACGCACATACTCACTTGTTTACATCCTAGTAGCGACTCCTACCGGAATGTTTGGAAAACAATTGTTATCAGTGCTGCCACACAACGACCCTCTCTATATTGACTATAATATTACAGCTAACATTGTACCACACACGCAATATCCCAGGCTTCTCGAAGTCTTTGCGTAACAAGCCCATCCCACCTCCCCATCCACCCATGCGCACATTACGTGATTATTGTATAAAACAAAAGCCACCTGGACTATTCTAACGTAGGCAACAACATGCAAAACATACTTTTTTTTAAATGTGATAAGGCCCGATGTCTGCGAGAAGCCAGTTGTATAGGACGTCACCGTAGGCCAATGAAAAACTCAGATTTTCATTAGTTGGTTGGCCAATTGCCATATCTAAACTTTATGTACATCTTAGATCACATCAAATTTAGTTTCTTTCTAAACTAAAAGAACATTCTTTGTACATCATGTGTGATATAATTCTTCTCAACTGCAATATCGTACAGTAGGTACACACCATACATGTTTCTTGTGATTTTACTGAAATATGTGCGCCGTTTGTCTTCTATACCCATTCTATTTGGAAGAGGAGGTTGGTCATTCTATAGTGCATTATTTTGATTGCTTATATAAAGCAATGGCGTAGTCTTTATTTTCACAACGTTTAGCAAAATTGATTGATTTTTCGATCGAGCTAAAATTACAAGCGATACCAGTCAGTGGTTGATTCAACCACATCTGCTGAATAAAGGTCCATGAAAGGCTAATATCATTTGCTTGGGTGATTTTTCTAGCCATTTGTTTTCATCAATACAGCACCGACGCTAATGCGACATGTTAATAGACTCAACGGCCCTTTTTTAAGTAGGCAATTATATAAATATTACCATCATTTGAACGTGAGCCTTTATTCCAATAATTGCTTTTTGACAACACACACACACACACACACACATATATATATATATATATATATATATATATATATATATATATATATATATATATATATATATATATATATATATATATATATATATAAATATATATATATATACATATACATATATATATATATATATATATATATATATATATATATATATATATATATATATATATATATATATATATATATATATATATATATATATATATATATATATATATATATATATATATATATATATATATATATATATATATATATATATATATATATATATATAGTAAATACACACACACTACATTTCAGGGTTATATGTGTCTGCCTATGTTTATCCTAGGCCAGTCACTGTAAAATAAATGTCCGCCCTCAAAGCCGAATATAGATCTGATCGAGTTGTTTGAGAAAATGAAAATTGATATCTTGCGTAGATGTCTAAAACTTAAGTTGTCACCCTAATTGGACGCTTTGAATGGCCAGGTAGTACAAGTTCTTGATGAGGATCATTGATATTTTATCGAGTGGTTTGTATTTTACTTACACCTGGTGCTCAATGGTACGCATTGTACCGTTGAAATGGAAAGACCCCTCCAGATTGTTCCTACAGAGAATGGAATTTCGTACTAGCCCCATGTTTGTGTGTGGTCGCATTAAGACGTAAACTGTTGAAAGCGACGAAAAGCCACAGGCACAACGCTAAACAGCGCACAATAGTTACATTTATACTGCGGCTATAGTTGCAACACTTTGTGGTGTGATAAATGAGCATAACATTGGTAGGCCACTGTCTCTCCGAATAACATGTCCTTTCGTTTTCCATAGAAATATCCGTTGTAGGTTACAGTTGCATGTGCAATTCATTCTTTGATATCAGATTTTTTATTTCGCTAATTCATCCCTACTTAAAACAAACACACTGCCTATACATTTCCTTTAATCAATAACAAGAATGATGGCCATTTTTTTTCAAAATGATAATGTACAGCGTGAACACTGGACAACGGGACCCGCCATTTGGTTCAAACCATCTTTATTTAGAATAGGGGTATAGGGGTATTTCATTGGCCTCAGGAATGTATAAACTATATTGCTTAGTGTTAAATCATAGGCTCACCACATGGGCAGAATCAAATATTATTCCAATTGATGAGCAAAATGGTTTCCGTCAAGATCCGTTCTGCCATGATTACCTCGATGTTTACAGAATTGAGTTAATTCAGACTTTGTATGTTACATTGATTTCAGCCAATCATTTGATCGAATAAATAGCATGTTCCTCTGGCAAAAACTAACAAAAATGGACATGAAAGGGTAAATACTTTAGGACATTAAATCGCTTTATGGTAATCTTAAGTCCAACGTGCAAATTGATGTTCATATGTCAGATTTTTTAATGTGAGCTCTGGTGTAAAGCAAGGCTGTTTACTCTCTCCTCTCTTATTTAGTCTTTTCATAAACGATATGGTGAGAAAGGTTACTGCTCTTGGAAAGGGTGTCGCTATAGTTCCTGATCAACATGTAAGTATCTTTCTATATGCAGATGACATAGACTTGATTGCAGAGTCTGAAGAGAATCTGCAAGATCTGTTAGGTGCTTGGTATCAGGAATAGTACCTTAAAGTTAATTCCAAAAGTAGTGAAATTATTCACTTTAGGAACCTGTCAGTGCCCAGAACTCCTTTTTAATTCCCTTCCGTTATCCCTGAACTCTGTGGTCTGACAAAGTACCGTTTTCTTGGTTTATGGTTAATTGAACACCCAGATTTCAAGGATACAGTTTCAGAAGTTGCCAAATCTGCCAACTGAGCACTTGGTCTTCTCATCTCAAAGTCTAAGCTCTGTGAAAGGATTTCCTTTGACTCTTTCACAACCTAAAACGAATCCCTAGTATTGCCTATTATCTCCTATGGTGCTGCCATTTGGGGAACTTCTGAATTTAATTGTATTAATTCTGTGCACAACCGAGCATGTAGATACTTTTCAGGAGTTGGTAAATACACCCCTAGTGCTTCAGTGAGTGGCTATATGACCACGGAAGATTGCTTTCCACCACCAGTGGCTGTGTGTTGGTAATTCCTAATTTAGATGCACTAATGTGGCAGGCTGTGAAGATGTAATGGGTCACCTCAATTAATTGAGAAGAAACTCAACATTGTCTTGGTAAAACAAACTGAGGTCTTGCAATACCTTCAGAACAAATTTGAGGTTGAACCTTATTCTAAAGCTAAACAACCAGAGAACAACGTAGGTACCTAGCCCAATTTAGGGCTGGATTTGCACTTCTGGTACTGAAAGAAAGCTACTGTCAGGGCTTGTCAGTACAGGAAAGGCCTTGTTTTCACTGCAAGTCTCTTAATAGAGAAACTATTGAAGACAAAAAAACTTGTTATTCATATCTGCCCTCTTTATAATGCACAGAGACGACTGTATTTGCAAGACTAGAGGAGTCATTCCAACGGTTTTCTTATTTACCAGAGGACGAGAAATTCAAGATAATACTAAGCGATGGTAATCATGTCAAACACTGTGTTTGTTTTCTTTAACCGTCCTTGAGATTGGACGATCTAAATTGGTGAAACCATAGGAAGGACGGAAGGAAGGAATGGGTTTATGTCGCTTTAAACTGCTTATTTCATATTGCGACGAGAGAGAAATCCGGAACCGGGAAAGAATTCTCATCTCTTCATGAATAGTTCCAAGGGGTCTTTCAGTTGCAGAAGAACCATAGACAGCCCACCAGAACGCCACACATTTATGTAGCGACCAGGCGAACACACTTATGTGGACCCAGCGGAGAATCAAACCTGCGAACTCACGCATGGGTGCCAGGCATCATAACATTAGGCTATGGTTAATTCCCCTGAATATGTGTCACACAAACTTTTTTTAAAAGATTTTGATAATGTAATAATGAATTTACCTCCTTGTAATGTGTACTAATAATTTGCTTTAATGTCGTTCATAACACTTTTTAGAGTGGTTACTATAGTGAACATGCATATGTTTTACTTATCTCTAATATATTTGTCCATATTGAGAGACTTTTAATAAAGATTATATTATTATTATTATTATTATTATTATTATTACATTATTATTATTTTTATTATTACATGCATTATTTATACTTTGGAGTTGAACAAGACGCTAATGCCTCATGTTTTAACACGTTCACGTCTGGAGCGAACACTTGGTCTGACACATGAACAAGTCTTAACAAATAAGTAGCATTTTGAAAATGAATTGACTAAAAGTTTAATGTTTTTATGTTTAAGATGCTTTTCAGTTTTCAAACTAAGGAAAATGAGCATTTTTAAGTTGGCACACCCGGTGTGCATTCCGGGTGCATGTAGGTTACGTATCATGGCCATACTTCCACTAAAGACGTGCTTTGAAGTGACATGGGCACGCACATTATAGTGGAATATATTACAATCATCTGTCAAGTGTACCATGTTTTCTCTCAGTGTTTAGTCAGATGTGAGCTTTTAGTACAAATCAATTCTCATAAGCATCATGACGCTGTTCGATATTCATAACACGAGTCTTGAGTGTGCATTGCATTATCATTCTAGAAGGATAATAATTAGGATGTAAACGGTTGGTAATTCACCAGCCGTAGGGGAATAGGAGGTAATGGGCGTAAGGTTTATTTCCAAATCGACTTCAAGTTCCCGAACACTAACCTACTGTTATATGGTGTTGTACTGCCTGGTGAAATAGTGGATACACTCTTAACATATAAGGTGAGTGCACTGTGTTTACATTTAGTATGGCATGGTAGATGTGTGTTGGCCGGTGTGTTTGTACTTACTACAAACAATAGGTTAGTGTTTGTGTCTATTATCTTATACTATTGATATTTGAGTGCACTGTCTTTACATTTATTATGGCATGATAGGTGTGTGTTGGCCGGTGTGTTTGTACTTACTACAAACAATAGGTTAGTGTTTGTGTCTATTATCTTATACTATTGATATTTGTATCTATATCTATATGTCAATTCTGTATGTATTGGGTAGGTATATTTCAATATAATAGAACATATCTCATCGAAATTAGTAATTACACACACACGCACGCCTATGTGTCAATTCGTAATGTTTCAAGTCTATCATTACAACTCTGTCACGTTCGAACTACCATGATAAGTATGAAGAGTGTTTATTTGCATTTAGAATCTAGCCCTCATTGGGGTGAGGTATATATATATATATATATATATATATATATATATATATATATATATATATATATATATATATATATATATATATATATATATATATATATATATATATATATGGTTAACTCGTCCATGGTACATTTTACGTTAATCTATCTTATTGTGCCACTCAATTTAGCTATGATCACTAGGATTGTTGTGGAAGTTACTGGGCAAAGATACCATGCCACGATTGAAATGTAGGTCATCTACAGTATTTTCCTTAACAATATACATCACATCACAAACTAACCTTTTTGATGAAATGTGTTTGCAAAGGTTTCAAAGGGCCAAATTCCTTCGGTAAGCATGATTTAATTGAATATAGGCGTGACTTAAAAGACTTTTAATGGTTATCTACAATCCGTGAAATATATTTGCCCCAAATACACTCCCTTTTGTCGGTCCGAGTAGCATAGTATATAGTTTGTTTATTAGTCTTCATACATCGGGTTGTCGCGTTCTAGGTAAGGAATATGTTTGTTCTGCAGTGAAGGTATGACCTGTAGGATTTAGCATGACAGATAACTTTTTGCCTTTATAAGATGCAATGCTTATTGTTAATAGACTATTCTCTTTTTGCTCAATAACACTGAGTTACCGATTAAAACTTAAGTCGAACGCGAATTTATATATATACATACATATATATATATATATATATATATATATATATATATATATATATATATATGTATATATATGTAGATATATATATGTAGATATATATATATATATATATATATATATACATATATATATATATATATATATATATATATATATATATATATATATATATATATATATATATATATATATATATATATATATTGTTCCTTTTTCGATCATACATTCAGATCGGCTATTCAGGAGAATGGAGGAAACGTCCAGAGGAACCGAACTCGACAGTTTTCGTGCAAATGCCAGCAGCTCTTTTGGACTCTACGATACTGATGCTGATGGGACAAATATCAATGGGACCTCGCAGCATCCTCTAATCCAGGTTGATAAGAAAATGTACATATGTCTCGGGGCACTGATAATCCTTATAGGCACTGTTGGCAATATGCTGTCTCTTATTCTTTGGATATGCTCTAGCCTACGAAAACATCCCCTCGCATCCTACATGACGGTCCTGGCAATAAGTGATATGTTAACTCTCTATTCTCGGCTATTCCCGGAAATAATCGGCATGGAGACCAACCTCTTCCTCGGCGACGTGAATGCTGCACTATGCTACGTGCGATTTTTCCTGACCTACACTTCCGGTCACATGACCGCATGGTTATTGACCTTCATGTCCATCAACAAGGCAATTGCTGTGTGCATACCCTTTAAGGCTAAACGTTTTATAACGTGCAAATCGGGTTGGATGGTAGTGGGAGTCATTACTGTAGCAATAATTGGACTAAATATGCATATATTTTGGACCTTCTCATTTGATCCTCTTAAGGAAGAGATTCGATGTGGAGGGTCAGACTTTGTTTATGATATTTGGCCATGGATAGATCTTGCCTTTGGTGTACTTGTACCCTTTGCGTTACTGATATTGACTAATATTGTGATAATTTACAAGATTGTGGGTGCAAATCGGCGAAGGTTGGGACTGACTACTGTAAAGAAGAACGACAATGATCTCACGTCTGTAAGCGCCATTTTGATAGCATTGAGCCTGGCTTTCTTGGTCCTCAATTTACCCACAATACTTTTCGTACTTCTCTTCAATGATGAACTACTCGTCGGCATGCAGCAATTCGAGGTGAACTTCTTCCAATCCTTTGCTTTCCTATTACAATATCTCAACAGCTCAATTAACTTCTTCTTGTATTGTCTTACGTGGCCTACTTTCAGGGAAAAACTTCGCCTGATGTTTTGCAAACGAAACGACCATGACAAGCGTTCCCTGTGTACTAAGTCAGATAGCAATGGACTTGTGCAAAAGAAACACTGTGTTACACAAATAGATGCCTCACCCGACAAAGAGAAAGTGCACACTGACCAAAAGAAAAAACACTGCGATCATAGCAAGGTTGATCTGGAATTCTGTTCCTATATGTGACTCATTTGGTGAACAATATATGGTATTTGTGCACTAATTTGCATAATCAAAGGGCATGTTCATACAATTACGAAAAACTTCTAGAAAGGTTTTACGGACAAGAATGAATAGGTCCAGCGAAACCTCTAAGAATGTTCAACTATGTTCGATATATGTATACAACTATACGCTAATATACAAGCAGTTGATATCCCTTGAGCATGTATTAATTAGTAAGACAATATTTGTTAGTTGCAAAAAGTATAGTGTTTGTGATTTACATCTAAGGTTATATAGGTATCATTTTTAACTGTACGGTCATATTGGTTCACAAAAAAGCCATTTAAAGCTGACGTACCATTTTCAAACGTGACAAGAAATTTCTATAGCTAGCTGTGAATATATATGTATTTGGGATTATGGCAACTAGCCTTTACCAGCGCAGTTTCGTTAGAACTGAATTATACATTTTGTACACATATTTCGCTACAATCTTGAGAAACATAATATGCACATCTGCATCAATATCCACTGGTTGTTGACCCAGGATTATTGCTAGTACGTCTGCCTGGTCATGTATGATTGGGACATTAGATCTCAGTTCCAATTGCAATATTTTCTGGAACATGTTTTCTCTCAAATTTTTCAGAGCTGGGCAGTGGAGGATGACATGTTTGGCATCCTCTACCGTGAAATCGGTACATAATTCACAATAATTCCTTCTTACAGGGTCACTTCTGAATTAGTAGCAGTCATTCTTAAGGTAACTAGCATTGCAGACTACCTTTGCCATGGTCTCACATTGCCTCATTATTTCAGGGGCTAAGTCACCTAGCTGCCACCACACCAATAATTTCCCTGTGTCTGAAATGCTTCTAATGGTTTTGATATTTTTTAAGTGTTGCCCTTATGTCCCAGTCTTGCATTTCTATCTCCATGCTCGTTTCCTCTCTTTCCATTGCTTTTTACTGTGGATACAGGTTCCATTGAACATTGCAACAATTTCATTAAGCAAACCAAAAAGGTCAGCAACGCTAATCATATCAAAAATAGGACTGTTAAAATTGTTTCTACTTGCTGTAACTTTATCCTTGTCATATTGGCCAACATAAATACCTGTTTAAATATAGAATCATCTGCTAATACTGCAATACCTCTGATAAACAGTACTTTTTTACACATATATATAAACCTCAAGTCTGATCCATCCTAGACCAGTGTAGCTCGTTTCGTTATGGGAGTTATGACGGAACCTTTGGACTCTCCAGCCTGGAATTCTTCTAATAATCTAATATTGTTGTCGCTTAACACCCACAGTTCACTTGAGAAAGTTAGTATTGGGACAACCATAGCCCACAATAAGATACTACATGCATGTTTTGTCAATCCTCCTGGTCTAAGCCCTAGGCTATCGTTAGCATTTTCATTTATGAAATTCTTTAGCCCAAGATGGTCATAGCTAGTCTATTCTTTGATCTGGTCTTTTCCTAGCAGGTGTATCCTAAATTTCACATTACGTTTTTGTTCACCAGGTGTTTCCCCGTAGATAAGGACTGCGCTTTTTTAGGATTGAACCTGTAGTGCCATCTACAACTGTGCTTGTATACTAGGTCTAATATTTGGTCAGTACGGTTTTTACTAATGCTTGCGGCTGCGACGTAGTCAGCATGTCCCAGGGGGGATACATTGAATCAGCATACCACTGTCTGCCACGAGATATTTCATCAATAAGAGGTATCCCCCCTGATGTATCCCGCACTTTAGTGAGTACCAATTGAACATTTTCCCTTGAACCCTTATGATATTAGGTATCTTCATCCAGCTCTAGAGTTGTCCACATGCATTCCTGTCTAGTTATCTACTGCAAGTTTCTTCTTTGTGCTACCTTTACACATATGTATATAACCTGGTGTATAACTATAATTAAAAAGATAAAAGGTATTATAACTCATTGCATGTTATGTTTTATTGTCCTATGTCCTCGATTCATTTCTTTTTAAACAATTCACTAAAAATTAAATTAAATCTTAATTTGTGTCATTTGTCATCCTGTTCACCAGTGCACTTGAATTACAAACCTCTACATTGTGTGTGGCTTCAGCTAGGATGCAGATTGTTCTTTCTGAGTCTTCTAAAAGGCAACCACATCAAGTAAGTGTCCAATTTACAGCGCTAGGCATTGAATATGATGTTCTCACAATGGAAAATATTACTAACGCGAATATATCTTTGAAGCTAGATTCCATGAGACACATAGTCAATGCCTGGAGCTGTAGAAACATCACCCCAATTGACAGGGTAGCCATCTTGAAAAGCCTAGTATTATCCAAAATAACACATGTCCTTTTAGCATTACCATCTCCAGATAATGACACAATCAAAATACTTGATAACCTGAGTTACACTTTTATTTGGAAAAACAAAAGGCATGAGGTCAGTAAAAAAACCATCACAAAAGAGATAAAAGATGGTGGGCTGAAAATGCTTAACATCAAAGAGTTTGACGGTAGCTTAAAAATAACATGGCTAAGGAGGTTGCTAAACGACACTCCAGAATGGGAAGAATTTGCAAATCACTACGGAGTAAATCGACTGGTACTATCAGAAACAAATTATCATAATACGATCAAAAACAAAATCTCTAACCCATTCTGGAAGGATGTGGCAACTGCTTACCAAAACTGGTACGTCAGCTTTAAGGTTATTAGCCCTATACCCATCCCACAAATACCAATATGGGGAAACGAGACTCTTAATATTCCATTCAATGAACAAATGTTTAACAGTAAGATCCTATACATTCATGATCTATACAAAGAAACAGGAGAAAGACTGTCCCAAGTCGAAATTGAAAACATTCTTGGCTCTAGAATTTACTTTACTCTTTACCAAGCTATCCAAAGAGCGATTCCAAGAGACTGGGATAGAATTATGCAAACAAACAGAAAAAATTACAACATGTCAAAACCTTTGGTCATTGAATGGATTACTAAAGACAAGAAAGGTGGTACTAGGATAAGACAGGTATGGAATACATGTACAATTGACGATATTCCAATCAGTCAAACAAGATGGATCGAAGAGTACAATATTGCCATAAATATAGATTGGGCCTTTTCCTATACCTTGCCTTTCAAATGTCGCCTAAATGCCAGAGTAAAATACTTTCAATACCAAGTGGTACATAGAACTCTCATAACGAATAAAAAACTGTACCAATTTAATCTCCTAGACCACAATACCTGTGATAACTGTAATGAGATAGAAACCATAAGACATCTACTATTTGAATGTAACTCAGTTAAAAAACTTCGGCGCGACATAGGCAAATGGATAAAAGACAGAATTAATTCAAAAATTAACACTGATACTTTATGTATTCTATTAGGACACCCAAAAGACAAATACCTTGTAAATTATATAATTATTGTCGTAAAACACGAAATTTTCAAAGGAAAATGGAATAACCATATTCCAAATCTCATGGAAATCAAAAAAGTTCTTAAAAACTACATGAAAATAGAAATTTTCATAGGTTCAACCACAAACGGACTTGAAAAGGTAATGGGAAAATGGTCCTCAATATACAATGACCTGATGAATGTCTAGATATAACCAACTGTGAAACAACCCGTTATCATTACTGCATTTTAACATGAACTATGTTTGTAAAAATATTGACAATACTATGTTATGGTGTAATAAAGTTATAAAAAAAGTGTCCAATGTTTAATTCTTTAGTCACCCCAATCTCTCCTGATGCATTAACTCTCTCGAATTGTTCACATGCTTTCTGAAGGTGGATTATTTTATTTCTCTCAGATATAAAATAACTCTCTCAAAGAGTTACAGCTACATGTATCTACCTGATGTGTCCAAAAGGTTTTTATGTAAATAGAGAATTTTATTTCTCTCATATACCGTAATTTCGCGTGTATAAGACGCTCTTTTTTACATATATTTTTACACTCAAATAGGGGTGCGTCTTATACACAAAGCTAGAAATCTAGGACGTTTTACATCGTAGTAAAGTAAAAGTAAAATTGGGGATATTTAGCACTAGGAGTATGGTCAGTTTATATCGATCATGGTGGATTACCTGCATGACTTCAACCCTACCTTGATTCATCCAAACAGGCGGGTTATTTCACCCAATTACAATTATAATGTGCGGCAGGGGACAATGCCTCTCAATGTTTGCCGCAGCATTAACGAATTGTAATTACAGTACCATTTTCCGTTAGAACTTATTGAGTAGAATTGATATCATGCCTAGTACAATGGGTATCGGACACTGACACAGAGTGATAATCATTGATGTCACATTTCACGCATTTCAAAATGCAGTTTTCTGGTTTTCTAGCGTTATTCACAAGGAGTTGAATGGCCACAATACTTTGGAAGTGGGCGTGCACACAAAACACAGAGCTGAGATCTATACATCATTTTAAAAAGCCTGAACAAGGGGTGGTCTTATTTACGGGTGCTTCTTATACACGCAAAATTACGGTATGCATTATTCTCTCAAATAGTATGGAATATCCAACTGATTTGTCCAAATACTTTTGAGGTGTGACATCTCTCATATAATTATGTATTTTTAATTAGGTCAGCTGCCTTCTCCGCGATGGCGATGACTGGAGCATTAGTGTTTCCTGCTGTGATTATAGGCATGATGGAAGCGTCCACAACACGCAGTCCCTTGATTCCATAAACTCTGGAAACAAATATATCAAACAGTTTAGCTTAGGATTTTGTATTGTCATACATTCCGTGCCAACAGTTTAAAGTTTTTTGCAAAGATGGTGAGGTTTCTTTTTTTCAATTCGGACACTTGATTTTTTCGAAATCACGAGAAAAATTGCTCCAAACCAATAGTAGATCTTTGCTACAGTATAGTTTAGCAACAGATATTTATAGGTAAAGAAAATAAACATTTAAAATATCAAGTTGATTTTGCAACATAATGTGATAGATCATGAGATGAAGAAGCCACTCTATGCAGAGAAAAAAGTCATTGTAGACATTAATATGAATAGATATGTCTAGGAAGAGTGCTATTTTAGCATAGGTTCACTACAGCCTCGACATGGCAGAAATATTGGCGATAAACTGTTTCTGTTTATATCCATATATGTGTTATTGTACTTAACATACCTCAACTCTGGGTCTACAACAGCACTTTTATCTGTAGCAGGTCCCATCTTACATGTGCCAACTGGATGGTAGAGTGTGTTGGTGGAATGGTGAATGAGACAGCGCCAGTAAGCGTCTGTCTCTTCATTACCCTGCTTCGCACAGGTGGGATGTAGACGTTCACTCAAGTGAATTCCCCTCTCTTTGAATGGCCTTGTGTTGACTAGTGAACGAAGAAATCTAAGTCCTGGAAAAATTGTAAACACAAATTATAGACCACTTCTGTCATAGGAAAAGGGAAACACCTCTTATGTTGTAATGAAAGACCACATATATGAGTCACATTTAGTTGTTTCAAATGTTTGGATATCTTTACAGAGCATACTTAACAATAGTGTACTTACATTCAAGTGCATAATTATCAAGCAAAAACACATCCCAACCTGATGTGCTTCTATTTTTAAAGGAACCTGCAGAAGATGATTCTGACACATCTTTTGCCGTTTTCAACGTGTGAGGAAATTGCCACTGACTTCGGGTTAGGCGGTGGTATTTGCCAGACACTACGGTTTCCTCCACCACTTACAACTGGCAAGTCAAAACTTACCTGCAAAATGACAGAAAAACTACGATAAATGAGATTTCCAATTGTTTTTTTTAATAAATGTGTTCAATGTGTGCAGAATTCAACCTTTGCGAAACTTATCAAAATAATTCACCACTAAATCAAGTAAGTCAAAACATTACTCCGTCGTATCAATGGAATGTATTTATCTAACCCATGTCAATTCTTACCATCGAAGATAACATCAACATCTTGCTTGTGTGACAAATATTTTGGATCTATCACAGGGTGGTCAAAAGGATTTTGGCTCTTCAGACGAATGGTTCCTCTACTTTTAGGCATGAGGAGTATTGATCCAATCGCTATAGCATTGGATTTGTCCTCTTGCCCCTTGAACATAATGTCTTCAATCTAGATGAAGGGAATTGTATCGTATGTCATAAACACGTATTTTTGCCCATAAAACACCAACCATCTATAACATGTTAGTAACAAAGTTGAAAGAAGGGAAGACTCAGTAGAACAGATGTTAACTGACATAACAACACAATACTAGTAGTTGAGCAGTTGGAAACGTTAAAAGAAACTTATGAAACAGAGAAATCACATTAGATCAAGGACAAACTTTATTAAAGATAGTTGTTATTTTTAATTTGGATTTTTTTTAAAAACATTAAGGAAAAAAATATACAAAAATTCACGACTATAAAACCATTGCTTATTATTAAGACATACTAAATGAAATTAAACAAATTTTATTCAAATCAGAATACGATAGATAAAAAGCATACGTGTTACAAATGAGAGATAAATGTAATAAAATAAATCAGATAACAATAAAAAGTTTATGGAACGTGAAAATACTTGAGAAGAATTGCATGAAGTAGTTTGAAAATAGGAAAGTAACATATGTCCACAGCCCGGTTGGTTTTCTGAGAACTGTCTCAAGCCTTTTTGGCCTAGATAAATGACTTGGTATAATGAAATACACTCAAACAAAAACAGTAGAATTCCATACACAACATAATAAAGGTACTATGATATGCATTCAAAATTAGAGTAGACTCAGAAATAAAATTAAAATTCCAGCCCCCATCACTCTTAATTGTGATAGGTATAAGAGGAAGTTGTCAATAAGTAGGGTTGCCAAAGAACCCAAGTTTTCTTTCTGATTGTCGCTAATTAGTCTTAATGCGTCATAATGTGGCAGCACCCATAGCTCAAATCCACTCGTCTTAGTTGACACTGAGGGATCTGCAGACCATTCTTCTTGTCACCTTTGATAAGTAGGGCCTCTTCTCAAAAGGAACGGTGAAAATAGTTACTGAATTGACTTTGGGCAGTATTGCCTGTTGTTAATACCATCATATGCATATGACTGCAACTTTGACGTGATGTAAACAAAAAAATATTAAGTATAAGTTCTCCAGCATCGTTTACCTCCTTTATCAATCCTGTCATAGTGTGGTCCAATCCTGGCACCGCCACCGCTGTAATGAACTGAATGTATGGCATTTTGTCTTTCGCAGGCTGGTGCTCAGATCTCATAAAACCTACCCCATCCATGGCTGTTTTAGTGAGATCACCTACAGCAAAAAACATATATGGGCTGAACAACTACACATACCAATCTCTTAAGGCAGTTCAGCGCAGCGTGGCAGCACTGGTCTCATTTAAATCTGCAACAGGCGACTGCTGCTGCTTTGGCTGGAGACGCTCTAATTTCTAATTGCGTTTTTTAACCTTTACCCCTTTCATGCATGTAGGAACAAAAATGGGCCTGGTTATTTTAGGTATATGCTTGTGGTCAGAGCTATTTCAAAAATACACTAGGCATAACAGAAAGTATAATGTAATTCATATGCGTAATTGACTGAAATGAACATCATTTATTGCTCGGCCTAATTTAAGTTTATTTTGGTCAGACAACCCCTATTTTATCTTTTACTGATTTTTTTTTTTGAATTTTAAATACAAGAAAAGGGATTAATCAGAAGCTGCCCATTGTGTGTGCACCGCGGGCAGGCAGGCCACTAGCAATAGCACAGAAATCCTGGGTGTCTTTAGTTTGATGAAAGGGTTGACCTAAATGAAAGCATTTCAGACGTCCTACTAATCACCTACATTCGCCAGCGGCAAATGCATTTAAGGTCTTACGACACTTTTAGAAATATCAGTTTAATTTTCCTCAAATTTTGCCAGAGGAAAGAACATAGCACGGTGATCTTCAAAACAACTTTAAATCATGGGGTAATCGACTTATTTTCTTTTTCACAGATTTTTGAAAAATTAATACAATTTATGTCACAAACATCACTTTCTCCAAAATTGAGGCCTTTCCTTGCTAGGTGTGTCCCTTCAGAGATACTGACACTGCCTGAAATATTGTTCTGCCTTATTTTTCTGCTGTTACATAGGAATTATTGGGCAAAATCAAAGAATTCGATAAATATATACATATATATATTCACATTTTTAAAGTGAGTACAGTTGATATAAGTATTTGATGGTTTGATACTCATATATTGGGGATTACCATGTCTTACCTTTTCCAAAAAGATTGTATTTAATGCCTGACCAGGTACTGACGCTATCGTGGACATTGATAGCAATGTCCTGATCAGCTAAGAAAATGACAGGCGTAAATACGTGATCCTGTAAGTTTTCTCCCACGGGAAGATCTGCAATCACTGGAACCTGCAAACAAAAAGATGTTGTATCATGGACGATACGGCACAATGCAATTACTTTAACCTGTCGCACACAATTTCTTGACCAAGCCACCCTACTGATGTTACAATTCAACTGGTAGAAATAGAATGGGAATAGTAATACCTTTTACATGGCATGATATACCAGTGTAACCAGGAAGTGTGTGCAATAGAAGGAGTTGGCACATGCCTTGGAACCCTAAACTGGTGCGGCACCCTGCTTGCCTAATAGAAGTGGGATGTGTGGATCTGTCTGTGGATACCAAGCATCTAAAAGATCCCTTGATCCTCTTTGAATCTGAAGGGTCTATTCCTACATTCGCTACTTTTATTCATTATACCTTATCGATGATTTTTCATTGTATCGTATTGTATTATTCATTGACCATATCAAATATATGAAAGATACATATACAAAAAAAATCTTATAAAAAAACGAACAAAAACAGACAAATAAATAAATTACACTACCGATTACGTAGAAAACACAGGTGCACAGCTATGGATCAGAATTAACTCAAAGAGACATTTTATTGTCATCGTTCTTAGACATCACAAAATACTACTTTTTGGTAAAATGTTATGGCACTAAATAGCCTTTGTGAGTAGATGTGCCTTAAAACCCTCACTTATTCATTTCCGACTAGTATAAGGTCTAACGGCTGTTTACGATCTAGTCTAAATGGCAAAAATGACGAATATTGAAATTCATTACATTCTATGCATACCTTGAAATTGTCCAGGTGAGATTTCGGTCCAATCCCTGACAACATCAGTATTTGAGGTGATCCAATAGCACCAGCTGAAAGGATAATCTCCTTGCTAGCATGGACTGTCTGCATCTTATTGTTCCGCATAAACTCAACAGATGTCGCTGTTTTAGTGGCCTCGTCTACAATTATCTGAAATCAAGAAGTATTCAGTTTTTAAATTGTAAAGGTACTAGAAAATGTACACCTGGCATTGATTACAACGGACTTTATCCCTATGATATTAGTATACATGGAATGAAAGGTTTCGTGATGAGAAATACAATAAGCACCACACTATTACGCTCCTAGCAGATACCAGTGCAAAAAAAAACTAATAAATAACACGCGGTAAGATCAAAAGGTGAACTTCTATCTTCTCTAGATTTCACTAGATGATCAACTATATGACTGACACTCTTTCACTCATTATTATATATAGGCATTACATAGGCTTCACATACACAAATGTACAGTTTGTCATGATAGAACGAATCCCATTTGGGAGGATGGCCATCCTTCCCAATTGGTCTATGGCCCTATGGAAACCATGCTCCCTCAGATGTCCATACACTCATGCCATGTCATATTCGTATAATATCGAACTTACCTTTGTAACATGGGCAAATGTAGCTACGTGCAAATTGCCTCTGCCCATAACTGGTCTGAGGAAGCAGCTTGCCGTGCTGCACCTGCTGCCGTCTTGATGAACGGTCACCTGCAGGGGGGCGTAGCCTACAATGGAGAAGTTCAGTAACCACGTGCATGTATGTTTTTATTGACTATGACATGAGCCATAAACGTAAAAATCATACAGATATCGAGAAATTATAACACTTAATAACTATATGAAATAAAGCGTTTGAAAAACATAATAAAGAACACAAAGGGAATATCAATCTAATCGACTCTTCTCTTGTAGTGAATTTAAGCAAAATATGCTCACTTTTAACACGCATTTAGGGTGTCAACCGTTCATAGATTTATTATTTATTTGTCATATCTATAGTCAGAAGCTATAGCCTTGAAGCAAAAGCACGTTTCCTCATTTCTAAACAAAAAATCTGTATGAAATGAATATGATATTAAAAAGAGTATACCTTTCCTTCCGTGTTTTCATTCCTCCACATTCATGATATGTGATGGTCGTTGGTTGATAATTGTGGATAGAATTACCGTATGAAATCACTTTGCATATTTTTCATAAACTAAAGTGTCAAATAAAAGCAGGACAGAGAAAAGACTGTCAAAAAGTTAAAACCCCATTGGCTACCTTGCATGTCTTCTGAGTAAAACATATCTTCTTTAAATACTCCACGCAATTAGTTACAAACCGCTAAGATAATAGTTTTGCTTTCTAAATTGTTGTAAAATATATTTATACATGTGATAGGCTAGTATCGCGAATTCCTGATATCATTACATTACAAATTCAACAGTCAATTTATGCTTCAAATTGTACACCAAATCAAACCAGTGATGGGTGCCACATTTGGTCGGATTGGTTGTTTTATATGTTACCTATTTGGTCCTCATCATTATGGTCCTGGGGGGCAGGGAGTCCTGATTCAGCAAAAGCAGCATCTAGATAGGATCGCAGCTGCCAGTGGTCCTTGGACGAGACATGGAGGGGTCCTCCCGTCCCATGGTACTCAACTGAAAGATCAAGTGGATGGCATTTTACACGATGCAAGTTTTATTTTATTCTTGTGGTAGAACAATGATGACGACGACGACGATGATGATGATGACGATGGTGATGATGTTTAACCCTGAGACACAAGTAACATCAGCATATGGATCAAGTGATGTTTCTCAGTGGTGACTACACTAGTATGTTTCAGTGCACAAAATGTCTGATTATTCTAATTTCTACAGCATAACTATTACCTGGTAGTTTGATATCCTATACCTTGTTCTTGTAAATCCTGGCTTTATATTTGAGTGATGTCTGCACTCTATCTGCTATTTGTGGTAATAAAATTGGCCACATCATGAATCAAATAAGGGCGTACCGTTCTCTGCAAGCTCTGGATTCAGGTTGTTCTCAGATTTTTTGAAGTATGGTAACATATCCTTAAAGCTCCATCCAGGGTTCCCAAGGGCTGCCCACCTGTCATAGTCATGGCGACTTCCTCGCACATATTGCATGTAGTTAAGCACACTGGAACCACCGAGTATCTTTCCCCTTGGCCAACGGCTTCTCTGAATAAGAGTTTTAAATGAGAATAGCAAAGAAATATCGATCAAAATACAATGGACTGTCAAACGATAAGTGCAGTTAATTTGACGGAATTAATTTGTAGAGAAAACAAGGTTATTTACAATGCGTTTACATCTCGCCCTTAGTTACGATCAGGATTTCTTAACAGACATCCATACAAAGATACATACATACATACATACATACGTACGTACATACGTGCGTGCGTACATACATACATACATACATACATATATACATACATAAAAAAGTTTTATTTATATATTTATCAATATACATTTATATATGAATAGCACTATAATAACCAGTACATGGACGAAGATACTCCACCTGTTCGACTAGAGATAGGCAGGCATTCTTCTGCGGAACTGTCCGGTATTGCCAGTCTACGTTGGTGTTTTGCAGAAGACCACATAGGAAAGGAATGTGGCTGAAAGGGTGCTCACTCTCTTCCCCACCTGCCTCCAACAGTAAGATCTTCTTGTCGCTATCCTCACTAAGCCTTGAGGCCAAAACTGCACCGGCAGATCCTCCCCCAACTAAGAAGAATAAAGTGAATATAAATACCATAATTGATAAAAGTAAATGGAAATGCATAATCTAGCTAAAATGTTATTAGGTAAAGATTCGATGCAATATTACAAACATTTTTACATCTCCACATTCGAATGTTCAGGGATCATATATTGCGGACTTTGGAAAATAATACCGGTCAGCGTAGAAATCGTTTTGAGATTTATTACAGTTAGATAATGTGAGATCTTTAATGATATATTCTCTCTTTTAAGATGCAAAGCAATTCTCGGCATTAAAATTGATTTGTTTTTGAATGATCTATCTTCCAAAAGCTTTTCCTTTGTAAATCCTATTCTATTTACTAAATATTCAAATCTGCTGAGACAGGTATTAGTATGTAATAGATTCTCTGCAATCAAACCATCAACTAATCATTCTAATTTGCATGTCGGTTCCTTCTACCAAAAAAACATACCTATAACGTAGTCATATGAAGCATCAAGGTTGTGGCGAATTTGGTTTGGAGGTGAGAAATACCAATAGGAACAAAGCACACCAGCAAGTCCCACCATTAGGAATTGGAAGGGACTCATAATAAGACGATGTCACTGCTCACGATCCTCCAAATCTTATATCCTGTGTCGATAGGCCTGCGTGGTGAAATCTGAAACGTAAATGGTCCAATAATCTCTCTCTCTCTCTCTCTCTCTCTCTCTCTCTCTCTCTCTCTCTCTCTCTCTCTCTCTCTCTCTCTCTCTCTCTTACACACAAAATGCATACCCAAAACGACGGTATTATCAATTGAAACATGAAGATCAAGGTCCATAACACAGACTGAAACTGATAACGTCACCTCTAGATTTATAAATAGACGGACGGACGGACCCATAAACTTACCTGTAGTAAGATCTTGGATTAAGATTGTGTTTGGTCATGTAATGTAAGATGACGTTCTTTGCA
Organism: Maea johnstoni; assembly: GCA_963942565.1. Classification (NCBI taxonomy): domain Eukaryota; kingdom Metazoa; phylum Annelida; class Polychaeta; order Spionida; family Magelonidae; genus Maea; species Maea johnstoni. Next base: position 59,882,712 of record OZ012684.1, on the reverse strand, counting down.
GGTTCTTTCGACAATCTTCTTACGTAGAATTATAAAGAGGGTCACCCTGCAACCTAACGACCTAACAACCCAACGAGCATGCAGCGGAGGGCCTTGGCTTTGGATGGAGAATGGGTCTCTTTTACAAGCAGCTAATTTTACCAATCGAACAATTTGACACAAAACCGGTTCATGTTTTACTTTATGGCACTAATCGGCTTTACGCGTGCCGCGTATTTAATCGATTGATAAAACCAACTTATATTGTAGCTTATATCGGTTTATGTATGACTATATGAGTGATTTGAATTTGGAATTTCATTTTTTGACACTTTTTCTGCCATATTGCGGCTAAGTCGTGACTAAAGCCAGTTGCAACTGGTGGAGGAAGACGGAGGACCCGGCCAAGACCACCGCCTAACCCAAAGTCACTGGCAACTTTCTCACATGCCCCAGTCGAGATTCGGAACCTGATAGTGGTGAGAGACAGGTAGCAGTCGGTGGCGACGCCTTCGACCACATGGCCACCAGGGCAGACCCCCGTATGACTATATGTATGTATGTATGTAAGTATGCATGCATGTATTATATGTATGCATGTATGTATGTGTATACATATGTATATATATATATATATATATATATATATATATATATATATATATATATATATATATATATATATATATATATATATATATATATATATATATATAATATATATATATATATATATATATATATATATATATATATATATATATATATATATATACATATATATATATATATATGTATATATATATATATATATATATATATATATATATATATATATATATATATATATATATATATATATATATATATATATATATATATATATATATATATATATATATATATATATGTATATATGTATATATGTGTATATATATATATATATATATATATATATATATATATATATATATATATATATATATATATATATATATATATGTGTGTGTGTGTGTGTGTGTATGTGCATATGTATGTATGTATGTATGTATGTATGTATGTATTACGTGTATGTATGTACGTATATATGTATGTATGTATGTTATATGTATCTATTTTGTATGTGTGTATGTGTGTGCGTGCACCTACAATCACATGTATTCGTACATTCATACAAAAATGCTCATGGATAAGAGCGCTGTTCCGTTATGTTCTCCTCCTAACCTATCTGGCATATGCAGCTTAGATGTTTACTTTTACGGCAGTAGATGGCAGCACCTGCAAGTTAATTAATGGGCCATGGATAATTTCAGAGATGTTGTTCATCAAGTATTCGGGTAAAGGGTATGGTATAGGAAATGATAGGGTGCATTTCCAGTCAAGCGGCATGTTTGTTTCGAAATCTGAAATTTGATACTCACAGATATGACACTTAACGCTATTGTTAGGTTGACTCCGCGAAATCGCCCTAGGAATCTAAGATCAGAATTTGTAATTTGTGTAGGAATGTTACTTAAGGGATAACCATGTCTTTTTGTTTTACTGGTATTACTCTTTCTCTGAAAGCATACGTCCTGTTTTCATAATTTGTATTCTAAAAATGTGTGATATGCTATTCAAGTCCCTATATAACATATACAAACCACTTTGAAAATTGTACTTGCAACATAATGTGTCGCCATCTATTGCCAAAATAGGGAAGCTAGGGAGCAAGTGGTTGTTTGTAGATCAGACCTACGTATGATCACTTGCATTGCTTGAATAGACTACTACGGTGCAGAAAATAATTACTTTATCATGCAAGTTATATATAAAATCTATCATTTCTTCACACCAACACCGAAAATAGCAGATATTAAGCTATGTAATAGCTGCATGTGTACAGTAATGGTTCCTTTAATATGGATCATGTTACCACATTATTTGAAACCCATTTACGACTTCCTAGTTATACCGAGTGCGAATACTTTTTGTTTTTGAATTTCTTTTTTGTATATTCAAGTCCGAGTGCGAAACCTGATGATTTCCTCTGTATTAAAACCCATACCGCGTGGGAGGAATCTGAGATGCAACACTTAAACTGCCGCTCTGCCAAAGTTTTCATATCTCAAGCGCTGCCACTTTAGCTTTGAATTGTATGATACATAGAGAATGAAATAGATGCTCAATTCCGCAAGAGTCACATGCTCTCTCTCTCTCTCTCTCTCTCTCTCTCTCTCTCTCTCTCTCTCTCTCTCTCTCTCTCTCTCTCTCTCTCTCTCTCTCTCTCTCTCTCTCTCTCTCTCTCTGATACCCTTTGCACTCGGACTGTGTAGGAGTGTTGCTTTGTTAGTGCCCGTGAAGTCACGTATCAGTGCTAGTGTAGTGTGATAGTAATGAGGTTCTACCCTGTTATTTCCTCGCCAGCTCCTCCTGGCTATGTGTGATAGATATGACACCTAGCACACACAACTTGTCAACCGCCAGACCTACACCAGGAGAAATGGTGCACTGAATAAATCCACCCTAGTTCAGTGCACTTGTTCTAACAATGCCTGTATTCAATTTTACCATGCACTAGCTATATTCCACTCTAATCTCGACTGCACTAACGTTCTAGATCTACATTTAATAGTTATAACGCAAATGGCAAGACATTGACAACAACTACTGCTACTACTACTACTACTACTACTACTACTACTACTACTACTACTACTACTACTACTAGTATATATATATATATATATATATATATATATATATATATATATATATATATATATATATATATATATATATATATATATATATATATATATACACATATATATATATATATATATATATATATATATATATATATATATATATATATATATATATATATATATATATATATATATATATATATATATATATATATATATATATATATATATATATATATATATATATATATATATATATACTAGTATTAAATCTGGAGAATCAATTTAGGAATCAAGAGATGGGGGAGCGAATTTGTAGATTAAATAGGAATTGCTTAAGATATACATTTGGAGCTTTTCTCGACTGTATGTTTTTTCATATTCT
>OZ012684.1:59857613-59879458 GCA_963942565.1 Maea johnstoni | reverse complement strand
TATCCAACCAATGTTTGTTTTGGTTATTCTAATTAAATGTTTGCTAATGAAGTGTGTTGAATTTACAATTATAGGCACAGAGAATATGGTTGGTGCAGTAATAATCTTATTTATTTTGATAGTTACATTTTCGTAAAATGCATTCATGACCACATGTGCATTTGTGTATGTTTGTTTATTGACTGTAACGTGATGTTAACAAAATCATACTCCATTTATAGAATGAATATAATACATCATATATATATATATATATAAATATATATATATATATATATATATATATATATATATATATATATATATATTTATATATATATATATATATATATATATATATATTATATATATATATATATATATATATATATATATATATATATATATATATATATATATATATATATATATATATACATATATATATATATATATATATATATATATATATATATATATACATATATATATATATATATATATATATATATATATATATATATATATATATATATATATATAACATAGCATGTGGTTCCGCTTCGCTATATATATAAACGCTGTACTTATGTTTCTGTACTTTGGCGCTGTCAGTGGTGGCTACCGTCGCTAACATAAAGATGCGCTATGATGCGAAAACTCTCCAATTTGCTTTATTTGGGACACGCGTCATATGCGTGTTCTACAGTATTGATTGGCAAGAAATAAACTATATTTGTTAGTTGCAAAACGTATAGTGTTTGTGATTTGATTTTCATCTAAGGTTATATAGGTATCACTTTTAACTGAACGGTCATATTGGTTCACAAAAAAGCCATTTAAAGCTGACGTACCATTTTCAAACGTGCAAGAAATTTCTATGGGTAGCTGTGAATATATATGTATTTGGGATTATGGCAACTAGCCTATACCAGCGCGGTTTCTTAGAACTGAATTGTACATTTTTAACACAACATATTTTCTCTCAGATTTTTCAGAGCTGGGCAGTGGAGGATGACATGTTTGGGTCAGTGGTACGCTTCATAATTCGATTTTCGTTTTGTGTTTTACAAATTGAAAATCGAATTTCGACCCCAAATTCGTTTTTCCATTTTTATTTTCCATTTTGAAAAACGAAAATCGAAGACGATGTTCGTTTTTCAATTTTCGTTTTCCGTTTTGAAAAACGAAAATAGAAGACGACGTTCGTTTTTCAATTTTCCTTTGCAGTTTTGAAAAAACGAAAATCGAGCTTAAAATCATGTACCACTTCATAATTCAATATTCTATCTATCTAGATATCTACCTATCTATCTAGATATCTAGATATCTATCTAGATATTTATCTAGATATCTATCTAGATATCTAGATATCTATCTAAATATCTAGCTATCTAGCTAGATATCTAGATAACTATCTAGATATCTATCTAGATATCTTTCTATTTAGATATCTATCTAGATAGATATCTACCTATATATCCAGATATCTAGATATCTATTTAGATATCTATCTAGATATCTAGATAGATATCTATAGGGATATCTAGATATTTAGGTAGATAGATATCTATATAAATAGATATCTAGGTAGATAGATAGATATCTAGATAGATATCTAGATATCTATCTATCTGTCTATCTATCTAGATATCTAGATGTTTAGATAGATATCTAGATATATAGATAGATATCTAGGTAGATATCTATCAAGATATCTAGATATCTAGATATCTAGCTTGATATCTAGATAGATAGATGGATATCTAGATAGATAGATATCTAGATAGATAGACAGATAGATAGATATCTAGATAGATAGATAAATAGATAGATATACATATATAGATGAATATGTATATATATATATATATATATATAAACATATAAGTATATATATATATATATATTTAAATATATATATATATATATATATATATATATATATATATATATATATATTTAAATATATATATATATATATATATATATATATATATATATATATATTTAAATATATATATATATATATATATATATATATATATATATATATATATATATATATATATATATATATATATGTATGTATATATATATATATATATATATATATATATATATATATATATATATATATATGTATACATATATATATATGTATATATATATATATATATATATATATATATATATATATTTATATATATATATATATTTATTTATTTATATATATTTATATATATATATATATGTATATATATATAGACAAATATATATATATATATATATATATATATATATATATATATATATTTATATATATATATGTTGATATATATATATAAGTCGACATATATATATATATATATATATATATATATATATATATATATATATATATATATATATATATATATATATATATATGTCTATATATGTTTATATATATATATATATATATATATATATATATATATATATATATATATATATATATATATATATAAAGGTATTCGGTTTATAGTCCACCGAAGTGCTCACACGACCTTCCTCCCCTAGCAGGCACTGTACATACAGAAACCATTTCAATCCCCCGGGGGATATTCCAGAGCAACTGGCAGCATTTAGCGCACACACACTAAGCACTGCCTTATTTATGCTAGGTACCCATTTTGCAGCTAGGTAGACTGAAGCAATATGGAATAAACTGTTTTGCCCAAGAACGACCAAAGTGCCCGGAGTGGCGAGAATCGAACCAGCGACCCTCTGATTACTAGTCCGACACCTAACCAACTGAGCTACTTTGTCCCCATATTCATTTAGTGTCCAATATATATATATATATATTTATATATATATATTGGACACTAAATGAATATTAAATTATGAAGCGTACCACGGACAATTTAAAGCTCGATTTTCGTTTTTCAAGACTGCAAACGAAAATTGAAAAACGAACATCGTCTTCGATTTTTGTTTTGAAAGTGCTAAACGAAAATCGAAAAACGAACATCGTCTTCGATTTTCGTTTTGAAAGTGCAAAACGAAAATCGAAAAACGAACATCGTCTTCGATTTTCGTTTTTCAAAATGAAAAATGGAAATCGAAAAACGAATTTGGGGGTCGAAATTCGATTTTCAATTTGTGAAACACAAAACGAAAATCGAATTATGAAGCGTACCACTGACCTGTTTGGCATCCTCTTCCTCGAAATCGGTACATAATTCACAATAAATCCTTCTTACAGGGTCATTTCTGAATTGGTAGCAGTCATTCTTAAGGTAACTAGCATTGCAGACTATCTTTGCCATGGTCTCACATTCTGGGGGAATGGCTTAGTCATTCTTATGCATTGGACAGGTCCGAGCACAACTCCCTTTTTCCCTTTCCTTCCCCTTTTTTACCCTTCGAGCTCAGTGTGGTGGGTGAGGGTCACGCACCGCGCGCGTGGGGCTTGGAGAGGATTGGCCAATCACCGACCTGACACGTACACCGCAACTCTAATCATATCAAAAATAGGACTGTTAAAATTGTTTCTACTTGCTGTAACTTTATCCTCGTCATATTGACCAACATAAATACCTGTTTAAATATAGAATCATCTGCTAATACCGCTATACCTCTGATAAACAGTACTTTTTTTTACATATATATAAACCTCAAGTCTGATCCATCCTAGACCAGTGTAGCTTGTTTTGTTACATTTTGTTTTGAATCTCCAGCCTACATACCTCTGGAATTCTTCTAATAATCTAATACCCTTGTCGCTTAACACCCACAGTTCGCTTGAGGAAGTTAGTTTTGGGACAACCATAGCCCAGAATAAGATATTACATGCATGTTTTGTCAATCCTCCTGGTATAAGCCCTAGGCTATCATTAGCATTTTCATTTATGAAATTCTTTAGCCCAAGATGGTCATAGCTAGTCTATTCTTTGATCGGGTCTTTCCCTAGCAGGTGTATCCTAAATTTCACATTACGTTTTTGTTCACCAGGTGTTTCCCCGTAGATAAGGACTGCGCTTTTTTAGGATTGAACCTGTAGCGCCATCTACAACTGGGCTTGTATACTAGGTCTAATATTCGGTCAGTACGGTTTTTACTAATGCTTGCGGCTGCAACGTAGTCAGCATATCCCAGGGGGGATACATTGAATCAGCATACCACTGTCTGCCACGAGATATTTCATCAATGAGAGGTATCCCCCCTGATGTATCCCGCACTTTAGTGAGTACCAATCGGACATTTTCCCTTGAACCCTTATGATATTAGGTATCTTCATCCAGCTCTAGAGTTGTCCACAAGCATTCCTGATTAGTTATCTACTGCAAGTCTCTTCTTTGTGCTACCTTTACACATATGTATATGACTCGGTGTATAACTATAATTAAAAAGATAAAAGGTATTATAACTCATTACGTGTTATGTTTTATTGTCCTATGTCCTCGATTCATTTCTTTTTAAACAATTCACTAAAAACTAAATTAAATCTAAATTTGTGTCATTTGTCATCCTGTTCACCGGTGCACTTGAATTACAAACCTCTACATAGTGTGTGGCTTCAGCTAGGATGCAGATTGTTCTTTCTGTGTCTTCCAAAAGGCAACCACATCAAGTAAGTGTTTAATGTTTAATTCTTTAGTCACCCCAATCTCTCCTGATGCATAAACTCTCTCAAATTGTTCACATGCTTTCTGAAGGTGGAATATTTTATTTCTCTCAGATATAAAATAACTCTCTCAAAGAGTTACAGCTATCTACCTGACGTATCCAAATGCTTTTTGTAAATAGAGAATTTTCTTTCTTTCATACACCGTAATTTCGGGTGTTTTTTACACAAATTTTACACTCAAATAGGGGGTGCGTCTTATACACAAAGCTAGAAATCTAGGGCGTTTTACATCAAGTAAAATTGGGGGTATTTAGCACTAAGGAGTATGGTCAGTTTATATCGTTCATGGTGGGTTACCTGCATGACTTTAACCCTACCTTGATTCATTCAAACAGGCGGGTTATTTCACCCAATTACAATTATAATGTGCGGCAGGGACAATGCCTATCAATGTTTGCCGCAGCATTTACGAATTGTTATTACAGAACCATTCTCCGTCAGAACTTATTGATTACAATTTACATCATGCCTAGTACACTGGGTATCGGACACTGACACAGAGTGATAATATTAGTTACGCCCTGTTGGAAAGTGGAATCCGGCCTGATATCCAACCGAAGTCATCCAGATCTCACGAGGCGGAGCCGAGTGTGATCTGGATGACTGAGGGCGGATATCAGGCCGGATTTCACTTTCCAACAGGGCGTATCGAATTTATCATCTGCTCTTTCATGCTAAGTAAAAAGAACAAATACATCTCAATGAGCCATAAGCCTGTAGGGCAAGTAGGGCCTCAACCAGAGAGCCAGCTCAGACTCCCTGCCGCTAAGTTGACAGTGAAGCATGGGGGAAAATCAACAAAAAACAATCCATATCTATTCTGACTAGTCTTATCTTGATCGTCCATGCAATTCTACCGATATTCATACTCTAGTCAGTCAACTACGACTAAAAAAGAAGCTGAGGCGACGAACTGAATAAGCACGTGCTTTTGGCAATTTTTCACACAATGCCCATGCGCACCGCTGGTGGTCAGAACGAGGCTGGTGACCTCTAGGCTGTCAGAGTGGTGATATCAAATTAAATTGGTGCTCCAAGTGGTAGTATTGGATTCTGCCGTGTGGTATTTAATCTGCAAAGGGTGAACGGCTCCAGATCTAACACCTACTGATCAATCAGCATCAAGAATCATAGCAGAGCAGGTGATAATCATTGATGTCACATTGATGTCACATTTCACACATTTCGAAATGCGGTCTACTGGTTTTCTAGCGTTATTCTTGAGGAGTTGAACGGCCACAATATTTTGGAAATGGGGGTGCGCATTATACACAAAGCTTAAATCTATACATCATTTTAAAAGCCTGAACAATTACGGTAAGCTTTATTCTCTCAAATAGTATGGAATCTCCAACATTACAGGAAATGTGCACAAAGACTACTGTAGGCACCACTACACTTCCTGGGTCGTGGCTATGGCGGCAGGCTATGCATCTAGCAAGTTCCTTCCCCGGGAATGCTATGCCTCTGGCAGGTCCCGACGTGCTGGTTGTTATGTGTATTGGAGGGGGTGTTACACAAGAAGTGACAGCTTTACAGATTTCCACTCGTTGACGAAGATTGAGTATAAAAGCAGTTTTATTGGAAATGACTACCAAACAGTGGGATATTTAGGTTAGGAAGTATATGATACGACGGCTTACAGCTTGATATAGGATTTTAGCATGCTGGTTGAGGGTTGAAAGTTGTATCTAGTGACATTCAAAAGTTCTACGTGACCATTTCCTGTCATGAACTGATTTGTCCAAATACTATTGAGGTGTGACATCTCTCATATAATTATGTATTTTTAATTAGGTCAGCTGCCTTCTCCGCGATGGCGATGACTGGAGCGTTAGTGTTTCCTGCTGTGATTATAGGCATGATGGAAGCGTCCACAACACGCAATCCCTTGATTCCATAAACTCTGGAAACAAACATATCAAACAGTTTAGCTTAGGATTTTGTATTGTCATATATTCCGTGCCAACAGTTTAAAGTGTTTTGCACAGGTGGTTTGGTTTCTTTTTTTCAATTCGGACACTTGATTTTTTCGAAATCCCGGTGAGATAACTTTTTGTCGAAACAAGAAATATTGTACCAAACCAGTAATTGATCTTTGCGACATTATAGTTTAGTGACAGATATTAATAGGTAAAGAAAATAAACATTTAGTTAAGTTAATTTTGTAACATAATGTGATAGATCATGAGATGAAGCAGCCACTCTATGCAGAGAAAAATCCCATTGTAGACATTAACATGAATAGATTTGTCTAAGAAGAGTGATATTTTAGCATAGGTTCACGAATAAGCCTCAACATGGCAGAAATATTGGTGATAGACTGTTTCTGTTTATATCCAACTATGTGTTATTGTACTTTACATACCTCAACTCTGGGTCTACAACAGCACTTTTATCTGTAGCAGGTCCCATCTTACATGTGCCAACTGGATGGTAGAGTGTGTTGGTGGAATGGTGAATGAGACAGCGCCAGTAAGCGTCTGTCTCTTCATTACCCTGCTTCGCACAGGTGGGATGTAGACGTTCACTCAAGTGAATTCCCCTCTCTTTGAATGGCCTTGTGTTGACTAGTGAACGAAGAAATCTAAGTCCTGGAAAAATTGTAAACACAAATTATAGACCACTTCTGTCATAGGAAAAGGAAAAAAAACTCTAATGTTGTAATAAAAAGACCACATATATGAGTCTCATTTAGTTGTTTCAACTGTTTGGCTATCTTTACAGAGCATACTTAACAATAGTGTACTTACATTCAAGTGCATAATTATCAAGCAAAAACACATCCCAACCTGATGTGCTTCTATTTTTAAAGGAACCTGCAGAAGAGGATTCTGACACATCTTTTGCCGTTTTCAACGTGTGAGGAAATTGCCACTGACTTCGGGTTAGGCGGTGGTATTTGCCAGACACTACGGTTTCCTCCACCACTTACAACTGGCAAGTCAAAACTTAGCTGCAAAATGACAGAAAAACTACGATAAATGAGATTTCCAATTGTTTTTTTAATAAATGTGTTCAATGTGTGCAGAATTCAACCTTTGCGAAACTTATCAAAATAATTCACCACTAAATCAAGTAAGTCAAAACATTACTCCGTCGTATCAATGGAATGTATTTATCTAACCCATGTTAATTCTTACCATCGAAGATAACATCAACATCTTGCTTGTGTGACAAATATTTTGGATCTATCACAGGGTGGTCAAAAGGATTTTGGCTCTTCAGACGAATGGTTCCTCTACTTTTAGGCATGAGGAGTATTGATCCAATCGCTATAGCATTGGATTTGTCCTCTTGCCCCTTGAACATAATGTCTTCAATCTAGATGAAGGGAATTGAAGCGTATGTCATAAACACATATTTTTGCCCATGAAACACCAACCATCTACATGTATAACATGTTAATAACAAAGTTGAAAGAAGGGAAGACTCAGTAGCACAGGTGTTAACTGACATAACAAAAACAATAGTTGAGCAGTTGGAAACGTTAAAAGAAACTTATGAAACAGAGAGATCACATCAGACCAAGCACAAACTTTGTTAAAGATTATTACTCTTTTTCAATTTGGATTTTTTTTAAACATTAAGGAAATAAAAATACCGAAATTCATGACGATAAAACCATTGCTTATCATTAAGACATACTAAATGAAATTAAACAAATTTCATTCAAATCAGATTACGATAGATAAAAAGCACACATGTTATAAATGAGAAATAAATGCAATAAAATAAATCAGATAACAATAAAAGGTATTAATGGAATGTGAACATACATGAGAAGAATTGCATGAAGTAGTTTGAAAATATGAAAGTAACATATGTCCAGAGCCCGGTTGGTTTTCTAAGAACTGTCTCAAGCCTTTTTGGCCTAGATAAATGACTGGGTATAATGTAACAAACTCACACAAAACAGTAGAATTCAATACACCACATAATAAGGTTACTATGATCTGCATTCACAATTAAAGTAGACTCAGAAATAAAATTAAAATTCGAGCCCCCGTCACTCTTAATTGCGAGAGGTATAAGAGGAAGTTGTCAATAAGGAGGGTTCCCGAATAACCGAAGTTTCTTTTCTGCTTGTCGCTATTATTAGTCATAATGCGTCATAGTGTGACAGCACCCATAGCTCAAATACACTCGTCTTAGTTGACACCATTTCTTGTCACCATTTATTTGTAGGGCCTCTTCTCAAAAGGAACGGTGAAAATAGTTACTGAATTGGCTTTGGGCAGTATTGTCTGTTGTTAATACCAGCATATGCATAAGATGTCAACTTTGACGTGATGTAGACAAAAAAAAATAAGTGCAAGTTGTCTCGCATCGTTTACCTCCTTTATCAATCCTGTCATAGTGTGGTCCAATCCTGGCACCGCCACCGCTGTGATGAACTGAATGTATGGCATTTTGTCTTTCGCAGGCTGGTGCTCAGATCTCATAAATCCTACCCCATCCATGGCTGTTTTAGTGAGATCACCTACAGCAAAAACATATATGGGCTGAACAACTACATATACCAATCCCTTAAGGTGATAGTCTAGTACAGCAAGATCATCACCACTAGGTGGTGTCTTTGGCCGGCCCCTAAGCATGGATATCAAAGCAAAAGATTGCACACGAGTAGTGGTCACCCGCCACGAATCTCGACCTAGCAACTTCCTTTTGATGGACGACCACCAGAACAATGGCCGGGTCCCTTTGGGCCCTCCGTGTTAAAATTTGTCCCAAACAACATGGGTGTCTGCTACGACCATGCAGATTCCTTCGAGATAGACTATTTTGACCAAAATTTTCAACTCATTTTTTGGCTCAAAGTGAATAAAGATACAGTCTCCGAAGCCAGTATTTTAGAATATGACAGATATGAACCCCGTCTAGGTGCAAGGTCATGTCACAGGTACGTTGAATTCTGACAGGACCTGAAAATCAGCATTTACTATGTAAACCACGTGCTGTTAGTGATTTTGAGGCTTATGTGAACATTCAGAAATATTTTTAAGATACTCATCGTGCAAATCCCCTGTTGAGGTAGGACCTTGCACCTCACCAAAGACATGAATAATCATATGGAAGACTCTTATTTTCAAGTAAAGGGTAAGTCTTGACATTTTGCCAAAAAACGAAACACATCCAGATATGTTCTTTAAGGGTGCCGCATTACTTCAAAATAGTCATTTATTGATAAGTTTACCATTATTCTGTAATTATGAGATGTAACCTTTACAACAGCATAAGTGCCGCTGTCTTCATTAAACTCAGTTTTCAGATATTCAAGTTTTAAAAATGAACCGTGTATCGAATAGGGTTCTACCTTAAGGTATTTCAGCGCAGCGTGGAAGCACTGGTCCCATTTAAATCTGCAACAGGCGGTTGCTGCTGCTTTGGCTGCAGACGCTCTAATTTCAAGCAGGGGTGCGTTTTTTAACTTTTACCCCATTCATGCATGTAAGACCAAAAATGGGCCTGGTTATTTTAGGTATATGCTTGTGGTCAGAGCAATTTTAAAAATACACTTGGCATAACAGAAAGTATAATGTTATTCATATGCGTAATTGACTGAAATGAACATCATTTGTTGCTCGGCCTAATTTAAGTTTATTTTGGTCAGACAACCCCTATTTTATCTTTTACTGATTTATTTTTTGAATTTTGTATACAAGAAAAGGGATTCATCAGAAACGCCCATGGTGTGTGCACCGCGGGTAGGCAGGCCACTAGCAATAGCACAGAAAACCTGGGTACGTTTTGTTTGATAAATGGGTTGACCTAAATGAAAGCATTTCAGACGTCCTACTAATCAGCTACATTCGCTAACGGCACTGCATTAAAGTCAAATTTGCTCATCAATCGGCCTAATGATAACAATACCCTCTTTTAATTGATTGCATGTACGTCGCTTTCTTCAATTGTAATTTTCGGACATTGCTATCATCATTTCAAACACTTTTTTTTACCTTTTTTCATACGATTCTACCAGGAAGTCTCTGGCTACTGTCATAGAAGAGCGCCGATTGGAAGAAAGGAATGCTTATCTATCTACTGACACGCATTCCTTTACTTTAAATAAACTTATTTTCAAAAATCAATCTATTAATCATGACTAACTCGCCATATGTGACTGTATCTGTCATGTCACTATGTTGGACAAAATGCCTGTGTGGCGATAAATTTGCTCACGTTTGGACAACGCTGGCTCCACAGACCACCATTTTATTTGTGGCATAACCAGCTATGAAAGGCGGTTCTGAAATATGTGGTTGACCTAACTACACCTGGGTTGAGCTTCCAAAGAACTCGCCCCTGGAGTGTAATGATCATCCAGCATTTGGTATATTGTTGTGTGTGAAAATGAAGGCCAGTTTAAGTTTAAGTGGCAACCATAGATGGCAGTACTAATCGCACTCGCACTCGAAATAGTTGATTGACGTATATGTACTTCACATTAGCGTGCACAGGCATACCACAATCGTGAATAATGAGATATTTGTTAACTCGGGTGTGGGGTCATGTAGGCCGTACAGTGGCAGGGCAGAGATTGAAAATGGGAATATATATAGTGCACTTGATCACTTCAGGCATGAACTGTATAGAGGTGGAAGCATAGAGTATTTTGTGGTATGCCTAAAGGTTTGGTCACACATAATCCCATATTGGGCTTTAAAAAATTACTCTTGCTTAATTTGATTGTCAAATAGAAAGGTTTGTATGTTGTCATTTTTCTGTATTTTGATCAATGTTTTCATTTGTTTTGCACTATCTTGAAATTTAATGCTATGCTTTTCAGGTAGGTTATGTGTCTACGTGCTCTGTACCTATGTAACATATGAACCCTCTCATACGGTCAACATGCTAGGGGTGTCGGATTATACTCTCTAAGCCCCTACTGAAGCATCTTAAAGACTGCATTTGTATACAAAATGTCTATGGTGCATACTATCACCCAAGGATTTCCTTCGGACTTTGTATGCGCTTTTGAACATTTTAGAATGAAGACCGCACTATAATAACTTACTAGTATTTTATCTCTACTTATATAATGTTAAGAAATGTAATTGTCAAGAGCCAGAGAACAAACAAAAGAATATGTCTTGTTTTATATTTACATCGTTGTTTGTGTGTATACGAGTCGCCGATCATTTTATACGCGAAGTTAACGTTTCGCCCATTATTAATAGAAAGGGATCTTTATATATATATATATATATATATATATATATATATATATATATATATATATATATATATATATATATATACATATATATATATATATATATATATATATATATATATATATATACATATATATAAATATATATACACATATATATATATATATATATATACATATAAATATATATATATATATATACATATATATATATATATATACATATATATATATATATATACATATACATATATATATATATATATACATATATATATATATATATATATATATATATATATATATATATATATATATATATATATATATATATATATATATATATATAAATATATATATATATATATATATATATATATATATATATATATATATATATATATATATATATATATATATATATATATATATATATATATATATATATATATATACATATATACATTTTTAAAGTGAATACAGTTGATATAAGTAGGTGATCGTTTGATACTCATATATTGGGGATTACCATGTCTTACCTTTTCCAAAAAGATTGTATTTAATGCCTGACCAGGTACTGACGCTATCGTGGACATTGATAGCAATGTCCTGATCAGCTAAGAAAATGACAGGCGTAAATACGTGATCCTGTAAGTTTTCTCCCACGGGAAGATCTGCAATCACTGGAACCTGCAAACAAAAAGATGTTGTATCATGGACGATACGGCACAATGCAATTACTTTAACCTGTCGCACACAATTTTTGACCAAGCCACCCTACTGATGTTACAATTCAACAGATAGAAATAGATTGGGAATAGGAATACCTTTGACATGGCATGATATAACAGTACAACCAGGAAGTGTGTGCAATAGAAGGAGTTGGCACATGCCTTGGAACCCTAAACTGGTGCGGCACCCTTCTTGCCTAATAGAAGAAGTGGGATGTGTGGATCTGTCTGTGGATACCAAGCATCTAAAAGATCCCTTGATCCCCTTTGGATCTGAAGGGTCTATTTTTACATTCGCTACTTTTATTCTCTATACCTTATCGATGCTTTTTCATTGTATTGTATTTTACTATTTATTGAGCATATCATAGATATGAAAGATACATCTACAAAAGAATTCTTCAAAGAACAAACAAAAACAGACAAATAAATAAATTACACTACCGATTACATAGAAAACACAGGTGCACAGCTATGGACCAGAATTAACTCATAGAGACATTTTATTTTCATTGTTCTTAGACATCACAAAAGACCACTTTTTGGTAAAATGTTATCGCACTAAATAGGCTTTGCGTGTAGATGTGCCATAAAACCCTCACTCATTCATTCCCGACTAGTATAAGGTCTACCGGCTGTTTACGATCTAGTCTAAATGGCAAAAATGACGAATATTGAAAAACATTACATTCTAGCAATGCATACCTTGAAACTGTCCAGGTGAGATTTCGGTCCAATCCCTGACAACATCAGTATTTGAGGTGATCCAATAGCACCAGCTGAAAGGATAATCTCCTTGCTAGCATGGACTGTCTGCATCTTATTGTTCCGCATAAACTCAACAGATGTCGCTGTTTTAGTGGCCTCGTCTACAATTATCTGAAATCAAGAAGTATTCATTTTTTTCCTTTGTTAAGGTACTAGAAAATGTTATGTATTTTTGCCTTACCAAAGAAATGTACCAAATGCCTAGTGGAGGGTAGCTTTTAGAGTTATTATTTGGATAAAATTTTAGCATGGTTTTAGTTGTTCTTTTTTCTTAGTATACATGAAATGAAAGGTCTCGTGATGAGAAATACAATAAGCACCACGCTATTACGCTACTCGCAGATAGCAATGAATGAAAAACTAATAAATGATTTTCTCTAAATTTCACTAGTTGATCATCCATATGATTGACACTCTTTCACTCATTATTATATATAGGCATTACATAGGCTTCACATACACCAATGTACAGTTTGTCATGATAGAACGAATCCCATTTGGGAGGATGGCCATCTTTCCCAATTGGTCTGTGGCCCTCTGGAAACCATGCTCCCTCCCCTCAGAGGTCCATTCATACATGTTACCTCTACCGCCATGTCATATTTGTATAATATGGAACTTACCTTTGTAACATGACGCTACAAGCAGATACCAATGGATAAAAAAACTAATAAATACTTTTCTCTAAATTTTACTAGTTGATCATCCATATGATTGACACTCTTTCAATCATTATTATATATAGGCATTACATAGGCTTCACATACACACATGTACAGTTTGTCATGATAGAACGAATCCCATTTGGGAGGATGGCCATCTTTCCCAATTGGTCTGTGACCCTGTGGAAACCATGCTCTCTCAGATGTCCATTAATGCATGTTACCCCCACCGCCATGTCATATTCGTATAATATCGAACTTACCTTTGTAACATGGGCAAATGTGGCTACGTGCAAATTGCCTCTGCACATAACTGGTCTAAGGAAGCAGCTTGCCGTGCTGCACCTGCTGCCGTCTTGATGAACGGTCACCTGCAGGGGGGCGTAGCCTACAAGGTAGAAGCTCAGTGACCACGTGCATGTATGTTTTTATTGACTATGACATGAGCCATAAACGTAGAAATCATACAGATATCGAGAAATTATAACACTTAATAACTTTATGAAATAAAGCGTGTGAAAAACATAATAAAGAACACAAAGGGAATATCAATCTAATCGACTCTTCTCTTATAGTGAATTTAAGCAAAATATGCTCACTTTTAACACGCATTTAGGGTGTCAACCGTTCATAGATTTATTATTTATTTGTCATGTCTATAGTCAGAAGCTATAGCCTTGAAGCAAAAGCACGTTTCCTCATTTCTAAACAAAAAATCTGTATGAAATGATTATGATATTAAAAAGAGTATACCTTTCCTTCCGTGTTTTCATTCCTCCACATTCATGATATGTGATGGTCGTTGGTTGATAATTGTGGATAGAATTACCGTATGAAATCACCTTGCATATTTTTCATAAACTAAAGTGTCAAATAAAAGCAGGACAGAGAAAAGACTGTCAAAAAGTTAAAATCCCATTGGCTACCTTGCACGTCTTCTGAGTAAAACATATCTTCTTTAAATACTCCGCGCAATTAGTTACAAACCGCTAAGATAATAGTTTTGCTTTCTAAAGTGTTGTAAAATATATTTACACATGTGATAGGCTAGTATCACGAATTCCTGATATCATTGCATTGCAAATTCAACAGTCAATTGATGCTACAAATTGTACACCAAATTAAACCAGTGATGGGTGCCACATTTGGTCGGATTGGTTGTTTCATATGTTACCTATTTGGTCCTCATCATTATGGTCCTGGGGGGCAGGGAGTCCTGATTCAGCAAAAGCAGCATCTAGATAGGATCGCAGCTGCCAGTGGTCCTTGGACGAGACATGGAGGGGTCCTCCCGTCCCATGGTACTCAACTGAAAGATCAAGTGGATGCCATTTTACACGATGCAAATTTTATTTTATTCTTGTGGTATAACAATGATGACGATGACGACGATGATGATGATGATGATGTCTAGCCTACCACACAATTAACATTAGCATATGGATCAAGTGATGTTTCTCAGTGGTGAGAGGGCCTTTATCTCCACTAGTATGTTTCAGTGCACAAAATGTCTGATTCTTCTCATGTTTACAGCTTAACTATTATCTGGTAGATTGATATCCTATATCATTTTGAAAATCCATGACGTATCTGCCTTCACGCTTAAATGTATACAAACCTTAATTCTTGTAATTAAATAGACGCCACACTAACATGTACATAATCAATGCAGGATTCGTTTATAGTCATGACCTAAATGCTCTGCTATGCCATTCCTAGGTTTCAATATTATCTTATTTTCGACATTGTACATCTGAAATAAAAAACATTAAAAGTGCATTCAATATACATGAAATAATTGTTAATGCTGGCTTTATATTTGAGTGATGTCTGCACTATATCTGCTATTTGTGGTAGTAAAATTGGCCACATCATGAATCAAATAAGGACGTACCGTTCTCTGCAAGCTCTGGATTCAGGTTGTTCTCAGATTTCTTGAAGTATGGTAACATATCCTTAAAGCTCCATCCAGGGTTCCCAAGGGCTGCCCACCTGTCATAGTCATGGCGACTTCCTCGCACATATTGCATGTAGTTAAGCACACTGGAACCACCGAGTATCTTTCCCCTTGGCCAACGGCTTCTCTGAAAACGAGTTTTAAATGAGAATAGCAAAGAAATATCGATCAAAATACAATGGACTGCCAAACGATAAGTGCAGTTAATTTAACGGAATTAATTTGTAGAGAAAACAAGGTTATCTACAATGCGTTTACATCTCGCCCTTAGTTACGATCAGGATTTCTTAACAGACATCCATACAAAGATACAAAGATACATACATACATACATACATACGTACGTACGTGCGTGCATGCGTACATACATACATACATACATAAAAAAGTTTTATTTATATATTTATCAATATACATTTATATATGAATAGCACTATAATAACCAGTACATGGACGAAGATACTCTACCTGTTCGACTAGAGATAGGCAGGCATTCTTCTGCGGAACTGTCCGGTATTGCCAGTCTACGTTGGTGTTTTGTAGAAGACCACATAGGAAAGGAATGTGGCTGAAAGGGTGCTCACTCTCTTCCCCACCTGCCTCCAACAGTAAGATCTTCTTGTCGCCATCCTCACTAAGCCTTGAGGCCAAAACTGCACCGGCAGATCCTCCCCCAACTAAGAAGTATAAAGGGAATGTAAATACCACAATTGATAAAAGTAAATGGAAATGAATAATCTAGCTAAAATGTTATTAGGTAAGGATTCGATGCAATATTACAAACACTTTTACATCTCCACATATGAATGTTCAGAGATCAGATATTGCGGACTTTGGAAAATAATACCGGTCAGCGTAGAAAGCGTTTTGAGATTTATTACAGTTAGATAATGTGAGATCTTTAATGATATATTCTCTCTATTAAGATGCAAAGCAATTCTCCGCATTAAAATTGATTTGTTTTTGAATGATCTATCTTCCAAAAGCTTTTCCTTTGTAAATCCTATTCTATTTACTAAATATTCAAATCTGCTGAGACAGGTATTAGTATGTAATAGATTCTCTGCAATCAAACCATCAACTAATCATTCTAATTTGCATGTCGGTTCCTTCTACCAAAAAAACATACCTATAACGTAATCATATGAAGCATCAAGGTTGTGGCGAATTTGGTTTGGAGGTGAGAAATACCAATAGGAAAAAAGCACACCAGCAAGTCCCACCATTAGGAATTGGAAGGGACTCATAATAAGACGATGTCACTGCTCACGATCCTCCAAATCTTATATCCTGTGTCGATAGGCCTGCGTGGTACAATCTGAAACGTAAATGGTCCAATAATCTCTCTCTCTCTCTCTCTCTCTCTCTCTCTCTCTCTCTCTCTTACACACAAAATGCATACCCAAAACGACGGTATTATCAATTGAAACATGAAGATCAAGGTCCATCAACACAGACTGAAACTGATAACGTCACCTCTAGATTTATAAATAGACGGACGGACGGACCCATAAACTTACCTGTAGTAAGATCTTGGATTAAGATTGTGTTTGGTCATGTAATGTAAGATGACGTTCTTTGCAGGTTCTTTCGACAATCTTCTTACGTAGAATTATAAAGAGGGTCACCCTGCAACCTAACGACCTAACAACCCAACGAGCATGCAGCGGAGGACCTTGGCTTTGGATGGAGAATGGGTCGCTTTTACAAGCAGCTAATTTTACCAATCGAACAATTTGACACAAAACCGGTTCATGTTTTACTTTATGGCACTAATCGGCTTTACGCGTGCCGCGTATTTAATCGATTGATAAAACCAACTTATGTTGTAGCTTATATCGGTTTATGTATGACTATATGAGTAATTTGAATTTGGAATTTCATTTTTTGACACTTTTTCTGCCATATTGCGGCTAAGTCGTGACTAAAGCCAGTTGCAACTGGTGGAGGAAAACGGAGGACCCGGCCAAGACCACCGCCTAACCCAAAGTCACTGGCAACTTTCTCACATGCCCCAGTCGAGATTCGGAACCTGATAGTGGTGAGAGACAGGTAGCAGTCGGTGGCGACGCCTTCGACCACATGGCCACCAGGGCAGACCCCCGTATGACTATATGTATGTATGTATGTAAGTATGCATGCATGTATTATATGTATGCATGTATGTATGTGTATACATATGTATATATATATATATATATACATATATATATATATATATAGATATATATATATATATATATATATATATATATATATATATATATATATATATATATATATATATGTTACAGTAAGACTGTCAAACCAGGGATTTGGCCAAATCCCTAAAGCTTTCAGCGATTTGGCCAAATCCCTGTTTCACTCAGGGATTTGGCCAAATCCCTAAAATGTCTAGGGATTTGGCCAAATTACTGAAATGATGGTCCAGTAATTTGGCCAAATCCCTGAATCTTATTTCAACCAAGTCATATCCTAGATAGGATGTCCTTTCAATGACTTATGTGCATGAATCATCACACTGATTACATATAAGATGTATGATTACTATAATACAACAAAAATACATATGAAATGGAAAGTTTTTGCAATACTTAGAAAGAATTCCTACATTATACCATGGAATTGAGTATATTGAAGTGGTTTTAAATATTAAAAATTATAGGTTTTCATGCACAGTTATAATAAGCATATAGGACTCTGCTGTAATTGAGGATTTCTTGACCCCTGGGTCATTAGTTGAGGAGAAGGGGGGTTGGTGTGCAAAATTAATAAGATATTAAAACACTTACAATCCTAGAAAATACTGAACTGTTTTGTTGTTTTTTAAACAATTTTGGTATTGCATCTTTGGAGTCAGGGGGAAAAGAATTGTGATTGTCCTGAGATTTGGCCAAATTACTGAAATGATGCTCCAGTAATATGGCCAAATCCCTCATTTATTTTAGTAAAAATAGGATTCAAAGAAAGGCTGTCTTTTTAATGAACTTTATTCCTGATTTATCTCACAGATTACAAATAACATACTATATTATTATCATAACAATCAACAATGCATTTGAAAAGTGAAAAAATAATGTTAATGTGGAAAATTGAAGTAGTACTTCTTAAGGTTTCTTATACCACACACAAGAATTTAGTAAATTTGACAAATATCTACACTATTGACGGTTGTGCTCTACACATACAGGGCGTCCCCCAAAAAATGCAATCCTAGAGGATAGAGGGGTCAAACTTTGCCTCACAGCTTTGTTATGGATGATTAGATTTGCTTGAAACTACAACAGGTTATCTCTAAGATATTATTCTCTTCAACCATGAAGTCATTGTTGATGTTACTAAAGCTGTTTTGAAGAAATATTTGGAAAAGGGGAGGATTAATTGCATTTCTTTGGGACACCCTGTAGTGCCCTCTCAGTTATGACAAAGTCAGTATATTTATTGTTGTTTATATGGTACAAAACGCTATGTATTTCCTGAATGTTCACTTGTCACAGAGGATTTCATTTCCTTTTTATGTAAACACCTTTATGTGTCAGAATCATTTGTCCCAGCCCCTACTTTAAACTGAATTATCAACTTCTTAACTAACTAACATTCAGGCTATCTTAACCCTTTATAGACTGGATACAATTCCAGTTGTATGTAATTTCATGGGACTATCAATATTCCAGTATGCAAAGGGTTTATTATTTATCACCATTTACACTCATCTGGTAACTATATTTCAATAAATCTTACATATCAAAAAGAAATAACCAAATGAGCTTATAGGATCAATTTTCCATATTTCCTGTGAACATTTTGGCAATTCTGGTCTGATTTTCAAATAAGATTGATCTTATATTTAGTAAGATATCTGGAAGTGAAAAAAGTCATTGTAACCTTGTTACCAATATTTTCACTTGACTAATTCTTATTTTGACATGTTAAACTGCGATGGCATCTGCTGTTACAAAGTCTCTTAGCTTTATAACACTTGCATCTGTTTGTTTGACACTGTTTCTTGCCATTACTGCAGTCACAATGGAAAAAACCTTGTCCGCCAGATGCTGATGACTTAAGGGCTCGACGAAGTGTGACAGTGTATTCTGTGTTCACATCAGAGTCATTCAGGAGTCGTTGGGGACAAAGGTCAAACTGATTTCTGGAAAACTTTGTGGTCAGAATCCCAGCTTTAACAGCAATTCTGTACATGTCATTTTCATCCCTATCCAAAATAACTCCAAGAATGTTTCTTGGATCACCTCTACCCCTGTCAACCATAGGAATTGGAACAGCAACATTATCACCAGCTTCACCCACTTTTAAGTCAATACGGGCACGCTTGACCATCCGTTCTGCTTGGATTAGCTGAGCCTCACGTGCACTTTTGCGTTGATTGGAGATGTCTTGAAGCCGCTTGTCAAGGGGTGTACTAGGAGTTAAGGGTGCCTGGAAGCTTGATGAAGGCTGAATGGTAGATGTATGTGAAGATGGCTGGCTGGTTGCTGATAGAGGAGGTTGACTGGTGGCAGGTGTCGGTGGTAGTTCATAATTGGCAGGTGGTGGTTGGCTGGTAGTAGGAGATAACTCGCTGGTTGCAAGTGGAGGTTGGCTGGTAGCAGGAGATGGCTCGCTGGTGGCAAGTGGTGGTTGGCTGGTAGCAGGAGATGGCTCGCTGGTGGCAAGTGGTGGTTGGCTGGTAGCATGAGATGGCTCGCTGGTGGCAAGTGGTGGTTGGCTGGTAGCATGAGATGGCTCGCTGGTGGCAAGTGGGGGTTTGGCTGGTGGCAGGAGATGGCTCGCTGGTGGCAAGTGGTGGTTTGCTGGTAGCAGGAGATGGCTCGCTGGTGGCAAGTGGTGGTTGGCTGGTAGCAGGAGATGGCTCGCTGGTGGCAAGTGGTGGTTGGCTGGTAGCAGGAGATGGCTCGCTGGTGGCAAGTGGTGGTTGGCTGTTGGCAAGTGGTGGTTGGCTGGTAGCATGAGATGGCTCGCTGGTGGCAGGAGATGGCTCACTGGTGGCAAGGGTTGGTTGGCTGGTAGCAGGAGATGGCTCGCTGGTGGCAGCTGGTGGTTCAATTGTGGCAGGTTGGTGTTGGGTGGTTGCAGAAGGTGGCACACTGGTGGCAGAAGGCAGCGATCGTGGCTCATTGGAGGCAGAAGGTAGCACACTGGCTTCAACGGATGCAGACTCAAGGTTGGCAGTGGGAGATGGCTGATGGAGCGCTAGCAGATCATCTTCAGTTTGAAGCCTTTCGAGAATTTCATGTGGGAGACTAGAAGATGTCAAGCCAATTCTAGGGTCCTCCCCAAACATGGCTTTGTAGGGTGTTTGCTTTATGCCAGCATGATGAGCACAATTCTTCTTTTGCTGAACGAACTTGAGTCCCACTGTCCAGTCCCGGGTATCATTGTCACTCATCCAAGCTACTAGAATGTCCTTAATGTCACCATTAGCTCGTTCAACAGATCCCTGGCTTTGTGGATGTCTGGGCTTGCCATGAACCATGATGAGCTCTGGCCACAACTCTTTGAGCTCTGTGATGACTTGTGCTGTAAATTCTGAGCCGTTGTCACTCTGAAGGATGGCAGGTGCACCAATGAGGAGGAAGATGTCTAACAGTTGAAAGGCAACTTCTGCAGCTCTCTTGGAAGCCAGGGGCCGCAGAACGACAAACTTTGTGAGGTGGCACTGGTACACCATGATCCACTTGAACTGGCCTTGCTGGGCTGACTGCATGTCAACAAGATCAACTTGACAACGGGAGTTGAATTCTTTGGACAAAATAGGTTTGACAACAACACCCTTAGTCATGGGTCGTTTCCTCTTCTCTTGACACACTAGGCAGTAGGATTTGAAGAGCTCAACAGCATATGTTGTAATGTTGGCATACTTTTGACCGAGATGTTTCAG
>OZ012684.1:59826596-59852413 GCA_963942565.1 Maea johnstoni | reverse complement strand
ATATATATATATATATATATATATATATATATATATATATATATATATATATATATATATATATATATATATATATATATATATATATATATATATATATATATATATATATATATATATATATATATATATATATATATATATATATATATATATATATATATATATATATATATATATATATATATATATATATATATATATATATATATATATATATATATATATATATATATATATATATATATATATATATATATATATATATATATATATATATATATATATATATATATATATATATATATATATATATATATATATATATATATATATATATATATATATATATATATATATATATATATATATATATATATATATATATATATATATATATATATATATATATATATATATATATGTAGTTAAGTCCCTGAAGTGTGAGCACAGGGAAAGAGTTCACATCAGATGCATAAGATGAGTTGAGCAAAAACAACATTATGTTTTTTTCTCCTAACATATTTTAGAAATTCCGCAACTAACAATGATGGCCACGTTGAAAATAATAATAAGAAAAGGTACTCGGGTCTAGATACTCTTGAATATCCGCTATATGTCAAATATTAAACCACCCTTTAAAGATAAACCGGCTGTATAAAGTCTTGAGGAATTCAACAGCTTTAAAAAGGATTTCTCTGCTTCTTTTACGAATCCTACACTAAAAAGTGCAGCAATTGAAGAAAATCAATGCGTTTGCTCTAGACTAGGGATACGGTCTGATTCCAGAGAAAGCGATTTATAAACTAGGTTTATCTATTAACAGTAATGACTAGACAAGATCTGGGTTCTGCCCATCCCCTGCACCCCATGCCCACCCTATATATTTGTCTTTGTCGTGTGCCTAAACTAATTGTCTTTTCAATCAGATAACACTTAGTGTGACTGGCTTCTCTTCACCGCCGACAGGGACACTCAAGTGCTCCCCGCAGTGAAAACGCCAGAGATATAGATTGCCCGAGGCTTTGCGAGACTTGACAATAATCAAATTGCCGTAAACAGTGGCTGGCTGTCTTTTTCGCGGGTGGAGGCCCAATTGCTCTTGTTAGCAATTGTCGTTAGCAGATTGACATTTGTATAAGAAGGAACGTACAAAGTGATCTACATCTTTTTACCTGGCCAGGGGAAATACCGGTGGTATCATTGTCAACTGGCGTTAGGTAAAAACTACAGTCTTGCCGCTACCTGAGGAAATAGGTTACATAAGGCCTAGCATAATAGGCGGGGTTCCCAAATCTCAACTCACCCTAGAAACAGACAGGGTGGGTAAGGTTGGAAAGAACGTTTGGTTATTGTCCTTTTTATAACAGTTGAGGCATTAAAGAAATGGTAATCAAAGGCAGGGAAACTCTGATAAAGCAAACAACCAACCATTTTCTCAGATGCCAGGAAATATAGCGGGTCTAAATATCTGTGGTCAATAAACATACTGCTATTGAGATTCATACATGAAAAGGAAAAATACCCGCCGTTCCTATCGAGCTTAAATTGAAAAACGAGAAGAATTAGGCTATCATCAAGATAACAATGAGATAAAATATATGAATCTCTTTAAAAGGTATGATAATTGTAATACAGTTACGTCTTCTATTTCGTTTGCTGATGAATATACCATTCATAAACCAGAAAAATATTCTGGTCATAGTTCGTCGTCGAGAGCTACGTAGATTTTCAACGTCTTCAAGACATTGCAACAATTGACATTTTGACACGGTTGGGTGCTGTATTACTGGTCATAACTAGTAAAACTGATCAGATAATATCCTAAAATCTCTCTTATGATCATCGAAAACGTACATCTTGAACTTTTTATACAATACCACAATTTGATCTTTAAAACCAAAGCACCATAAAGAAAAGTCGTAAAAAATGTGATTATCACTTCCAATATGTGAGATAGAGATCAACAACGACAACCAAATGTCAAAAAACATCCAAATAGAGTGATGACATTTGACCTTTTAAATGACCAAACGGTACCTTACACAGGGTAATAAATTCATGCTATTGATTTGGAATGTTTTAAAGTGAGATTTATGAACCTACATATAATAGGACTACCAATTGCTCCAATAGATCGGAGGTCATATATTAACTATTAGTGTGTCTACCAATTGTCTTTTTCCTTTGATGTTGTGCTCGGCATTATTCCAAAATCGGCGCAATCAAATGTCTCTAACAAGTTTTCCTTCAGAATTAACCGCCACCCATTTCACCTTTTTGGAGAAAAAAAGTATAAAGGTTTTTCCTGCCAAGCAACCACAGGCGGCAGTTGTCTGAAGGAAAAGAACGCTGAGTTATATCTTACTTTCAAAAAAGCTCAAACCCAGCGCGAAGGGGGCGATAATGGTCGACAATTTATTACCCTAGCCCATAAGGCAAAGATAAAAAAACAGCACATAAGAAAAAAGACCTCCGGCGGTGTCCACGCAGGGCAAAAACTCAATTGCCTCGTGCCCGATTTTGACTTTAGGGTGGCGGGGTCAGTGGGGTCCTGACACCCCGACCCGATTTTGGGGTGGTGTTTGTATGTTGGGGGCAAGGGGTCACAGAGGTAAGGCTAGCTGGCACACTGTGATCTGCCGTGCGTGCGACGGCCGATTTGTCTGCACGTATAGCGTATTCCCTCCTCGACAATGACCGACCCCCCAAAATCCTACCACACAAATTCATCTCAGTCCAGTTTGGTATTATTAATGATTTAAGTAAATTCAACGGAAACACATTTATTTCATTGAATTTCATTTTATACTTAAACAAAATGTCATATCCAAATGTGACAATGACTGACCTATCATAGCCTTCTGATCGATCTCAATCCATGTTTTATTATCGATGATTTTAGTTAATTTGAATATTCAACCAAGACACATTAACTTCAATGAATTTTAAAGTTTACTTAGAATAACATTCCATTTA
Source organism: Maea johnstoni (assembly GCA_963942565.1). NCBI lineage: Eukaryota > Metazoa > Annelida > Polychaeta > Spionida > Magelonidae > Maea > Maea johnstoni. Next base: position 59,849,434 of record OZ012684.1, on the reverse strand, counting down.
CGAATATGTTCAGGTGCTTTCAAAGCGTTAATCGCATTTGCATTTTAATTAATTCAAATTGAATTAGTTTGTAGATAAATATTCTTGAATATGATAAACAGATTCGTCAGTTAGTAATCATTTGTTTGAGAAAAAATAAAATATTAGGAAACAGTTCAATAGTGTTGAAAATGTCACCTTCTCTTTTTGTTCGTAGCACCCCAAAGGATTGGCTATGGTGGAAATATAGGTCAATCGAAATCAGTAATATGGAGAATTAAGTAAAAACCCTTTCAACAACTCTCCAACAAATATCTGGTTAATCCATGCTTTATTCCTAATTTTTCCAAATTTACGGATGACGGGAAATATACCTAATTCTAAGACAACATGGTCTGCTTAACCTCTCAGATATTTTTTACATTAGGTGTTTTTGATACACGTTATTAAACAAGTCAACTTCATTAAATCTTTATATCTATGTTTTGATCCAGGCCTTTGCTATTGGTATAAAGGCTTGTAAGATAGTACCACACGGAAAAAAGGACCAATTATGATGTCCGTGTCCATTGTCATTTTTTTCAGAATGCCTATACATGTACTTAAACACGATTTTTTTTTAAATTTCAAATTGCACACATATGCAACAGGGTTTTTATTTCACATTGACATTCATCAAACAATATTGTACAAGTATATTCAAGTCAGTGTGTATGAGTATCTAACTCAGATAACCTATTTTTTGTGTGGACATACAAGTGTAAATTTCTTAAAGTACATCTCTTGACATCAGATATTTACATTTTATCACCTTTTTTTCCTTTTCTGGTATATCACATCTTTAATACTACTAATAATAATGTGTTTAAGGTGATCATTGTATTTCTCTTCAAATATTTTCTCAGTATCGGATATTTTGGAATGTGGGTATTGCAAACTTTTAATCCAGTTTTCTGTCTTTTGCCGCAATTGTACAACATTTGGACACTACATATATATGTGTTCTATGGTTTCTGTTTCATTACAGAAAAGACAATTTGGTGTCACAGAAATCCTCATTTTGTGTAACAGATTATTATTTACAATTCTCCTATGTAACAATTTATATTGATTGAAATGTTGATATATTGATGGAGAATATTTTTTTGCGTTTTTGAAGGAATTTGACAAAGTACCAAGTCTAATTTCATCTTTTAACTTTTCAGACCATTTCCTTTGTATTTCCACTATTGTATTAATTTCTGTTGGTTGTAGATTGGCATAAATATTTTTGTTACCTTTGTGGCCTGCATAAATAGTATACAAAATGAACGGAAGTCTCGGTCTTATGTTGTCACTTTGCGATATCTGATTAATTCCCATGATCGTTTGCAATCTTTTTAAAGTCTATTATATAACAAGAAATCACAGTTCAACTGAAGGTTGTTCCATATATGTTCTAATGTAAATTAACCACCATTTATAGCAATAATATCACCAATGGTCATAATCCCTTTGTCTACCCAACTAGGTATTTTCTCCATCACCATTTTTGTGTTATACCATAGTGGCATAGCCAGCAAATGTTCTACACTACTAATGGGTGCATTTACACTTACAAAATGGATTGATTTGATAAGATCTCTCCAGAAATCATTCTTAATTGTTGATATTTTTTGTAAGTAAATGTTCCCATACATGTAAATTTTATCTAACCCATAGAATATAGGAGTGGCTACCCATCCTATATTTGTTTTGTAAATTCTTTTAATCCATGACGCCTTCATTGTCATATCTATTTTCCTAATATCTGGAAATTCTAGACCTCCATTCGCAGTTTGATTCTCAAGGATAGAAAGTTTAAATTTTTGGGGTTTGTAATTCAATAAAGATTTTGTAAATACTTCTTCAATTTAAAAAAAAAGTTCTTCACTTGGTCTTGGTAGGGACAGTAGGATGTGAATAATTTTTGAAATCATTAATGTTTTAATAATTGTAATTTTTCCAATAAGAGTTAAGTTCCTAATTCTCCAAATGGAAACCAGGTTCTCCATCTCTGAAATATTGGGTTCAATGTTTAGATCTGTTATTCTACTTAACGTGTCTATGTTATACTTAATTCCTAAAGAAGTGAATTCATTGGTCCAAATCAATTCCAGATCTTCACAAATATTCATCCTACTTGAACACGATTAAGTGATGATCAGATGGGGGCCTGAAGCTCTCCCCTTTTGGAGGAATAGAATAAAATATTGGGTCTATACCATATTCAAATGCAATCGTGAATAGCTAGTGAATGGTGTAGTATACCTGAGTACCCAGCGAAAACCACCGTATAACCTCAAGTCACTGATAACTTTCTCACGTGTAAAAAAGGAAAATTTAATTTTTGAAAGTCATGATGCGTGACCGCATAAAGAACATTAAACACTCTTCTAAACCATGCTTAATATTGAGCACAAAATCTTATAATGAATTGAATTATATCTAAAAAAACTATTCATTCCTATGCAAAACTTTTCGATAGAATTATGTCAATTTTTAAATCCCGGAACTCTTTCTTTGCGACCAGAAATGACAACTTTTGTTTGTGAGGAAAGACGCAGGAAAATTGGGAACCAACCATTTTGATCAGTACATGATTTTTTTTTATAAAAAAGAAAATATTAAATCAATTTTTGGATTTTGGATTTATTTACTCGGTAGATATTCATTTTAAGCTTCCATAGGACATTTGATGGATATTTAAGTTGTGTGGTAAACACCCGGATACAGATCTGTGCGCATATTATGCGCCGTATTCTGAGTTAGGTTGGTCTGCATCTTGAATGATTGTTGTTTACATTTTGTTATATGTTTACTTTTGTCTGTTAGAATCATATACTTGTATCTGTACGTTCATTAAATCCCAACGAAGTGATTGGTTTTGATGGGTAAGCGGAACCTTAATGGAAAGGGTGGACGGGTAGGGTAAGGGGTTAGTAATGGAGAGGTGGATGTGGTTAGGGTATTAGAAGAGGTTGGTATGATAGGGAGTATAGTTGGGACAGGTGGATGTAGTCAGCGCAGGTGATACTAAGAGTAAGGAAAGGAAGTCGATAATGGGTAAGGAGAAGGTAGGGATGAAGAACGAACAAAAAAGACCGTAATGAAATATATGTATATATATATATATATATATATATATATATATATATATATATATATATATATATATATATATATATATATATATATATATATATATATATATATATATATATATATATATATATATATATATATATATATATATATATATATATATATATATATATATATATATATATATATATATATATATATATAGTGTTTTGTCGCACAGCACGCACAACAGATGTTGTTTTTATTGACGCTAAACAGCATCTTATTTCAAAAGTATCAATAATAGGTGTCGATAAACATCTAAATCATCTGATCAAAATTATGTATTTGACCTTGGGTGAATGAGGTCATCAAAGCTTGATGAAAATTGGAATGCAAATACTTGAGGGGTCCTAAAAGCGTTCCTCCTTAGGTCCTGGTCGGATCAAAAGGTCCCCCTTCCACCTCCAGCCATGGACCCGTAACACGTTGTTTACACTAGCCTTTTCTAGCGTCCACCTTTAGGGTCAGTGTACTCTTCAAAGGTCAGACCCGTGCTCATGGTCAGCTAATCAGATGGCCAAAACAAAAGTGAACATGGCTAATTAATGACTAATCATTCTGCACGGACAAGAGACGTGAAAACAATGGGACCATACGTGACCTGCGGGCCAGTGGTCAGGGGCGCTGACCAAAACAAGTGGACGATGATCCTCGCGGCTACCGTAGTGTTGCAAGACAGCGCTAAATAATTTACAATGAACTTAAGCTCGAAGCTATTTTACTTCTTAGAGTATCTTTGAAGACTTAGGACACATGCACATGTGGTAAGACGTATAGTGAGTTAAGACGCTGCAGTACGATCGATAGCCTGAGGGAAAGTGACCAGGGGGCGAGACCTGTAAAATTGTTACCTGTCCACAATGCTGAATAATGAAGTCTACACAAGTACATTCACGCCTACTTATGCAAACAAAAGCAAATTCAACAGCTTCTGAATTACGACATATGCTTAGTCTTTAAGGTTGTTATTTTGAACAACGGCATTGCTATCGTCTTTAATACACAAAGAAAATGAGATTGGATCCAAACGAGTTAGCATATTATTTTGCATGGATTTAACATCGAATCTGTACCATCAACCTCCCAAGCAACCATTATTATTATCATTATTATTATCATAATTATTATTATTATTATTATTATTATTATTATTATTATTATTATTATTATTATTATTATTATTATTATTATTATTATTATTATTATTATCATTATTATTATTATTATTATTATTATTATTATTATTATTATTATTATTATCATCATCATTATCATCATCATCATCATCATCAACATCATCATCATTATTATTATTATTATTATTATTATTATTATTATTATTATTATTATTATCATTATTATTATTATTATCATTATTATTATTGTTATTATTATTATCATCATCACTATCATTATTATTACTTTTATTATTATTATTATTATCATTATTATTATTATTATTATTATCATTGTTATAATTGCTTTTGTTATTGTTATTATTATTCGTATTATCACTATTATTATCATCATCATCATCATCATCATCATCTTTATTTTATCATTATCATCTGCATTATTTTTATCATCATTATAATTATTATTATTATCATTATGATTATTATTATTATTATCATTATCATTATTATTATTATTATTATTATTATTATTATTATTATTATTATTATTAATATTATTATTGTTATTATTTTTCTATCAAATTATATAACACCGTATTACATCATACCATATTATATTATATTTTATTTTCTGAATTTCATAAACACTCATTGATGGCTTAAAGATTTTACAAAAGTGGTTCGTTCCAGGAAGGAACAGAGAAACGTGTCATTTCTACCAGAAAAGGTGAGATAAGCTCAGAAGGGCTCTGTGCAATACATGATTGATTTATGTTATCATTATATTACAATGTGTTATGATGTAACATCTTTGGTAGGTTATGCTACTCACATTTATTTACAATGCATCCTAAAATGAGAGAGATGTGATGTAGAGTGAATGAAAGATAACCGAAAAGGCCAGACACCCAGTAGAGACACCTAGTGGCCACAACGAGGACTAAACATAGTCTGCTTGTTTTTGTTTTTTCATGTTACATGTGATTTACAAAAATCAGCCATTTTTCGAAGCAAACTTTTAGAATGCATTTATACTAGTCGATGAACATTAGACACATACTTATTGACCTTGAAACAGATTGTTGCAGGCTTTATTCCATGTATGTTGAAACCGATTAAGCAGTATTTCCAGTTATCAAAAATAGATACCTGTGCAAGGTGCCAATGTAAGAATCTTAATACTAGTATATAGGCATAGGTTCACTGATGTCAGTATTTCACGAAAAGGAAAAACGATGGTGTCATGGGGCGATCTATATAAGGACCTGTGCCAGAGAACATCATGGGTGTTTATTTACTGGCCACCTAGTACAAATCTTACATTTATACAAATAACCACCACTGAAGTACTGATATATTGTATCGAACATTTTATAGAGATACATGAATATTTCATATCAATGATTATTCCGTTTTCGTGTGTTTTAAAAGAGAATATGAATTAACTGGAAAATATTGCAATTATCCTAGCTTATTTAAGAACAATTATTTATAACCAAACCAAATATTAAATATGTAAACAACAATCTTCAAAGACTTGGTTGAAGTGTATGTTGTCCTTTTTGACACAATACTCTATAACATGTAGTTTGAATAAGGATTTGAAGTAATGAATAGCTAAATCTGGACTCGCAAAGGTAATGTGATTGATGTTTCGGACAGGCATTTTATTATGCTGACTAAGACTCTGGCATGGGACTGTGTTAAAGAACATACATAATGTATGTCGTTATATCCTAATTTTCTCGTGTCTTGAGATATCAGAGAAGGCGATGCACAGACGCAATGTATACATTGCAGGCAAGCATGTTTGACGAACTGATTTCAGAAAAAAGGTACAAATTTTATTCTGCAGAAAAAGTTAACATGTTGGTTTAAATCGGTATTTAATCATCGTGATGAAAAGCTGCAATTATGATCGGATTATGTATTCACTTTCTGCGTAAGAACCTATCTAGGTTTCGATTCTAGCATTTCCTTATTATCAGAATATACAATGTCAATTATTTCAATTAGTATCAACTACGCATGCATGGTAAGATAATATATGAAAACACGACTCAAGTATTTATTCGTAAAATCATTTATTCATCCAAAAATAGAAAATCAACGTATTTACATTGAGACAATTTCTCCCTCTGAACTATATACACTGCCAATATACATAAATGCATATTTAGATAAAGTACAACTGAATGCTTGAAATATTTACAAAAACGTATGTATGATATGTACACAATGACTTTCAAATTCCACTCATCTAACTTCTAATCAATTCCACTCTATTAATCCCTATGGGTTATAAACATTTTGGCCACGAAACTCGTTACTGGTGAAAAGGGAAAAATACATTTTCCTCATGGGATAAAATAAAATTACAAAAATCGAGATTGGAGATGGCTTACCATTCATACAGTAGACATTGCAAAATAAGGCAATTTCAACATTTTAAGGTATGTCATTTCCAATACTATTTTTCTGTACATTTGAACGATTTATATACAACATAATGAGATCAGAATAGTGCACGGTAGAAAAGCATATAATGGTTCCGCAGTATACAAAACCACATTGTACATTTCATACGATTGATATAACACAAACAATAAATAAAACTAGAACTTTCCACTGAATAAATTATAAACTTCCCGTATAACGTGAATTCAATTTACACTCATCGAATATTCCGTTTTAGAGATTTCAAGATTATGTTTTTTTCTAGCTTATGGTGAGCCAAACTAGCTCAAAGTTGAAATAGTCCGCACGAAAGAAGTTCAAGAAAAGTATAGACTTGAGTGGTTTTAATGGTTTACTGTTTAAGATCATGATGAGACAGAACCAAGAGAGCAAATGAACTGAATTAGCATTCGTTCTACCTGATATTTCATACCAATACTAGTATGTGCTGTCGAACTAGTCGTCACATACCTATAAGGTGCATATCAAAGATACACGTCTAGAAATGCCATTCAACATGCATATTTTGCATACTATATATGGCTAACCTTTATACCCTTATTCCACTACAAGCTACACTGTTTTCGGACATTCTGATTTATCTTGATAACAAACTTGAACTACTAGTGCTTAGCACATATTATTCACGGCTTCAAATAATCATTTTGAAACTGAATCGCATAAGTCTCGAACGGTGTCACGCATAAACTCCCTTACGTATAATCAAGTTATCCTTTACTGAGATTTTTTTAGACCTCAAAAGATTGTGGGAGAATTCCACGCTTATCGAATTCCGTCAGTGTTTTAGATGGGACGAGAGTTTGAGAATTCGTCATCCTTTTAGAACGTTGACCTGCTAAGTCTCTTAACATGACATAAGCCGACAGAGGTCTCAATAACGGAACAAATCATGGCGCGAGACAGATTTACACACGCGAATTACTGGCGAGGAACGGGTGGCGCATACGCGACCTGGGGGCCGGGGTTGTCCGGGCTTGACCACTCGGGCGCGGGACGGAGTCGGGACGAACCCACTTGACCAACTCGTAGAGGTCAGCCAGGGTCCATAGGCATTTGACCTGCGACTCAACTGCTGCATTTAGAACCATATGGGTAGTTTCTGGAAAAGAGAAAGAAGAGGACTGTAAGTAAAAATTGTCATGAAATCGTTTCTGGATCTAACAATATAACATCTAAAAATCTGAGTAAGAAACCCATATCCTGCGAGTATCGTAGATGATTGACAAAACCATAGAGGTAAAACTTCCATGCTTTCACCAAGAAAAAATTCCCTTACATACAAGTTGAAAATGACTCGATGTTTCCTTTCATTCCCCTATAAAGGGTGAGCAGACCAGTAAAAAACATCTAATGTTCGGTTATGCAAATGCAAAAAGGGTGTTTCGCGTGCCAACGGTCAGGAAAAACTAGTAAAAGCCTCCTGGGGTCCCTCTCAATGTAAATAAGACAATAGTCACGCGTACGAGGCACAGAGCCATAGCGCACCACGTATCTTTATTTTAGCCGCTGACAACCCCTTTGTGTTTGTTCCGCCAAGCAGGAGATGGCAAACTTTCCAACTGAACTAACGTTGAACCTTTATCTGCCCCCGATTTCCCAAGCCAGTGCATTTAGATATAAGCCGATCCCGTGGTCAGCGAAGCATGTGAGTTGCGATTTTTTTCCGTTTTTTGGTTGACAGACAAAGCGTGACCCGATAGTTTGGTCCGTGCTGCCATGGCAGAATAAATATGAAGGATCGTACGTATCCCCAAAACGTCATCTTTCACTACTCTTACCGGTGAAATCGAATAATGTTTATAGCTACCTATTAGACAGGATAATGTCGGTGAACAAATTACTGTCGGGGAGTAATAATAGATATGATAATGGCTTTCTTGTACTCCCATTGTCCCGGTCAAACGGGCGGTGTAATATGACTTGCGTGTATTGCAATTTTATCATGTGTCTCCATTTAAGACTTTAACGTCACAAGGTAATTTCCTAGTCGCCCAGCCATTAGAGAACACCACCGGTGATTTGAAAATGCAATTATATATTTTTTGCTTGCTCGCGATCGGCGCGTGCGTGTAACTGGATCGCAATGACCCCAGTGCCTCCTTCTACCCGAGCTAATCTGAATGTCTAAAAGGGCTCATGTGCGCAACACAGGTGACTGTGCAAGGGGTTTTCATCACTTCACAAACAGCTAGGCACCATTGTTGTGTCTAGGGGACGAGTATTTTGAGGGCCCCCAGATCAGTTTTTTTATGGAGGTCAACCGTGAAGACCGTTTTAGGTCTTGCGAAAGTCCCGATTTACTCCAATTCTGTTGTAGACCGTAAAAATGTCGGATAAGGTGGGTAACTTGAAACTCAACTCCCACTTGGGCAACTTTTCTTTCCGTTTCAATTGCTGTCATGTTATAATCTGACGGAATAATAATGCTTCCACTGATCACTATCCAGCATATCAACATCTGTATAGGTATTTTCCAAAGTTCCTACATTTTCAATGCACCAATCAGTACAGTGTCGACTTTGATTCCGTTGAAGTTGAAAATGCGAATGTATTATTAGAAATATATGAAATGGATAATTAGAAAATGTCAAAAGATGCTTACCTGATGTTTGTGTTTTCAGAACCAAGTGCTTGCGAAGTCGAAGAGCTCTTCCTCGTCGGGGCTGAGGTTGCTGCTCTCCCCGTCGGTGGACGACAGCTGGGAGACGCACCCTGGGGACGCTTCCCCTGCACTGGGGCTGTAGTAGTTGGGGGAGGCGGCGGATGAGGAAGACGCTACGGATGCAGCTGGCGAGAGAGCAGGTGATGGAACCCCACCAGATCCGCCGCACTCGACACGAGCGTTCTCGATGACGTCATGCTCCTCAAGGACTTGCTGCAGATACTTGATGTACTTAATGGCGGTGTGGAGGGTGTCCACTTTGCTCATCTTTTTGTTCTTGCCGTTCATGGGTAGATGGTCGCGAAGGGTGAGGAAGGTGGAATTGATGTGCTTCACCCTATTTCTCTCCCTCTCGTTCCTACGAGCTACGGAGACCGGGTGAGCTGACTTGTAACCAAGTCTGTTCAGATCGGCCCGTCTTTTGCAACGCAAAATTTCGGGTTGGTTGGTCCTGAACTTTCTTGCAGGGTAAACTGGCACTGATAATGGTAATGCCATGTTCTGCTGTGTTGTTGGCATCATATAGTAGGACTGGTGTGTGTTGTCGGTTGGGTAGTAAGCGGGTGTCTGGTAGGGCATCATGCCGGAATATTGTTGAGCCTGCATCGTCAAGTTTGATGTAAGTCGCGTGTCAAGCGTGTGCGAGAATAACGTTCGTACGCCTCGAATTCCAACAGATGCGGACACTAGTTCTCGAGCTGATTGCGAGTCAGGTATGTCAACACTGCATTCCGTCACTGCTTATAACCCCCTTTTAGCTCATTAGATATTCAGCCACGCCCCTCGCTCACCAGTCAGCCAATCAGCGAAGCGCACGCGATCAGCGCGCGTGGCTCTGGACGTGATGCGTGTGTACATTTACATTCCATAACATAGCCAGAGGGCACCTGGCCCCGCGCACGTGCGTGCTGATAAAATATCAGAATTTATAAGTCATATTTTTAAACTCGAGGCAGGTGATTGAAGATTGAGAGATAGGAACAAAGCAAAAGTTAGCCGGCAGCGGAAAGAGGACTCCAAATTTGGCGCACACTGGGGGCCCATCCAGTTCGCCATTCTCTTAGAATATGCATGAACTTTAATATATATCCGATATATAATATTTCCCCTTACTTGAGAACAACTTGATTATCCAAGTGACTAACTTAAGCAGATAGAAAGAAATCACCCAGGCTTTAAAAGAAGGGGGACTTTTCGTGGTGGGCGATAGACCCCTTCAGCGACTGTTCGGGAGAATAAAATTGGAGTGCATCTCTTTTCAATGCATGTGCACTTCAAACATGAGTAGAGGAATTCTCAACAAGCGCAATTTATAATTAAAGCGAGCAGGGCGCTCGCGTAGTACAAAGGACTACCAGATGGTGTAAAAACACCGAACGGGGCTAGTTGGATCGAGTCACGCGAGTTTAACCAGGTATAGACGAATGCGTGGTGTTCGCACGATATACACGCGTAGAAGTGGTCACGAGAGAAATTTGTTGAATGTACGTTGATGTTATGTTATCATTTTGTATGCGTTGAAATAGTATGTCCTAGGCAGAACTGAATGAACTAACATTGAACTTAAACGCAGAGTTTATACTAGTCAATGTATTTCAAAAGGTAGGTTAGAAAGACATAATCCAAAGATCCGTAACCTGATATTTAGAAGGGGCATCAATGTGTCGCTGTTTATAGCTATTGCTCTTTGTCCGTAAACAAATTTGTTTTGCTTATGGTTTACGTCCATTTCAGTACCAAGCTTAAGCTATGAGGGTATGTATTAGCATGAAAATAAACATTGAGTACTTGCACAGGTTCTGATAACAGGCAAGATGTTTACTACCTAACCTTATATTCATGATTATCAAAACGTCTGTTGGGTATTTAGAATAGCTTGCAATGATTACATTTATACGGCCTAGGAGTATGAAGAAACTGGTTTGTTTAAACAGTTGTTTTTCTTTACAAAAATGAAGAAACTAGTTTAAATTTACGGGTGTTTTTATCCAAAAAACACATACTTATTGTGAATCTCCCCGGAACAGGAATGCAATGTTTAGTTGTACTTTTGTGGTTATAAAGGCATATGTCTGTTAATGGGAATTTTATACCAACACTATTCACCTATGCTGGTATGCCTCACGTGCCATTAGCTAATAAAAACAGTGTATTTGTGGGCGCCTGGAAAGAAAACAACACTCGATAGGCATGCCAATGTTCATTTCATGGCTTAGTTTTTCTATTGTTTTTTCTCCACATTTCCATTTTCTTGCCAGCCGTTGCATGCAAAAATCACGCTTGCAACTTTCTTTGCAGGATGCTTAACTTGATAAGACGGCTTGAAGTCATTGAAATCATTGCGATAAGGTTTATCTTTTTTAACGCAAGGGAAATTGTATTCCTTTGTCGTTTACGTATTGGGATCTGCAGCTGCTTGTATGGCGTGAAAGGTATTCTTAAAGTGAAAAGTCTTCGCGTTGTTTTTAATATCAGTTCGTGGATAACAAGGGAAGGGAAGACGCGCGGCGTGCTTCAAACGGCCTGGGCTTTATTCAGTGCAATATCACTCAAAATATCTGCAGCTGCTGATGATTTTAATGATGATTCGGTGTAATGAAGCTTAGGCGGGTCTCTATGGATAGGTAAAACTAGAAGCGACGCAACCTTCAGGAAGTCCCCCTTCAAGAAATCTAAGACCAAATCCTAGAGTTGTGTGTGCAAAACTGATTTGCAGTAGTTTGATGAACACCTGGTTAAAGGAATTCCACTTGTTAAATCATTGTGTAACTTTCATTCGAGCGCACGCTCCAGGACTCTCTGTACTGGACCAACACTGTTATCTAACAGGGCGCGAAACTTAATTACCTGCGGTTGTTAATTTGCTTGTTTTGATTAGGGCCGCGTGCCCAGGGTGATGCCCTTTTCGGGCACGCGTCCGATTGCCCGCGGTTGAACCCCAGATTTAGAAGTCGTATATAGATACCATTGTGCGGTATACATTTAGGCGGTTTTAAACGGAACCATTTGAGTAGCAAATAGTGTTTTTTGGTTTCGAAGCATCTTCCATACCTCAGAATATGAAAATATCTTCATTGCAGAATGAAAATGTAAATTTAATTGTTAAAAAACAATACCCTCACTGAATGCAATGACATTAATAAGGGGTTTAGGCTGTTGTATGAATATGTATCACGTTTTTCTAAATAAGTATTTCTTTAAAACAATAGAGTTTAGTGGCTAATTGTTTACAGGAATGGCGTCCTCCTCTTCCTCCCCATCGTCATCCTCACCACCATCACCACACCACATCATCAGTAGCAGCAGCAAGTATAACAATTGAATAGAATGTGCAAATACATAGCAGGATTTCTAGACCAATACTTCCCTCTATACCATAACCCGTATAACTGCCAAGGAAAAAGAGACATAAATCGTTGTATTTTTATTAGGACGCGTGTCGTGCGCGCTGACATGCAGCCACCCGTCGTTATGGACTTAAAGCTACCCCTTTGCCTGCATCTTACATATCGTTTTTTAACAATGCTCACTGTTTGTATTACAGAACTAACATTTTACAATAGTCACAAATTGAATTTAGAGTTTACCGAGAAAGAGAGTTCCCCCTTTTGGCTGGGTAATTGGTCCATAAAGAATGAGGGTAGCAATCCGCGAGGCTGACAGTGCCATGAACTGCCAGGTCAGTAGTTGTTTCAGGCTACTAGGATTTCACGGCGGTATGTTGGTTGCTGCAATATATTTCAGTGAGGGAAAAACGGCATGATTGCTGTTATTGAGAGAAATTCCAAACAATGTAGACAGTGTTTGGGAGCGTTTTTTCCACGTGATTTACAGGGTTCAAAAGCAAAACAAAGGTGCATTTCAGGGTAAAGGATAATTTTACTAGCCAATTGTAAGGTGAAGTAGAGGCTATTCGAAAAAACTGGATAATTTGTAGTTGTATTTACTGCACGTTCTGTTGTTAGACTCTGGAGAGATGGTGTGGATGGTTACAGCAGCTGATTTATAGAGGCTCTGAGCGCAAATGAATATACTCCAACACTGAAGGCAATTGACTCTTAAGCAGGGATCCGTGTTAGAAAGTATCATATTGGAGAACATAGCTGGGCCTGCTCTCAACGTATGAAATAAGACTTGCATTTCAGATGAAAATAACATGTAGAAAATCACAACCTATGGTATATGTATGTATCTGACTCTATAGTAAGTCTGACTCTGTAATGTGCTGAGTCATACAATTTAGAACGATGGTTGATCATTCAGAACATATTCAATGTTTTCTTCTTTGTATCCGTAACCCATTCGCCCTTGTCTGTAAACAAAACAGGTTTTCCAACTTCACGCCCTAAAAAAACGAGGTACAATTTTTTTTCGAGGTTCCAATGTTACCACACCTCAATGGATCTCTGTCCGATTACATATGAATATACCAGTATATGTTGGTGAGTTTTGTCTGCACAAATCCACATCCCATCCCTTTGTTAGATTCTAAAAGAAAGTACTAGAAAGAAAATGCTGTTTTACGCGTGTCATTACAACCTCCGCATTCTTCATGTTGCTCATGGACAGCACCCACGCGTGTGAAGGAAAAAGTATTAACGTAAAATAATGTGCTTTCTTAATTGTTCCTAAACATACCTTAAATACTTTGTATGACTTGGACTGTTTAGTTGGTTGTGTAACTTATTACAAATCAACGTTATATAACAGGGAATATATATATATATATATATATATATATATATATATATATATATATATATATATATATATATATATATATATATATATATATAAACATATATACACACACACACATATATATATATATATATATATAAATATATATATATATATATATATATATATATATATATATATATATATATATATATATATATATATATATATATATATATATATATACATGTACATATATATGAATATATATGTATATATCAAAAGACCCCTTTCTTTTGATGATGGGGAAATGATTGTATCCTTTCGAAAGCAACTTCCAAACATCCCTAAGGTTAAGGTCAAAGAAGGCCTATGGATAGGGTTTGCTTGTACCCTCCAGCGCAGCCTTAGGGGCATGGGTGCGCGCTGAAATCTACATACATATCTCAAAGATCAAATGGAAATGGAAGAGGTCTACAATCGATGTTTATAATTTGAAAGGAAGAAAAATACGAGTTAGACAGTTCTTTCCTATCTTCATAGGTCATGAAACGTTTCGATTGTAGATGATATTGCAATGATAAAGTCGACGGTTGTTCATCTTATACTGTGATGTTTTATCTTGACTCGATAAGTACTGCACCATCTTGTCAGCCACTGACGGACAATTAAAGAAGGTTTTTGGCCTGCAGCGCCTTCTGCCTTCATAGTTTATCAGCATGCATATCAAATCCCAACCAGACTGTGATGCTAAACTTCAAGAAAGCTCCTCTTTTGTGCACGACCCAAATCGAAACATGCTTAAGGTTATTCTGTTACGACTACTTTCACGTGAGTTAAAGTTACGTGAATGTAATGAGAGAATACCTTGGGTAAGATGTGTATCTTTAGTCGGTGCTTTACCGGTGAGGAAGTAATCTACTTGCGCGCGTGCATCAAACATTTGAGCAATTCAGAATATTCAACTGAGATACAAATATGCGAAAAGATCAAAGCATCATAGAACAAGTTGAGTATTGTTTGACTTAAAGATAAGGCAATCAGAGCGTGGATGGAAATGAGTACGGCTCTGTATAAAGCCTAATGAGGTTCTAAAGCGCCATATGTAAATACTCATGTGTAGGAGCTATGCACTGCCTGGCTGTACTGGAAGGATTATATACGTATTATGTGACAAAGTACCGGGTGCTATTTGTTTATGTTTGTATACGGTGTGAACTAAATATACATAGTACATACAATGCCCCTTGGAAGGTCTCGCATCCAGAAGGCGAGAAATCCATTGAATAGAGAGATAGAGAGGAGCAATACCTCAATAGTTGTCTGGAGAATTTTTCATCTCATCTTTCCACAATAACTCGTTATATATATATATATATATATATATATATATATATATATATATATATATATATATATATATATGTGTGTGTGTGTGTGTGTGTGTGTGTGTGTGTGTGTGTGTGTGTGTGTAAAGATCCATTACTTTTAGTAATGGGCGAAACGTTAACTTCGCGTTTAAAATGATCGGCGACTCATTGAGTACTAAGTACGGCGTACCGCCCCTTGCTCCTAATTGCTATCATTGTATACTACCCCGCTACCGGTGGATTTCTACTTCCTGTTAGGGTATAAAACCGGTCCAATATACATTTAGATTAGGCCAGACAAAAAAGCCCGATTAGTGTTTTGAATCAATGATGAGGTGTTTGGCATGCGCTGCCAAGTCACCCATGTGTCTGTACCCTTTATTATGGGGGAGACCGTCTGCAAAGCAAAAATTGTCCTCGTACAACTAATCCATTAAATAGCTATTGTTCCAAAAGCCTACCTAACTGGTTTGTGTGTCTACCTAGATTGCTACACAAAGAGATACATGACCTTTTATTACCCGCGGGACGAACACAGACAATTAGCTACTGACTGCTCTATTGTTTTAACGCACGGGTCGGGTTCCTCTGATAGTTTAACTGAATTCCTGTCTGTACAGATAGGACATGTCGATGGTTAGCGGGTTCCCTATCTCGAAACAGAAGATGCTCATTAAGCTTGTGACATGTGCAGGTGCCATGCCCCTCTGAGGGCACGAGTAAGTGCTCAAATTAAGATGCATGCATTGGCATTAGTACCTATACTATCGATGATTTTTTGACATAGAACTTGTGCTACCAAATAATTTATATACATACAAACACAAACATACACACACACATACATATATATATATATATATATATATATATATATATATATATATATATATATATATATATATATATATATATATATATATATATATATATATATATCGAATTGTCAAGTTCGTGCCATGATGTCATTAGTGTAATCGCAATAGTTGGTGTAGTGGCCCTCATATTACATTTCATGATCCACATTAATTGCATGTTTCTATTCTATGCCAGAGGGTGGGCGTGGAGGAAATCATGACGGATTAGTGTTGTTGATGATTGCAGTTTAGGCCCATCTTTATAGTGTTAGCCGTCTCCTATGGACGAAAAAAACTAAGTCGATGCGATTGCTTTCATTGATAGCTGGTAGGGGTTATTTAGAGTCCAGACAGATTGATCTGTATTGATTAAGCCAAGAGGTGCTATGAGACCAAATTGAAATGCAATGTAATAGAAAGCAATGTTCGTCGTTGACGTGCCTTAAACATTAATAATCGAATTAGCATTACGTGGAAAAATATTACGATAAAACTATATCAGCATGGCAAGATAATGTTAAAGCATTTGTTGTACGTAAGTACATCAAACCTAATGATCCTTCAAAAGAATATTTCATCATTTCATTTTGTCAGTATTCCTTTTGGTTGTGGTTCGAGTTACAATAGGTATTAGAATTTACATAAAATAACTGAAAAGAGAGAAAATAACATAAAGAAATTATATTGAATCACGAGAACCCGGGGTATGCGCCTTGAGGTTGTGGGCGGGTATGTATGAAATTACTATGGATTACTGTTTATAATTGCAGTTCTAGTCTTACCCTTCTCTCATTAAATCTATCTTAGGCAAAAATATGCTATCGATACGACTGATTTCATTTCTATTTGACAGGTAGTGATTTGTTCGTTTGTATTGTAGACACAGTGGTGGGTTTATCAGTGGAGCCAGCGAGTACAGCAAGACATATTAGAGATACAATATATAGAAGATATTGCATTGGCACCAGGGAACGGTGGGACCTCCATGAAAAGAACAATTACGAGTCAGCAAAAAGGTAATCAAACAAGTTCCGATGCGCTGGCAGATCGGGAGAATCCATAGAGTGATACGGAAAATGCAGAGGAAATGCCGTAATGTTACGCCGTAAAGTTTTGAATTCCAATACTATCAATAAGAAGACACCACTAAGCCATATTATTATCATGATTTAACAACGATTGGAAATTGAGTCAAGCTTAGAATATTGATCTGCAGTCACACTCAATATTCTATCAATTCAATGCTGGCAGATTTTAAAGGTAAACGACACATGCTTGTTATTAAGGCTAATATACTAATGTATTATACTATAAGCAAGTAATGACCAGGAGCATAATTACTACTAGTATTCAACACCTGTAAAAAGCTCCTTTCTCCTCAGTTATGTTTAGCCCAAAGTTGATATGTTTTTGTTCGGTTCTATGTTATTTACTCTCTATCTTTGGTTTAATTAGTGTTTTTTGTATTATTTGTTCTAATTATGTTATGTTATGTTCTAATTTTTGTTATGTTATAATTTTTGTTATTTGTATTATTTTATGTGGAAACATAGTCAATAAAAATACAACTTCAACTACAATGCGATGCGATACAATACAATACAATGTGATATAATACAATACGATACAAATTGGACAAAATTACGGCGTAATGTAATTTACTTGACTGATAGTATAGCAGTACAAATTCACAGTGCCAATGATCGTACATGTATGGGCCCAATATACAGAACCATAGAATTCATCTACATTCAAAACCCATTCATTGAATCTATATTTCACATATGGCCCTCCAATTACTGTTGCGAATAAACACATATGATCTTTCCTATTAAACCACTGAAGGGAACGTTTTACACGATCCTTTTTCCTGATAGCATATTTTGTGAAGTTTTATGTCTATTGTTCAACTAAAGAGAAATACTTATTTGCGGACCGTGCATTTTAGGCATTATAAAGTAGTAGTATGTTTATTTGCTGTAACTCAACGTTACAAAATCATACTTGATACATAGATCAAAACATAAATCATATAATATATTACAATGTAAGAAAAAAAAGAAAATTGAACAAGAAATCATATTACTATAAATAAAGCAGAGATACACTATTATATAATACTGTTGTTACGTCACATTAGATTAGCTTTTGTCGCACATGTTGTCTAATGATAGAAGGAAGCTTCAACTAGCACGTGAACGTATTTAGAAGTAATATCTGGATTCAGAAAACTTTAGAAACCTATCAAAATTTGTACCACGAAAGTATTAAACTAGTCGTGATGGCATAGATGGGTTGGTAAAATCTAAGAGACTAGAAAACATGGAAAATTCTCACATAATATCTGGATACATACACAGTGCCCGCATGGACATAATGATCGCATCACGAATTAATTATCCTATGCCTTGTCTACTACGTAAGGTGTCTATATACATTTGGTAGATGTAATGACTAGCAATATACCACAAATTGAGCATCTCTTCAAGGCTCCTACCGTACAGAGAATTCCCTAACATTACATCCAGTGTAAATTCACCTACTTCAAGCGTATAGTGCATATTGATATCATTCTGCATCTTAATTCTAAGGTGTTCATGCATAGGGCACTGAAGGATCATATGATTGGCATCTTCTATGGAGCCTAGTTCACACTTGATACACATTTTTGACCCAAATGGCAGTCTTTTTAGTCTGCAATCATCACCCTTCAATGCGCTAGTATGTGTTATCAACTTCACCATGGTTTCGCATTGTTTCATTCTGCTTTGTTTAGCGTCAGCAATGCTCCACCAAATCGAATAGCCCGGTCCATTGGTAGCTCTACTAATTAAATCAAAATGTTTATCTTCGACAATTTTTCCATCCCAATCTTCTTTCTCAAGAGTCCAGGCTCTTTCCCATACGACTTTTTTCCATCCTTGCTTTGATATCATTGCCCCATTAAACATGTTTCTAATTCCATCAATAACTTGAAATTCAGACGCAACGCTTAACATCTGTTTGATAGGACTATCATAGGTGTTTACGTCATGAACATCAAATTCCCTCAACCGGCCAGCAAAAATATTCCTAATAGGGGCATGCTCAGGCATGCATGCAATGGACCTTATAAATATCAATTTCTTTGCATTTATGACTCCCTTATCACACACACACACACACATACAAACATACATACATACATACATGCTCAATGTTAAGAGGTTGTTATCTTCTGTGTTTCTAGTGGATTAATGACTGCCTGGAAATGAAAAAGTGACCAATTTACATAGGTGCTACATGTAATAAGATATTTGATGAACGTAGGTTTCATCTTAGGCCATGTATTAGTTGTAGCAGTATCTTTATTTGCGCAATTGGAGAATTACAAATCATACAGGACTACTTTTCTTATATGAGATTAGTAGATTAGTAATGTAGTGTTTATTGACCATATACAGCATATACAATTACACATCTTCCCGAATAAGCGTCAGGATACAGGTGACCCTGAGACTGCAGAGAACACGCGTACTAATGAGATCTACTGGTCTCAGGTACACAACAATATGATTCCTTAGCATATCCAAGATGATTACCATCATAGGACACGATTCTCTGCCCACGACACTCAGCCGACGTCACACTAAGTAGATGGTACGTCATACGCCATTGACATTGCAATTGTATACTCCCTAATCTCTCATCGAGACTGCACTGGATGTAAACACGACTAAGACCACCCCCAGCCTCTGTTGGGAGGCGGCGGTGTCATATTGGATAGGTAGACTACCTAGAAGTGCCAGAGGTATCGGGAGTTAGAGGGTCTGCTCCGTGAGACAGAGAAAACATACCTTTCAATGGTATGATTTCGGTACATAGGATATCTCATTATCTAAACCATCCCCAGTGCGTCAAAAAAGCCCCAAAGGTCCAGGGATATCTTTTTTCTAAAAAGGTTATTTCTGAATGAGTACTACATATTAATCCGTCTACAATTTTTTTAAATTTCAAATGTTTGTTGGATTACAGATTCTATAATGGATTAGAATCATCTTGATCATATTTATCTTATTTACATCTGAGGTATTTACCAAGGGAACTGTGAGTAATAATGGGCTAGGACGCAGTTATCTCCACCCAATGGCATTCATCTTTTCGTGGTTTCAGTAGTCAATACTTAGAGTCAAGTAATGCTACAGAATATTGCACAAGGATAGATATAAATCAAGCTGATGAGACTCTAAATGTCGGGAGTTTTGTAACATGCTGTGCTACATTCGCATCCTTTGAGATCATCATAATTTTCAGGGAATTTGTACGTGTATGTGTATGTTTATTGACGGTACCGGCACTTATGCAAATCAGACGTAATATTAAATCATCATCTTTTATAAAAAAACACAAATATGAATTTAAACACAAAACGTAACCAAAATATAGAAATGACATATCACAAGAAGACATCACTCATAGAATACTGTACACCTCGTTATGCAATGTCCCTACCATGAAACGACACGCATAACAATGTATATAGCCATGGACAATCTCACAGTTTCCACAATTTACAAGGCGAAGACAAGTTCCTAACACTTATGGGAAAGAACATTACCGATACTAACCCGAATGATATGCTCAAGCTGTGGAATGTATCTGCTATCTATATCAGTATGATCTATAGGACCACCATCTCAAAACATGCATATTTGATCTAACTAATATTACGATTGTTGCGACAGAACTCGCTACTTCTATATATGAGTTAGACAACCTTATGCCTTTTTTCTTATATTTTGCTCTTTGTCCGTGTTATTATATATAAAACTTTGTTTTGTATGTCTTTGTAGTTCACCTCTACAGTCAATAAATATACAATACAATACACTACATGAATCCGGACATTTAAGAATAAAGCGTGTCGGCAGCAAGCAATAAATCTCTTAATATATAGAATACAGCTATCCTACATAAATTGACACAAAAGATTAGTAAGAACTTGTAACAACAATAACAATCACAACAACAGCAACAACAACAACAACAACAACAACACCGGGGACGACGAAGAAGAAGAAGAAAAAGAAGAAGAAGAAAAGTTGGCGCAGGAGTTCCTGTCACAATATGTACTTGCACGAAGACAAGATCTGGCACTTCAATCCAGTGCCATTTTCGCCACGTCCACTACGTTAAAATCACTGTGACATGTGATTTCAACAGTATTCTCCATGGCAGAGTGAGTATTCTCTTCAGTGTTCACACCTGAGGAAAACGTTGACAGATTGGGGTATGATCATTAGCCGTGGGTGGCTCGTGTGGCGAGATTCCGATACTGGCATTATCTCTCCCCGGGGGATGCCACGCCATTGTTAGCCGTTGATTATGTATACAGACAAGAAGCGTTTACGCCTAGCCAACTCTATTAGGGTTGATCAGTAGCTATCAAGACCCCATTAGCAAGCCCTCTACCCCAATGTGCTCACCCACCGTGCCCGCAAAACTACCCTTACTAGGGAGGCACCGAGAGATAAGATAGATGCTGCAACTTTCATAAAGGATGCTGCATTTAATGTCATGTTAAGCGAAGCCGAGAAATTGCATTGTCGCGAAATTGATGGGCTAATTAACTTATAGGATCTGTTGCAAATGAGAAACATCATTATAGTGACATTAACACTCGGGGGTGGGGCAGAGGGTAGTGTTAAGGGGTGCAGGGTACACATGCCGGCTGCTGCCACCACGTGGGTCGTGAACCACAGGGGTAGTGGCGTGTTTACCGCTGGGCTAAGCATAGGAGGAGGTAAAAAATAAGACGCTTTCAATGTGCTAGCCATCCTTGAAGCCAGTTTTCTCATAAATATAGCAAAAATACGGACATAGTTATTTTACATGCACCCCTTTAAAAATCAATAAAAGCAATATGTCAAAAGGAATATCAACTTTTCCCCTGAAATCTCAATACGTTTTATTTGTGTTAAGTCGGAGATATATATTTTCGTTACTGCCCAATGTTTGTTACGAATGGATTTGGAATGCAGTTTACAGTTAGTTTCCTACTTTTGTCAAGGCTGAAATTTGACTAGCCAGTGGTTATGGGTGGAAAAATCTCAGTACCTGATGAAAAACAGCGCTTAAGTGCGAATGAAATCTAGTCACACCTATTTCCTATCAATTCGGCAGTTAAGCACTTCGTTCGGGCAGTTTCAAATCTTGTTTGATGAAAGCCAGTTTGGTAGTTCATGTACTGTGTCGTTCGTAATTTCTTTTTGTAAACTATAGAGATTTTCTGATAAGATATTGATAAGCAAGGTAAACGTTGTTTCCAAAGGTAACTATTCTGTGCCCGTCTAAGGTACGAGACTTAAATACATAACAGCACAGGAATTGTGCTTTCTCAATTTTGAAATTTGCAAGAAAAAAGTTAATTTGTTTGTTTATTATATTGATGTCGTCTTATAGCTGACTTATAGCAGTGGAAGTACTCATTAGAACCGGTACTTCATCGTTGCTCCATAGTAAGTCAAACAAA
>OZ012684.1:59801596-59821596 GCA_963942565.1 Maea johnstoni | reverse complement strand
TCACCCCGAAATGGACTGCAGGCGTAAAAGCGGCGGCGAGCAGCCAAAAAACTTAAAAGGGGGGGAATAGATACGTTCCCCCCTCATGGCAGAGAACCCGCGATAGAGCCGAGGGAACACCCACGCGAGGGGAGTAAGCCGGCCGGACGGGCAAGGGAAAGTACCGCTTTCACCGACAGAGCAGAGGCAAACATGAAATTTCTGAAAGAAAAGTGTGCCAACAGAGTCATCGGATGGCCCGATCACAAAGCAGATGAATTGGCACGCTCAACAGCAGAGGGGCGGGCGGCATCGGAATCCCAGACTGGGCTTACTACACCCGCTTCGAGTGTCGACCTTCAACACACATCGACGGTCAGCACTACAACCAAACACGACAAACAACCAATTTACAAGGCCCCCACGGATAATACGCTCCACAGAGCGGGGGGAGGCGAGTCGGGCATATACGAAAACCCACTCACACAACACCGGCCCATACGGGGCGATGGATTACCTGAGGGCGACCAGCTCGCCAACACGGATTTAAAAAACAGCACACAGCGAGATGAACCCCAACCCGGGGCAAGTCCGGATGTCAACACATCGGCCCTGCGGGCTCAAGCTGGTGAGTACGTGCCGCTAGCCCACAGGGCAGTCAATCGGCGTAACACTGCAGACAATAGTCGAGCCTCCGAGCCGACCAGCATGAACAATGGAGCTCAGCAGGCTAATGAACTTACACAGAGCATACAAACTATTGACAATCCCGAATATAAGACATTGCATAGTATAGATATGAGAGCAGTCAAAGATCGCAACAGGGCTCTCAGGTATATTTTTAACGCTGTGGTAGCTTCGGGCAAATTCAATCATGAGGGGCTTAAAATACCTCTCCCTAGCGGCATGAACATTAAACGGTGGCGTACAATGCTAAAAGGGTATTCTGATTATAGGGTGGTAGAATATCTGGAGTACGGGTGGCCCATCGGCATCGACCGGGCAGCCCGGCTCTTTTCACACGATGATAATCATGCCTCAGCCTTGGCTCACCCAGATGATGTTACTCACTATATTGCGACAGAGCTGGGTCACGGAGCCCTGCTGGGCCCCTTTGCCGGTCCCCCCACGGGAGCTTGCCATTACAGCCCCTTAATGACTAGAATAAAAAAGGATTCAAAATTCAGGAGGGTCATAATCGACCTTTCCTGGCCGAAAGGGCAATCAGTTAACGACGGCATCAGCCGAACCGATTACATAGACGGCCCCCTCACGATCACCCTCCCCACTCCCGATGACATGGAGAGGGCAGTCATCGGGGCGGGAAGGGGATCCTATCTGTACAAAACAGATTTGGCAAGGGGCTACCGGCAGCTCAGGGTCGACCCTGTCGACTGGCCTTACCTCTCCTTCAGACACGGCACCGACCATTTTATGGACATTTGTCCACCCTTTGGCCTGCGGTCCTCTGCAATGGCTATGCAGAGGGTGTCGCAGGCCATAGTCCATCTGCATCACAGACGCGGCTACGTGTCAAGGGCTTATATTGACGATTTCGGGGGGGTAGAGCCAAAAGAGGACGTCGCTAGCAAAGCACTGACCGCTCTCCAGGGCATCATGGACCTCCTGGGAGTCGTGCAGGCGCAGTCAAAGATTTGCCCCCCAGCACAGCAAATGATATGGCTGGGCATTTACTTTGACACGCTGGCCATGTCCATGTCTATACCCCGGGAAAAAATGGACGAAATCATGGCCTGTCTGGGGGAGTGGGGGGGCAAAGAACGCGCTACGAGAAAAGAAATCCAGTCTTTATTGGGCCTGCTCAATTTCGTGGCCAGTGTAGCGCCCCCCACTCGCTTATTCACAAATAGAATGCTGGACGCCCTCAGGGAAGCCCCAGCGTCCGGGTCGTCCAGCCTATCCCTCCAGTTTAAACAAGACATAAAGTTCTTTGAAGAACTTCTACCCCTGTTTAATGGCAGGAAAATCATGGGTAAAGCCATCGTGCCCTATCAGCACCAGGTCGAACTGGACGCCTGTTTGACCGGGTGCGGGGCAGTAGCAGGGGATGAATACTATGCGGCCATTTTCCCCACAGGGGTGAGCGACCAGGGTCACACTATCGCTCACCTCGAACTACTAAACATAGTGGTGGCGATTAAAGTATGGAGGCAGCGGTGGTCCGGGTGGACTGTGCAGATTTTCTGTGATAATCTGAACTCAGTCTTTATCTTACAGACCGGCAAGTCCCGTGATCCGTTCATGAGGGCTTGCGCTAGGGAGATTTTCTTCTATTCGGCGGCCCATGACATAGAAATTCAAGCATGTCACAGGCCTGGTCTAGAGATGGTTTGGGCGGATGCCCTCTCGAGAGAGCATACGCACGAACGTTATGTCAGAGCGGTCGAACAAGACCCTCATCTGCAGAAGTCCACCAGGGTTAACGTGCCTCAGGAGTTTTTCGAAATACGCAACGAATTGTAAATGCATAGCGTTACCCGATACTAACTCGTCTCCTCTTCCCCCGCACCCTTACCCCCCTCCCCCCTTCCCACCCCCCCCCCCCTTTTTTCCACCCTTAACCACACCCAACACTGATGTTCTCTTCTTTATATACACAGGTCTCGGGAGGCTGCAGCACAGAGCCAAGTTAAGGCAGTCGGATGCTTTTTCGGACGGTACGAATAAGAACCATATATCTAGCTTCAGGCTCTATCTTTCTTTTGCAGTGTTCTATGGCTTGCAGGCATGGCCCACACAGCTGCGCACGCTTTTGCTTTTCATAGAGTACCTGGCAACCGCTTATAACACTCCCAAGGCAGTTGCGAATGCGCTGGCGGCGGTTAGATTAAGGCACGAGCGAGCAGGTTCAAACTTACAACCTTTTACTCACATTAAACTTCGCTTGGCTTTGCGCTCGTTACACCGCACCATGAGGGCGGCCCCTTCCCCGGCTGCACCGTTTCCTCCTTCTCTTCTCCGACCCCTGCTCGGGGCGGCGGGGAGACTGGGTGCCTGGGCCCTCCCGTTCAGGGCTTTGGTACTGTTGGCTTTTTTCACTTTCGCTAGGCTCAGTTCCTTGGTTCCGCCTACGGCGGGGGGGTTTGATATTACTAGGCATCCAGCAGTCGAGGACTTGGCAGTGGCTGGGAGGGGGGCTACTCTTAAATTAAAATTCTCTAAAACACGTCAGGCCGCGCATCAGGGCCTGCTCATTCCGCTGGCGATGGCCACCTCTTTGCCATGCCCCGTGGCTATGGCCCACGAGCTAGTGGGTAGAGCGCGGCGCCTGGCCTTGCCCCCTGTTTCCCCACTTTTCGCTGCAATCGCACAAGGGAGTCACGCAGCGAGCTCGCTTTCGCAGTCTCAGGCTCGTAGTTTCCTGAGGTCTTGCCTGACTCAAATAGGGCTGCCCCCCACGGCTTTCTCTTTCCATTCTTTCAGGAGAGGGGGCTGTTCTTTCGCTTTCAGGCAGGGGGCAGCGGAGTCAGACCTGGCCTTACACGGGGACTGGCGTAGCGACGCCGTTAGAAGTTATTATCCTGCTTTCGAGGCGAGGTCGCGCGTGGCAAACTTACTAGCAACTGCCCCCTTACCCACCAACTAACCCTTGCCCTTTATAAACAAACTTGTTTGCCCGGGTTAAAACGAGTGCCCAATCCCTTGCATTGAGTTTGAATACAACACTTTTTCCAAAATGTCAGTAGCAGGGTTGGGCACTCTTCATACGCATCACTATAACCGGCATGTTGCACCATCCGGTGGCCTCTAGACCACAGGGCCCCATCTTTTGATTAGACCGACTCGGGCCGCAACTGTGGGCTGGGGGCCCATTTTGTATGTTTAAGCAGGTTAATCATTTATACTTGCTTGCAGTATATCGTAGTTTAAGCATGTTAGAGGTACACACTGTAGTTAAGTAGATACATTGTATCAGTGTTTCGATACAATGTATCGATTTGTTTAATAAACTGTTTGTATACCATGGCTGCCTCCTCGTTCTTTCTCGCTAGTAATGTGTATGGAATGCAAGCATTCCTTGGCATTGCGGGCGAGGGGAAAGAGGATTATTCACTTCCCCCCCCTTACCACTTTTCTGAAACCTTGCTCGAGTTAGCTTGATTTCCGTTAACAGCCCCCTTTTCCTCCAGCGTTTTCAAGCGACCTCACAGGTTGCTTTCGAGCCCTGTTCTCTACTTCGACGCCACGCGCCGGGCTTGCCACTTTGTAGCTTTCTTCTGGCGGGTGGCCCGGGCTTGCTGCCACGCGATGCGTACGTGACTTTGCCTGTCCCAGGCACTGCACGCGCGCGGGACTGGCACCGTTCGGGCCTGGACCAATCGCTGCAGCCTTTCGCGCGTGGCGACCTTCTGAGCGGTCATGTCGATTTCGCAGCAGCTACACAAAACACGAGCTGCCACTTTAATTAATCGCTCACACACGACAGTTCAGTTGGTCTCCTAAGTACCTAAGCGGCTCTCAGCTCCTTGACAATTTCGCGTTTTCCCACCCGCCCAGCCCCTTTTTCGCTTTTCACACAGGGGTTAGTTCAGCACCCCCTTGTTCAGCCGTCACTGGTAGGCAGTTTCTTCCCCCGTAGACACACATGTCACGGGTTAAAACGAGTGCCCAATCCCTTGCATTGAGTTCAATACAACACTTTTTCCAAAATGTCAGTAGCAGGGTTGGGCACTCTTCATACGCATCACTATAACCGGCATGTTGCACCATCCGGTGGCCTCTAGACCACAGGGCCCCATCTTTTGATTAGACCGACTCGGGCCGCAACTGTGGGCTGGGGGCCCATTTTGTATGTTTAAGCAGGTTAATCATTTATACTTGCTTGCAGTATATCGTAGTTTAAGCATGTTAGAGGTACACACTGTAGTTAAGTAGATACATTGTATCAGTGTTTCGATACAATGTATCGATTTGTTTAATAAACTGTTTGTATACCATGGCTGCCTCCTCGTTCTTTCTCGCTAGTAATGCATGTTTGTATGAATGTATATATGTATGTATGTATGTTTGTATATATATATACATATATATATCCATATCCATATCTATCTATATCTATCTATCCATCTCTCTCTCTCTCTCTCTCTCTCTCTCTCTCTCTCTCTCTCTCTATATATATATATATATATATATATATATATATATATATTTATATTTATATTTATATATATATATATATATATATATATATATATATATATATATATATATATATATATATATATATATATATAAACTAATGTATATATAAACGCATTGTTAGACCAAACTCGGAACGACTTCCTTCTCACATATTTTCTGTTTATTGCTATCTTATCCAGACATAATAGGTTAAACTGATTTGAATTGTGTCGCTCCTCCCACACTTTCCTATTTATGGCATAATGCGCTTGCTGTCGTCAATATCTTTTTTCGTAGAGATGGGGCAAGCCGTTGGCTTACTATCGATGTGAAAATACATGGTCGAATCTAAGACCCTAAAATATATTCTGCTTGGCTCCTTTATGAACTTGAAATCTTATACATATTGTGATGCAGTGTCCAAATCTACACGAGGAGAGGAGGCAATGTGTTAAGAGATTGATAAGATTGATTAAGAGGGACTATAAATGAAAAGTGCAAACAGTAACCTAAGAATGTATTAAATTGGCTTTTAGGATGTCCTCTAGACGTTGGGTTTTTATCAGAATTGAACATGTTCTGGCGCATTATAAGCAGCGCAAGCAATATCTAATATGTACAAGAACGTGCTATGTGAGAGAGAGTAGCTATAGGAGTATGCAAAGCGCAGGATGTTGGTAGCATATTTTCGTAACCTGGCAACCGACTCATGCTATACGTCAAAAGGATGTGACAATGAAAATATATTAATATAAATGGCTTAATAGCGTGATATTCTAACTTTTGGCTATGTTACATAAGAAATTCAAATTTTGTGAAAAGGTTCAATTTTCGAACATGTGTTTATTATTACTGCATAAATTGTTTCTATGTTTTGATGAACCTTTCATAAAATTACTTATGATCAATACAGATGCATGCCATAGTTTATTAGGTTAAGGTGCAAATACCATAGTCGTGAAGTGTAGCATCACACTCTATACGTCATGTTACTATGCAGGCCTCGTTAAAAGACAGGTTTTCCATTACCGAGACTAGGCTAATAAAATCTCCCAGGTCATCGCAACAAAAAATCACCATATCCTCGGGGTAGCTGCAAACCACACTGCGTGCGCACTTAATGCATTTCACTTAAAGGTGTTCTTTTTTACCCATCTATCAACCCTACGCTCGCCATCACTCACTTTTATCAATAAACGCCTTGTTGCCGCCCATGCGCCCTCGTCCCGGCCCTGCCCGAGGGTATACCTGGCGCGCTCCGGGCGACGACCACGACACTGGCTTATCTGTGACGTTAAGAAAATAGTAATGATGGTTTAAAGGTGGACAGGTAGTCATTTCCAGCAACATCTTCATCGCATGGACCAATTACGTGATGGGCCCCGGGGCGCAGGGTTCAGCCACCGGATGTGGCCATGGCCAGGAACAGTTTTCACTTGTTTATCCACTTTTTCATCAAGTGCCTTCGGGGTTCCGTCCACACTTTCGCCAACTACTGCACATTACCACTAATAGTGTTCCTGGGTGGGGAATCCTATTTATAATCCTCAATCGACTCAGTCAGTTTTGCATATTTCTATTGACATACATGAGCCTTTCTTTGGCTAAGAGCATCATCATCATCATCATCATCATAGTCGTCGTTTCCATAGTGACTATTCCACCCGCCTCCATTAACCCATTCATTATATCGTCATCGTCGCAACTTAAAAAGTGCAACAACAGCAACAACAATAAAGGCAACAACAATTAAAGCTAACAGCAAACGCCAGCAGCAAAATAAACAACATCAGAAACATCAAAAGAGTACAACAAAAGATAAAAAAAAAGACAATTCAACTTGAGTTTCGTTAAGAAGAAGAAGAAGTAGTAGTAGTAGTAGTAGTAGTAGTAGTAGTAGTAGTAGTAGTAGTAGTAGTAGTAATAAAGGAAATAGAGAATAAATCAAAAAAGTATAACACAAGATAACAAAAAAGACAATTCAACTTGAGTTTCGTTAAGTAGTAGTAGTAGTAGTAGTAGTAGTAGTAGTAGTAGTAGTAGTAGTAGTAGTAGTAGTAGTAGTTGTTGTAATTAACAGAGTGCAAGCGTTTTAAATTGGTAGGTGAAAGGTGGAATTCATGGGCGTACAAGAGCGATACCGTGACCAAAGATACGTCTCCTTATCTCCGTGGCTAGGAACGAAGATAGTCCTATTGTGCCCTACTGTTTATGCGATACAACAGGTAAACCCTGGTCTGCCTTGTTCCATTTCGTGTAAGCTTTAGGGAACAAAGTGGCGTGCACGGTAACAAGGCCTGGCTATTGTGGAGTGTGTGTTGAACACGTAGAGGGCGGTTGTCGAGCTGCCAGACAGTCGCAGATAGGTCCTGCTGTACCTGTACCAACACACCGCTGTCCACTCAGGCCCTGACTTGCAGACCACTACATTACAATATTATCAGGCCAGCATCTGGGTAATGGGGGGATGTGGTCCACAATCTGAGCGCATCTCTCCCGTTATCTGGCGAGCTGCCTTATTGCAGCCAAGTGGGCCCTCCGCGAGGCATCTTGCCATTGCAATTAGTGTCATAAATAACAAGCAGTATCATTACTCTATGACAGCCTCATTCATGCGTCTTGCCCATGAATGAAGGTAGTGATTCTCTCAATGAACTTATCTCTAATCGTAGCCCACAAACATGATGGATTTCTATGTTGGTTTTACTACTGGAGAATTGCTTGTATGTCATGAAGCCACTAGCTGTTAACTCTTCTTGCTTAAAAGGTTATGCCGTACACCAACCCATCCTAGCGTGGACCTGAATAGATTGCAGCGTGCACGCATGACATTAGCGGTACGCACGTCGTCGTCGTCATCACCATCATCATCCTCGTCTTCCTCTACCTCATTCGTATCCGCCTTTTCTTCCTCCTTTTTGTTCTTGGTATTTTTGTTATTGATCTCTTTTATTGATCCTCTTGTTCCTTATTGTTCCTTATTGCTGTTGTTGCTGCTGTTGTTATTGTTGTTGTACTTTTCTTTGTTGTTGTTGTTGCTGTTGTTGTTCTACTTCGTATTCTTCTTCTCCTTACTAGTACTTGTACTAGCACTACTACTACTACTACTACTACTACTACTACTACTACTACTACTACTACTACTACTACTACTATACTACTACTACTACTACTACTACTACTACTACTACTACTACTACTACCATAGCCACTCCTCCATTGATTCTTCCTGCTTACGTTAAATGGAGACACTTTTATTTACCCTGGGGACACAATCATTAATCGTGATACATTCAGACTACCGCTAAACTAGCGGGAAAGTCCGTTGCACTGATTGTGTTGCAGCTGTCCTTATAAAGTGTATCGGCAAAACTTCGCCCTGTGTCTAGATACCGGACACTAGCCCTGGTGTGTATGTATGGGCTTAACATCAAGACAATATCATCATATAGCTAGCTTGCCGCAAAGCTTGTTATGATAATGATTAAAATGATGACTACGATGAGAAAGACATCACCAGTCTTGATGATACTACTACTACTACTACTACTACTACTACTACTACTACTACTACTACTACTACTACTTCTACTACTACTACTACTACTACTACTACTACTACTACTACTACAACAACTACTACTACTACTGCTACTACTACTACTGCTGCTGCTGCTGCTGCTGCTGCTGCTGCTGCTGCTGCTGCTACTACTACTACTACTACTACTACTACTACTACTACTACTACTACTACTACAACTACTACTACTACTACTACTACTACTACTACTACTACTACTGCTACTACTGCTGCTGCTGCTGCTGCTGCTGCGGCTACTACTACTACTACTACTACTACTACTACTACTACTACTACTACTACTACTACTACTGCCACTACTACTACTACTACTCTTTTTTCATATTGTTCGACTTCTTCTTTTTCTTCGTTTTAACCTTTCACAACAACAACAACAACAACAACAACAACAAGAAACGATCTACAGCGTCATCAACCACAACAATAACAATAATCAATAATACAAACGACGACAGCAACAAAAAACAACATCAACAACTACAACATCCACAACAACAACAACAACAACAACAACAATAATAACAGCAAAGGTCAACCCCAACTACATCCGATACAAGTTTTGTTATTTATGAATGATGGAGTTATTGCGATTAAGTTAATCCACAACCACCCTACCTGCAAGAGTGGCATTGCCAAGGGCTGATCAGTAGGGAATACCATTCATATGGTGACCACCATAGTGTACCGTTATCGCACCGTTATCGTACCGTATCGCATCCCGCTGCATGCCAGCCAGTGTGATAAGCCTACCGAAGCGACCAACAGGAAGGAAAGGGGTACTATTGGGAAATAAGAGGGTGATTAGTGAAGGGTAATTATGGCACGTGGCAAAAGAGTCGGGACCGGATATGGTTAACATAATGGAGTTTTGATCACCCACCCTTTGTGTTAAATGAGAGGGTCGGGGAGAGCGTGAAAACGATGCATAAAACGGCACTTAAACTATACAATTATGCAATCAGATAGGTCTACTTTACCCATCCTTGTCCGGATACCTGACTGGCAAGTGTCGCCTGTACCTATGGTATTTAAAAAAGAGATTATGAGGTTAACTTTAATTGGCAAGATAGTAAAAGGAGTTTGTAGATTGAGTTATGAATAACATTTTTTGTTCAAATATTTTACGACAGAAATGCTCTGACATGAGCATGACAAAGGCACGAGAAAGGCTTGAGGTCCTGGAGACATGACCAGTTTAAATATATGCGCGTGATAAACGCCTGGAGAACATCGATGGTATTGATCAGAAATATCCTCTTCAACCAAGCTATTTGGGTTGCATTTCATTGGCGTTTTGTTCAAGGATCAAGCATGTTTAGCAGGAGCGCTTCAGGTGGAAACAGGATGGCGAATATTTAACTCTATAAACAATGTGAAATAATGTGCGATTTTACTCGTTTGTGATAATCTTCCTGCGGAGGCACGTGCAACGCTGATATGCACTGCAAGTCACCATAACTTTTCTTAGTCCCATCGGCTTACCTCTGTAAGACATTGGACTGCTGCAAAAGTTGGTAAGGGGGAATTGTGAAACTAAGGACCCTTTAAGTAAGCAATATTAGATTCCATCTCTGAATGATGCAGAAAAAGAAGTGTTATAAGATTAAAGCGAACATTATACTGCGCCTCAAGTTAAATGTTATATTCTCATGGAAGTTAGATAGGCATATAATCAAATAGTTTCTTTGACTGCCCCTAGATTGTTGTGTTCGTGTTCAGATAAACCTGCCTACACGTATCTAAATAAGTTGTTGTTGGATATAGTTATGATTGATGATGCATTGTGGTATGTTTGGACTGACATCAATCAAACTTGCGAAACTGAAGCAAATTCAAATAATCAAATTTCTTTTTGACTTTTGGTGGTCTTTTCACTGACAATGTAGATTCGTTGTCTATGATTGATGCCGTTTATCATAGATGAGACGACCTTCTGTAGAAGCAAATTAAGGTAGAACCCTACTCGATACATGGGTCATTTTTAAAACTTAAATATCTGAAAACTGAGTTTAGTGAAGACAACGGCATTTATGCTATTGTAAAGGTTACATCTCATAGTTGCCGAATAATGGTAAACTTATCGATAAGTGACTACTTTGAGGTAATGCGGCACCCTTAAAGAACATATCTGGATGTGTTTTGTTTTTTGGCAAAATGTCAAGACTTACCCTTAACTTGAAAATGAGAGTCTACCATATGATTATTTATGTCTTTGGTAAGGTGCAAGGTCCTACCTCAACAGGGAATCTGCACGATGGGTATTTTAAAAACATTTTTGAATGTTCCCATAAGCTTCAAAATTTCCAACAGCACGTGGTTTACATAGTAAATGCTGATTTTCAGGTCCTGTCAGAATTCAAGGTACCTGTGACATGACCTTGCACCTGGAGAGGGTTCATATCTGCCATATTCTAAAATACTGGCTTCGAAGACTGTATCGTTATTCACTTTCAGCCAAAAAATGAGATGAAAAATTTTGGTCAAAATGGTCTAGGCTGAATGAATCTGCATGGTTAAAGCACACAGCCATGTCGTTTGGGACCAATTTAAAACGGAAGGTCCAAAGGGGCCCGCCCTTTGTTCTCTTGACCGCACCACAATCGAAAGTTGCTAGGTCGAGGTTCGTGGGGAGTGAACACCGCTGGCGACACCTATACTCTGAACGGTACACTACCAATTGATTATACCTATTTCAGTATTCATCTTGTCCGAGTGATGACGCCACCGACTTGTTTATTGCTCATTTTTTATTTAGCTCAAATCGATACTAGCCTGGAAACAACCCCTACCTTACGTTTATTTGTCAGCAGTGCCATTCCGGTGAACCTTATTTCCGTTGGTAAAAGGGAATTTTGTTTGAATAGGCTTTTCGAGGCCACTATTAGAAGAAAACCTAACAGCAAACAAAACAGACCATTGAACAGTCACCATTCTCACGCTGCTACTCTCTGCGATCATAAGACAAAATGTGCCAGTTTCATGATGACGGGCTAGACATTGATGTAAATAATAATGATAAATGCTGTTAATAATTATAATATCAATAATAACGATGATAAAAATAATGATAATCATAATGAAAATAATAATAATATAATAATAATAATAATAATAATAATAATAATAATAATAATAATGATAATAATAATAGTAATTATGATAATAATAATAATAATAATAATAATAATAATAATAATTATAATAATAATGATAATGATTATAGCCACAGTAATGAAGAACTGTGTGGAAAGACCTGTCTGCCAAAGACCTGTCTCTGGCCATGCTAAATTTACTACAATAGAATGGAGTTTAAAGTAAGTACTTGACTCGATAGGTGTCGCCACTTGGATTGTATATCTTCGTTAGATCTCCTACCTGTAACTAACATGTATCTGATTAGAAAAATGTACCTTACATCTCTTGTATGTTATATCGGAGGGGCACTACGAACTTTAACAGTATATCAAATAATCCTCTTCAATAATCCATACTCTTAGCTGTTCTTACATACCTTACCATAATAACGTTCAATAATACTTCTGAAAAGGTTATGAGTTCAGCTACTACAGATCGATTTGACAGGGCATAAATCCCTTCGTATTATAGGAAATTGGCTCCCTCAAACATGTAGATGTAAAACATCTATACTGAGTGCAACCTATGTAATCCATATTTCTCTCATACTTTTTACATTTCTTCTCCCTCATACACCGCTGCTTGTACAACTGTAACCCTAGAAACATCACAGACACGTACTTTAAACGAAACCATTTATTACGAAGAGAGGCGTCATTACTGTACAGAAAGGTGAAAAGGGTTACAAGCAAATACTTATGAGGGTCATTTTGTTATTAACCCATACATGCACCTGTAGTGCGGAGATGGTCTGAAAACTTTGAACCCAACCCATCAATTAGAGTTTATTTGAAAGTAATTTGATTAAAGATTATAATTCCGAAAGTATCTATTCCAAATCGTCTATAATCAAGATACTTTAACATGTGTCATACCATGTATGCACTTGATATTTGAATGTATTAATTGCCTCTACACAGTAATAGAGAATAAAGTTACCGACACGTAGACATGTCTAAGGGTGAAAGGGCATCACCAAAAGAAATATTTCGAATACTGAGTTACGCTGCGTACAATGAACATTCTTGCAGATTCCAAAGATGATCTATCTAACTAAGTGTTCGAA
This sequence comes from Maea johnstoni, assembly GCA_963942565.1. Classification (NCBI taxonomy): domain Eukaryota; kingdom Metazoa; phylum Annelida; class Polychaeta; order Spionida; family Magelonidae; genus Maea; species Maea johnstoni. Next base: position 59,808,673 of record OZ012684.1, on the reverse strand, counting down.
GTATATAGTTGAAAATTGCGCTTCTTGAGTATGATGTTTTTCACAGCCACGGGTGTATAATGTTAGCAGATTATCAAGTTAAAGTGTTTCACATGTACATACATAACAGCCATACTGTTGGAGAGCGGCTTATATATTGGCGTTAGTATATGATTAAACATGAGTGAGTTCTCATCTTTTCACACAGTTTATGAGTAGTTGTACTATAACACTATTTAACATGGCAAGAGTGTTTTATCAGCATTTCGATCATTTGCTTAAAAGCAAAAACAAACCTTGACAACATGAGAAAATGAACAAAATGATATCACACAGATGTTCGGTGTTTTGGGAAAGATGGTGATCATTTACTTTAGTTTGTGTTATCACTTATCAGTGCAGCCGAGGATGGACAAAAACGTCCTCCATTTTACGAAGTGTGATGAACAAGATAGCTTTTATATATTACACTGTACCTCATATAACAATGTACACACACGCAGCAATTACAAGTGCTCACCATCGAGTGTTCGAGAAATAGGTTCAATACATGCACATACTTTACCAAGTTCACTCACTCAGAAGCAAGTAGTACATAAACGCAATCCCCGAACACCGTCATACGGACACTATTGCTATTCGCGATCGTATCCTGTCGTTTGAACGTACACATTGTTCTAGTACACACTGCATCAAATATAACTACACCTTACTCGACAATGATATTTATAGTCCATACTAGATTGATATCAGTCGTAATATCTACGAATACTGGGTTAAAGAATTAAGAACTATTCTTGGCTCTCTCAAAGAATCAGTTAAACGTGATCTGAAACTAAATCACTTCCAGTGTTGTCATTGCAATGATTGCAATGCAACTGTTCCAGATATCTAACTTCTTAGACACAAACTTGCTTGAATTCAATTGGTCAGTCACTACCATTATGTATCTAATGCTCTGCAAATTTACAGCAGCATGGTTAAGTCAAGCATTGCATGCATACTCTCAGAATTGTCCTTTGAAATCATTAGCAATCATCAAAAACTGTTTTTAAGTTTTCTATCAAAAAATACTAATTTTTCAAAACGATGAACATTCTCAGCTCAGGTTTTTATTGTTTTTTTCTCTACCGTTAATCAAAAATATATTGCAAACATGACTCTTTCATTTGGCTCAAGCACGACCGTGTGCGATTACATGAGATAGAAAGGGACGATGGCGGCGGCAACAACAGCTAGTAGTGCGGAGATCTGCTGCTTGGGGGCGCTGCTGGGGCACATGTGGCCGGGACAGCTGTTGCAGAGGTCCGTGGCGTTGCAGTAAGAGGTGTTGGTGGAGATCGCGGTCAGACCAAAGAAGTCGGTGTTCTCTATGCCGCCCTTGGGGTTAGTACTGTTGTCACACGACCTCAAGTACACCTTGAGGATGGCTGCAATGAGAATCATGGAGAAAATAAATATAATGCTAAGGTCGCCAAGATACTATCTTGTTCTGGTCTGATTTAAGTCACAAAAAACTTTAGCGATTGCTCTAATTTGTTAAAGAGTTTTATCTTTGTCGACATATTTGTACCGTGGTAAGCCTACACTTAAGAAAACTACTAATACAAAAAAGGTGTAGGAATAATTTCATATATTTTAGAATGGTGTTCTCTTTCAACTTGAATTTAATACACTTCTATGTATGTATGTATGTATGTATGTATGTACGTATGTAGGTATGCATGCATGCATGTATGCATGCATGTATGTATGTATGTATGTATGTATGTATGTATGTATGTATGTATGTACGTATGTACGTGTGCATGCATGCATGTATGTATGTATGTATGTATGTATGTATGTATGCATGCATGCATATATGTATGTATGTATTCATGTATGAAGAGGTTTGTGGGTGTTTGATTTATCAATTGATAAAACTTACCTATCTTCATTGTGGATATTTTGCAGTTGCTACAACCGTCTTGTTTCAGGTTGCTAACGGAGGTGTCGTTCGGGTCCATGTACTTGCCACATTTGAAGCTGAAGCGCTCGGCAATGGCGGTGGAAGGGCTGGTGCTGTTGGCGGTGCCGTTACCTGTGGCGCTGCTGCCACCGCCTGTATTGCTACTGGTTGTTGGAAGGTAGTTCGTGCAATGCCAACACGTAAGAGCATGACCTATAAAACGATATAGGAAAGTTTGATTTTGCCCGAAATAGTATATATATACAAGGTAAGTTTAAAAGACATGCTATATATATATATATATATATATATATATATATATATATATATATATATATATATATATATATATATATATATATATATATATATATATATATATATATATGTATATATATATATATATTTATATGTATATATATATATATATATATATATATATATATATATATATATATATATATATATATATATATATATATATATATATATATATATATATATATATATATATATATATATATATATATATATATATATATATATATTATCTGATTGATTATAAAATGCAACTCGCATTTTTTGTTAAACAAACGACCAGACCAGAAAGCATATTCAAAGATACAACCCCTTATGAAGTAAATGCAAATGATGTATAGTGATTGGGGCCAGGATATCCACCTGCATAGTAGTGAACACTGATCAATTCCACTTGCTGGCAGGTAGGCCAGTCTTTGTGCCAGAGCTACAAGGGCTGCAGTAGTGTTTGGCGTTCATAGCAGTGTTGACTTACTGCCTAGCTACAAACATAACGAAATATTGATGAAAACACCAAGGAAACAATGAAGTTTCCGGGTCAGTTACTCCTGCAGGGAATATGGAAGATCGATTTGTGGCAGTTTCAGACGATGGCGTGTAGAGAAAAATAGGGCGTGGCGTTTGTTATGATGCAATATGACAGTAATAGCGAGTGATTTTTGATAATTGATGTCATACCATAAATTAATCCCGGATAATCCCTATTATCAACCGCCCTGTGTGAGATCGAAGGCTGAGATTGTGGTTTATATTTTTAGGCCAGCAACGAGAATTAATATGCTTTTGTTGAGCCCAGATGAATACGCCTTAACCAATTCACACCCATATCCTCACAAAAGGGTCGACCTTGTTCATATCTTTCTCACAGAAGCATTTTTGGAAAGTATCTAGAGACACGCAATGATTCTATTATATATTCCATATTGTTTCTAAAATCACGCTTCATTTTAGAGTTGTATGTTTCCCCCGAGCCAGTAAAGTTGGGATAATCATTTTGTGAAAGAAACTTAACGAAGAGAAAGGAGTATTTGTAGTCTTCACAGTAAATAAAAGATTAACACACACACATTTAGCCATTACTAGATATTTAGTCGAAATATATATTAGTAATGATTTATACTAATATTATTGATATATATTGTTAGTATAAGATTGGTGTTTAGGAATTCATCACATTTCATCGCGACTGCCAGAAAACGTATTTCAATATTTTCTCGTGTTGCCCTCCAGGCCTAGTGACACCCTCCCCAAACTGTACCAATCGAATCGTTCACAGGTGGGGGCCGTTCTGACGCACACTTTGTTATTAGGAATGTTCTCTAGTTAATCTTTCAAAGTAATGGAAATCGGTATATTTCCTGCATGAACTCTATTCCCATTTAATCTTTTTCAAAGTATTGAACTTCATATACCTACGTTGCACCGAGAGGGAAAAAAACTCATTTGCCTCTCTTATTGCTGGCAATTCTAAGAATATCTAAAAACAATTATTAAAACATTTTGAATGGGAGTGTTAAGCATATCATGGACACAAATATCAATCAAATATATCTCTTAATTGGGTATTGATATTGAAAGAGTACAGGAATTTTCTTATGTATTTCATGTAGTGTACGCTCCAAATCTAAATTGGTCAATAAAACCGGGGTACGGTTTAGCAGCACTGAAACTACATATATCCGGTATAGAGATAACCTAACACATGCAAATACTATGTTATTTACGTTTAATAATTGTAATGAAACATCTGAATATCTGTTTTCAGAAAATTCCAAAATAAGCGAGTGTTTAATGGTGTATATATAAACGCAGTATATGCTTTCCGCCGGCTGCGTTTTGAATGTCAGCATTCAAAAAAATATTCTACACACAGATGCACAAAAGCGGTTCCATACGGTTGGGTGGAGGTTTCAGTGGAGAGAACATTATAAGGGTGCCCACGTAAAAGCCTAGAGACGCCCTATTCTCGTAGGCGCTCACAGTATACGTGCAATCCTTTCCCTTCACTTCGTTTTAAATGGAAAAGCCTAAGGAGTTCGAATTTTGGGTTCGAATGTGCATTCCATCGTCAATATGCGGTTTCACAAACAAAGAATGTAAGCGTCAGAGTATTGCAGTTGGCCAGCATGGTTTGCCGAAACTCAATAAATAATCCGATAATAACATTCCTATTATGGAATGGCAAAGGCATTTTCATTCTTAGATGGTTGAACCGCCATGAATTAAAGATGAATCCAAATTTCTAACGTCTGCTCACGCTCACTGAAGGTGGCGACGCTGGCTTGAAAATGGCTATACCAAATACACGCGTATGCGCCAATCACTCAATACAGACTCCATATTGCAAATTCCCCTTAAAACCTGACAAAGTGAATGTTTACGTACCAAGTCCCACTAAACTGACCACAACAACGGCCACAGCGAGTCCAGAAATTCCAGCCATCTTGGTCTAGGGCAAGGATTCGAACGGGAGCGTTGGTGTTAAAGCGAGCGTTCTCAGAAAGCCGGTTCTCTGTGGCAGGCCTCTTTGTAGAGTTTATAATGAGGCTAGGTAGCAAACCTATTTACATGGTCGATGAGGCGACGCGCACACTCTGGTAGTTAGCATTGTTTTCTATCGATTCGCTGGAAGAACAAGGTGGTTTGCCCGGGAGAGGCTGTGTACGTTTTATTTTCGATCCACAGTGCGGAGCTGGCCTTATTTTGCCACCAGAATGCTGCAGCAGCGCCTGTTTGCACGCCTCCTCTGCCATTGCACAATTACAGTGCCATTGAAGCAGGCTTTCCCACCGTGCTATATATAGTTCTCTATGCATGCAGACAATTCCGGACGCCCTCAATACGAATAACACAAGATAGGTTTAGGGCTAGAAACGTCTTCCATCTTTTCAACACTATTCTTTTATAGGTGTCTCAGCATATTATTCTGAGATTTCACGCTTTGCTAAACATTTTTCATTATCCGGCATTGTGTGCTTTGTTTTTGAACAATTTGAAATTACTTGGGAGATAAATCTTGGCTATCCTCACTTTTTCTGGCATCAACTGTTCAATTACGACTAACCAGTATTCGATAATGAAGGAAATCAGGGTTCCTGTTGAAAAACACATACGAACAACACTCAACCATAGAGATTTACTAGGCTTGTCTTTCCAGCGAGCCCAATTCACTTGATTAGGGATTAGCTAATCTGTACCTCAGGGTGAATGCAGCCGGCATTGATTGTTCGTATACATGTATTCATATAATCCATTATAGTGTCTGGGACGGAGTTGCTCTCCTCTCATCACATGAGTTTCTAATAGCTCGGGAATTCTGGTACCAACCGACATCTATCGGCAAATGCTGGAACTTATATATACATGGCTGGAGAGAGAGAGAGAGAGAGAGAGAGAGAGAGAGAGAGAGAGAGAGAGAGAGAGAGAGAGAGAGTTTAGAGTTTGTTTGTAGGTCAAGACAATATTATGCTAGTCAGAGGTTTTTGATGGACGAAACGGAGTGGCCGGATAAAACTACCCACTGACATTGCCGCTGGCAACTCTGTCACATCCCTTACGTTCGAGTACTATACTAGAGAGATCTATTTACACTCCCTGACTATACTAACGAACATGTGTGTGCACTGAACACGTCCGTTAATTCAACAAATCGTCATCCTCCACCAATTGACTTGCACGTATTACATTTATGTAACCTCCGTGCATGAAACATATTCGAACAGAGTGGATATTGATAGACTCTCATAAAGGGTTATCTCTCTAATGCTTGGGCTACTTTCGCCCGAAGCACAAATATGCAACGACTTTTGAAAATCATCTAACTAGGTCATCATATGCATGCTCTCTAGCATATTTGGACTTTTGATCGCGATAACATAACATCCATGATTAATGATGTTCATAAAGCAAATCAATATGAGCCGAAACCCCCTACCCCCGCGGCCGGGACATCACCTAGTGGTAGTCAAATATAACACATTATTCCCAGTCACTCCATTAATCCTAATGTAACACATAGAATATATATTTCTTCCCATATGTAATACATTGTATACACTTATACCACGCAATTCAGCATAATTACCAGTAGTTTTACCCGTAAAACACGCCATAGTTTCAGTGCAACTCTGGCACTTGTCAATCAGGTGAAAATCTTCGAATAAGATCAACTACGAATTTAATTATGAATTTACTGGGTGGCCGACATTTGATGTAATGTATCTTTTGGTTGATTGAAGGTGGCCAAGATTCCCCTGGAATTAGTTTGTAAAATAATTATAGTGGCCGAGATTTACGAAAATTTACGGTAGCTGTTTATGTAAGATATGCCCATTGGAGCTACTTTGTACTGCAGGGGGGGGGGGTTGGAGATTGCCATTATCTTATGCTCACTATATAGGCTTTAAGGTTACTTGTCAACAGATTCGCCTTAAGACTCAACTTCCAATAAGGCTTGTACATACGAAATGAACATGATGTTTCTTCAATCCGCAATCCTATTCCTGAATCTCTGTACATTTCTGATCTATGGTCTAGGATCTGCAGGGCGAATTACTAATCCACAAGCCACACTCGAGATTGACACAAGCAAGCCTGCATGGATCCTAAACGATCGCTACCTTAGTCTAGGACTAGACGTCAACATGATCAGAAACAAATGGGGAACCTTTAATTTTAGGTATTTTTCGCTCGTCTGTACAATGAGATATTTTGATTGTGCACCCACCCCCCCCCCCCCTCCCACACACACATATATATATAAATATATATATATATATATATATATATATATATATATATATATATATATATATATATATATATATATA
>OZ012684.1:59771596-59799096 GCA_963942565.1 Maea johnstoni | reverse complement strand
GTTGCTAGTATTTGAAAATTTAGTACGTTTCAGATTTTCTTATCAAACACATTTAGATATGTACTACATATTCGAAATAATACATTTATATATATTACACACACACACACACACACACACACACACACACACACATGTGACCAATGAAGAGGCGCTCTCCTGAAATAGTTTAACGATAGCTTCTTAAACACTACTATCAACACGTAAACAGAACCAATCAGTATTCAAATGATTTATCCGGACACTCAGATTAAGACTTACGAGGATAATGATGCCAATATTCGGTACTCAATAGAATACAATGCTTCTTTTATTTTAAATCAACAGGTTTCTTCGAGATGTTGGGAATGCCATTGACTACGTTACCTTTCACCAGTAAGTTACATATGTAATGCACCTATTCAGAAAGGACATTGATATTGATTTCCCGGTCAACTGTATCTAATTATTAAATGTTCCTAATGAAACGATTGCAGCAAGGTTCACGCAAGTTATCAATTTATTTATTTTCATTTTAAATTTGTGGCATAGCCACACTACCTATGTGCTCCACAATGGTCATCTTTAATTCATTTGAAGAAAGGTGTTCCAAATGAATGTGAACAAATAATGCACAAAACTATAATCTACAAAAAAGGAAATCCTCGCACATATCTGTAAAATAAACGCCACAAGTTCATGCTGTGTATGGTTAGGAAACATTCCAATATTGGTATGTACATTTATTTCCTATATATTGTTAACGGCATTCATTTTAATTTGTGTCAGATTTGCAAACATTCATGCCTAGATTCTCCCTAGAATATCATTTTGGTGATTTGATTCTTACAATGATAACTTTTTTGAGGAAATCTATTTGTGTGTGTTACCTAACATTTTTTCTTCAGGTGTATTTGATGTTACACTTAGTGAAATGTCCTAAACATACTAAATGTTTTTGGTGCATTAGGGCTAAAGGACATCAACATTTCAAATTGTATCATTATTTCACAGTTACTACGGTGACGTAAACATCAATCATGCGGATAATTTCACGAATCCCGACATACTTGACCAGTATATACCGATCGTGAATACGATTTCTACGACAGTCAAAAACAGTCCCAATCCGGAGAGGAAAGTATGGAACGATGAGACTGCTTCTACCTCAGACATAAATGTGCCAGTCTCACAAACATATGCTGCAGGCTTCATGTAATCAATTACTTTATTTTCATTTTATTGTATAACTTAGCAAATGAATTTGAAATAATGGCCTTTTTCAACATTTGAAGGCCATTTTGTGAAGTGCCCTTTTAAACTTATTGTTCTATATATCTTTATTTACATTTAAATATAAACAAATTGAGCATAACTCGAAAAGAATTACTAGTAATTGAATTGAAGATTACACAACTTGTAACATAATGAAGTTCATGACAAAATCCATAGTGATAGATTGAAGCTTTTTAACATTTAGGACTGATACCGAACATATATCTTCTTAAATTATTCTTGAATTAGGGATGTGTATCTTTCATGATGATTGATGATGAAATAGGTGAATATATGTTGATTATTATAGCTGTAATGCCTTTGAGACATGGTTTTCCAAACCCAGATTTAAAATGCGGTTCCAACTTGCAAGCTTATCCATTACATTCAGTACCGACTGTTACAGATGATTTTTGTTTTACAGGCTTATGGATAAATTAGGCGTATCAGCTAAGATGGGGCTCGATGTAGTAGTTAGACAAAGTTACTTCTGGTTCGACTTTGCTCTTGTAGATGAAAACTATCTTCCAAGGCCTGTAAGTTCTCTTATTCGTGGACGTTGCCCGTCAAATGTGTTGTAGTGGTTATTTTGTTATCATCCTATGTAAAGTTAAAGAATTGTTTGCAGTAAAAATGGATTCCAATATGCTAAACATGCTAGGGATTATTGCCATTTAACCGTCTGGGAAATGACACTGTCCGCTTAATTAACTTAAGTACTTCTAAAGGGATATGGCCTTACTTTCAATTTAAGTATGTATTATTCATTTAGGAAATTGTGGTTTCTACTTTTGCTTATAGTTTCCGTTGGGATAAGACGCTATGATGCTTTCACCTATTTTAACGGCAATATTGATGATTACTCAAAACAATCGCTTATCTAAAGCTCTATGTTATTGCTTTATTAAAATTCTCCTTTCGTTGAATAATTTCTATCGGGATCACAAAACAAAGTAGTAGTAGTAGTAGTAGTACATTTATTTGCTGTAAAATACATTTTACAAAAGTTGCACATGATACTTTTTAGGAAACATAAATATACAAATCTTATATAAACATACAAAAAATAAGGAACAGGAAATTGAATAAATTAACAAAATAAACTTATATAGACATAGAAACAGGCTAGACTCTCAATTGTTAGCCTTTAGTGCTATCGCAAAATATGACTTTGTATTTTGGGAGTTTAATACGGTTTATCAATGATAGCTGAATATATTTTGGAGCCATTAAGGGTCCTAATGATTCAGTTAATTCTTGAATTGATCACATTGTAATACATTCTTGATATGTATGTACATGAGATCTTCCATATGGGGAGCATTCCTTCCAGGTCCCAGCCGTCAATTACTCCACCCATTAGGATGTCAAATGTGCATACATTGTCAAGAGCCCTACCATTCTCAGCTATGGCTGCATACATCTCGATTCTACAGTTATAGTGATGAGAACACTGCATAACCATATGTAGAGCATTTTCATAAGATGCATGAACACATAGGGTACATGAACGACTTAAAAATGATGCTCTCAAGAGTTTACTGTCATCTGCTTTTAACCTGCTTGCATGGCATAGAAGTTTAACCATTAGTTCACAGCGTTTCATGTAGTTTTGACATTTATCTGCCAGCATCCACCATACAGAATACACTGATTTGTTTGTTATCATCCTCATGAGATCCATTTTTGCATGTACTGATGTTACTTCACGCCACTCTTTATCCTCTATGGACCAAGCTTTATCCCATATTATCTTCTTCCACCCATCTTTACTGATAATGTGACCTCTTACCATTTGATCAATTAGGCCCATAACGCCAAATTCACTGCAGTAGTGCAATATCTGAATGATGGGGCTATCAAAAGGGTTGTCACACCCATCATGGTATTCTCTAAACCTCTCTACAAAGATCTTTCTAACAGGCATACATTCTTTCATCTGCAATATTGTTCTGACAAATAACACCTTTTTTGCCTTTATGAATAAAACTAGGTTCATCCATCCAAGACATGCATAACTGGTTATATTCAAGGAGTTAAAATGCAGTCGTTGCAGCCTTCTTGCTGCATACCTTTGGAACCCATTAAGTAGGTCTAGATCTTTACACTTCAGTACCCAAATTTCACATCCAAACAAGAGGGTAGGTATAACAAAAGTCCAGTATATGAGGTTACAGGTATTAAGATTTAATCCTCCCCTTCTAATCCCTGCATTTGTTGAGGCATTTAAGGCTTTCCTTGCTTTAACTATTCTCTCCTCAGTTCTTACATGAGTATCCCCTTTTACACAGGTTTTAATTCCAACATGATCATAATAAAGTCGCTCCTTGACTCTTTTTCCCCCTAGAGTAAAGATCCTATTCTCAGACCCATGTTTCCCCAAATACCAAAACAGCACTTTTCCCAGCATTGAAATAATAACGCCAGTCGCACCCATGTTGGTGTACTTTCTCCATAACTTGGTCCGTCCTGTGTTTTGACGTTGTACAGGCTGCCATATCGTCGGCGTAGCCTACAGGCGAAGTTTTAATCCTGTAAATGTCACAGCACAGGTTGGACTGTTCCAGGGAGGTAATTAGAGAGTCAATATAGGCTGTATATTTCACAAGCGATAAGTAGCCCCCCTGGTGGATCCCACATTCCATTGTATAATAGGTAGAGTCTTTTGACCCTATGCGGACGCAACACTGAAAATCTTTGTACGATTTATACAGTCAAGTCCCTTTGGATCTTCACATTAATAGTCGAGTTGAAGATTTGGTCGCATTGAATTCAACATGATCCATTTCCTGCCTTTGTATATTTCAGCATTATTGGCTAGCCGTCCTGTACAAGAATCTCGTTGGGAAGAAATACCTTAAGTTATCCTCCAGTATGCCTGTAGAAGACGCTCGCCATGTCAGATTATATTCTCATTGTACCAACTACTCAAGGTGCTATTATTATGTATTTGATATTATTTTCGTTACGATGTATTTCATTGCATTGTAATATATGGTAGTGTAATGCATTGTTTTGAGTTGTGTAATGGATATCAATTTATGAGATAATAGGGTTATGGTCAAGTTGACCTAAATGGATCTCACAATCACTGAGTAGATGTATCTATCGAATAGCCACAGATGTGCCTAATGATAAGCTAAGAACGATGACGACAATTCACAAAAGCGGTATTTCACCAATCAAGATACAAGTAGAATTTGTATTCATGTCATTGGTGCTTCAAAATAATATTGTAGCATACAGTTCAAACACCATTTCTTTAACCAATTAGTGTTTTACTGTTTTACAGGACAGGCTACCCACCTGGTTCAGTTACAATCTATGGGATGAACGTGGCAACAGTTTCTATTGATCTCAAGCTGGGTGGCTCATTAGCGCGCTCGGAGGTGCACCAGTACCTCTTTCTTCCGGCCACTGAAACTGGCCCCACAGATGAGCTTGATGCCATGTAAGTGTGTGACAATTTGCTTAGAATCCGTCCTCTTTGCTGCCATTCTTAATCGAATCTTGTTAAGCCAGTAGCTTAGATGAATAAAATAATGAATATGCAGCGAGAGACTAACTGCAATGTGCGCTGTGGGGAAGGCCTGGCTATGCCAAGGGACTCAAATCTGGCCTAAGTGTAACATAACGTCACACAGACCAATGATAGTCCAGGCAAACTAGCATTTTTCAAAAAACTAATTGCAACAGATTTTTTTTTGCCACAATGCATTTCTCTGAGGTCCCTAGACCAACATACTAAAAGTCCAGAAAAATCCCGGCACGGGAAATATGCTAATTTGCATAAATCCAATATGGCCGCCAAAAAATGAGAAATGGCCATATCTCTGTGACCGAATCATGGTTTTAAGTCATGTAAAAAACCTATACTAGGGTTTTCAGGTACAAGGATTCATTTGGGATACCTTTCATAATTATTTTCATATTAACTCATTTACATAAATACAATATGGCCGCCAATAAATGAGAAATGGCTATATCTTAACAACCAATTCTCATTTTTGAGTCAGGAAAATTTCTATCCTGAGTTCTTTAGGTGCTAAAGGTCATTTAACATGTCTATTAACATAGTCACTCAGAAATTTGCATATAATCTCAGCATGGGGAAATGCTTATTTGCATAAATCCAATATGGCGGCCAACCAATGAGAAATGGCTATATCTTTGTAACCAAATCTTAGTTTCAAAAAATGGAAAAAACTTTACCAAGGTTTTCAGGTACAAGGATTCATTTGAAATACCTTTCAAAACAATTATCTTGTCAGCACATTTGCATAAATCCAATATGGCCACTTATAACTAAGAAATGGCTGTATCTCAGCAACACAATCTCATCTTTTTAACCACAAAAATAGTTAGTATCCTGAGGTCTTATAGGTGCTAAAACTCATTTGAAATGTCTTTCAACATAATCATTTTGTTGGACATTTGCATAATCTCATCATAGGAAAATGCTAATTTGCATAAATCCAACATTACATGGCATCCTATACATATTAGAAATGGCAATATTTCTGACACAACTAAAATTTTCGTCACAGGGTAAATGTCATGTGAGCATACTGTTGACCAGTGATCTGAGCATGTATATTGAAACCCCCTATCAATTTAAACCTGCCAGGAGAAGGTGGTATTTAACACAACGCAAGCTAGTGAGTAAAGGGGAGGGGGTTCTGTTAAGGGTAAACCCATACTGTTGACCAGTGATCTGGACATATATATTGAAACCTCTACCCATTTCTAGCTACAAGGAGAAGGTGGCAAGCACTAGGCATATTGGTGATTAAAAGGGAGGGGGTTCTGTTACCTTCTGTAAGGGTAAACACATACTGTTGACCAGTGATCTGGATATGTATATATTAAAATCCCTATTAAAACCCTTACCCATTTCCAGCTACCAGGAGAAGATGGCAACTACGAGCAAGATAGTGATTAAAAGGCGGTTGGGGGGTGGGTTCTGTAAGGGTAAACACTTATAGAAAAACATCTGGATATGTATTTTAAAACCCCTACCCATTAGGGGGGGGGGGCATACAGGGTCTGACCTGAAAATTTCAGACAGGCACAGATTTGGCTCCCAGGATTTAAATTTAAATTCAGGAGCAAATACACCCTTATAATTTATGCATGCAGGGAGCTAGTAAAAGTGTGCCAAAAGTAAAGTGTCTAGGCTAGGGGGGTCTTGGGCATAAGTAGCCTAGATTTCTAGGCTGTCATATGTATTTTTCTGTTTTCTTTCTGTTACCAAGCACCAAATAGTCTAGGTGCCACACTGTGGTCAATTAAGTTTACACCTATCTCACCAGGGGAATAGAGGATCCAGTTTGAGTATGACTAAAACTAGAGATCTGAGGATCAGGTGGGGCCATCTATCTACCATACCAGGAACTACACCACACTGCTTGGTCAGCACAGAAGGGGATGTCAACTTTTTAGGGACTAGGAAATTAGTCTAGGGCATATGGTAAAATAAGGGGTGATAAAAAACACAAAAAACATTCTCAGAGCACTCCAGTTGAGAATTGATGTCTATTCACAGAGTTTGCTCTTATACATTTAACATCTGGTGGCAAAATCACATGCTCCAGGGCCAAATGCCCCTAAACAATCATCAAGTGTGTTAAAGGGTAAACACTGAATAAGCCTCAACCAATACATATCTGTAATGCTCAAAAAAGACTGCCCATTTCAGTGATATCTCTCTGACAATAAAATCTTTCAAAAGCTGATTGAAGGAGAGATGCTATTGTAAAATCAACAACTATCCTTTAAATATAATGGGAAATCATGCTTTATCCCTAAGTTATTTTCGAAATTATCACAGAATCAGAGGATGTTTATTCAGAGAAACCCTTGGCATTACAGGGTTATACAGAGTTTGTACCGGACCTGTCATCTTGGAAAAGATTATGCAATGTCAGTGTGGTCCTGTTATCTGGGGAATGATTGAGAAATGAAAGTGTGGTCCTTTCATCTGGGGAATGACCATGAAATGAAGACATTGTCCTGTCATCTGGGGAATTACTGAGAAATGAGGGTATATGGTCCTGTCATCTGGGGAATTACTGAGAAATGAGGGTATATGGTCCTGTCATCTGGGGAATGAGGGATATAGATTATATCAAATACATCTGCAATAAGCTAACATTAAGTGTACCCTGTGTCAACAGTAGATGTTTACCCTTACAGGACCCTGTCCCCCCCTTAAATCACTATCAGGCCTTGGGTTTACCACCTTCTGGCGGGTACAAATTGGTAGGGCTTTCAAAACAAATGTTCAGATCACTGGTCAACAATACACTCACATGATATATACCGTGATGAGAGTTTCAATTACCAAAAAATTAGTGTTGAACATCAGAAATATTGTCATTTCTTATATGTATAGGATACCAAGTTGGATTTACGCAAATTAACATTTTCCCATGCTGAGATTATCCAAATGTCCAAAGAAATAATTGTGTTGAAAGACATTATAAATGGGTTTTAGCACCTATAAGACCTCTGGATATAAACTTTTTTTTCGACTCTAAGATTAGATTTGGTGGCTGAGATATAGTCATTTCTCATTTATTTCACTGGCAACCATATTGCATTAATAGGCAACTGAGCTTATAACTCTACTGAAAGGTATTTCAAATGAATAATTATTGTACTTGAAAACCCCCTAGTATGGATTTTCTCTTGAAAAACACTCATTTGTTACAGAGATATAACCTCACATCTGTTGGTGGCCGTCTCGGATTTATGCAAATACATTTTCTCATGCTGAGATTACGCAAATCTCAAAAGAAGAATTGTGCTGAAAGACATTTTTAATGAGCTTAAGCACCTAAAGACCTTAGAATACAAATATTTAATGACTCAAATTTGGTTGCTGAGATATAGCCATTTCTCATTCGGTGACAGCCATATTGGTTTTATGCAAATGAGCTTATAAGATAAATGCGTTGAAAGGTATTTCAAATGAGTCCTTGCACCTGAAAACCCTAGTATAGGCTTTTTCGTAACTTAGACCCATGATTCGGTTACAGAGATATAGCCATTTCTCATTTGTTGGCCGCCATATTTGATTTATGCAAATTAGCATTTCCCCATGCTGAGATTGTATGCAAATTTCTGAATGAGTGACTATGTTAAAAGACTTGTTAAATGACCTTAAGCACCTAAAGAACTCAGGATAGAAATTTTCCTGACTCAAAAAAGAGAATTGGTTGTTAAGATATAGCCATTTCTCATTTATTGGCGGCCATATTGTATTTATGTAAATGAGTTAATATGAAAATAATTATGAAAGGTATCCCAAATGAATCCTTGTACCTGAAAACTCTAGTATAGGTTTTTACATGACTTAAAACCATGATTCGGTCACAGAGATATGGCCATTTCTCATTTTTTGGCGGCCATATTGGATTTATGCAAATTAGCATATTTCCCGTGCCAGGATTTTTCTGGACTTTTAGTATGTTGGTCTAGGGACCTCAGAGAAATGCATTGTGGCAAAAAAAATTCTGTTGCAATTAGTTTTTTGAAATGCCCATTTTTGGGCTAGATTGCCTGGACTATGAGGGCTCTTGTATCGTTTACAATACAGAAAAAACTATCGCACCAACATGCGCAGAACACGACTTTTGGTCTATTCACCGCAGCCCGCCTAGTCAGGTTGACCGGCTGATTTCATATCCACTTTTTTTTTTTTATCTAAGCCAGTAGTTAACACTAAAGGAAACCGGAGTATACTTGACTATAGAAGAATGGCTTATAATTAGATGACACACACCATTATCTCATCTACATGATGAAAGTTATCCAAATGCATTTTTTTCTTTGAAGATTTACCATCCTCAATTCTGGCGAACCGCTCAAGATGGTAGATGAAAAGACTCTCCCGAAATTGAGACCTCAAATACTTCATCCGGGTTCTAGCATTGTTCTGCCAAGTATGCGCCTTGGATTCTGGGTAATACCAGACGCAGGAGCCAAGGCTTGCATGGGATAATAACAGCTATCATTGAGGAACTGACAATGTAAACTTAAAGATCGAAGTCAGATCTGTCGGTCGTCCGAAAACAAAAACCGTGTTGGAGTTTTATCAAAGTGTATTTAAAATCATTACACCATCACTTATCGTCGTTCTAAATCCTGCCTCATTAGGTGCCAATGGGGGTCAAATATGATACAAAAGTACAAGGCGTATCATTGTTATCGTCACTCATCTGCTATTTTTGCGGCTATGCCGTGCCTCGCCAGTTGTTAATGGTGGAGGAAACCTGAATTACCCCTAATAGGTCACTGGTAACTTTCTAGCATGCTTCGGCCGGTATTTGGACCCTGGTTGTCTTGAGAGACAGCGAGCATACAGTGGCAACGTATAGATGACTCGGCTATTATAGGACAGGCCCGCTTTACACATAACCCAATTTAAGTTGGGTTTTCTATATAAAAAAGGTGGAATATGGTTAATGAATATATACGCGACAGTAATCTTCCCTTATAGTATTCAGTTACGTGCATATATGACTGTGACGGAGGGGAGATTCTTTCATGATGCCGATTGTTGTTACCATTGCCTCAATACATGAACTCGTTTGCGTATATACATGTATATATACGTATGTATGTATATACTTAATAAAGTTACCTACCGTACATTTCTTTAAATACTTTTGACTCAAAGAATAAATATACATTATTTTACTACAGTCTGATTTTGGTAAAAATAGCAAGTGAAGAGACACACGCCAAAACAGTTAGTGAAATATTTGAATATGCACAGGAAAATACCATTTTTATGGTATTTTTATATCGAAGATCAAAATAATGCAGTCTAATATAACCTTTTTAAAGATTTACGATGGTGGCCAACGGCTGCATTTTGAAAAGACATAATACTTCATGCTGTTTAAGTGGATTGACTATTTCCCCTGTGATTTAACTCTCTTGGGACAACATCAACTGTCAAATTTTATATGAGTTTCTAAGAAAGTTTGTACCAAATTCAACCTTTTCTGTTTTAGGTCACACACACTGGCGGTAATTTTGAATAAAAATTAACATGACAGCCATAACTTTAAAAGGCCAAAAGGGCAATACCGGATATTACTCGAGAAGTATTTATTTCTTTTTAAATCCATTCCCCTAAAACGTGATTAATTTGTTGATTTATCTCTCACAAAAGCATCTGTCGAATATATAAAGATATGTTAACCTTATAACTCTCCTTAAATTATCTTGTGAATTTATAGTTATCATCGCACAAATAACGATCTAAACATGAGTTAATATCAAAATACTTGTATGAGCTTAATGGGCAAATTTGTTTAAAGAAAATTTTCCTGAAAAAAACAAAACAAAAACGTTCAACGTATGTATGCATCTTTATTGACCTTGAAATTCGGTACATCAGATTTTCAAAAAGACATAATATAATCAAAGGCCAAATTACTATATCAACAATTTGATTAGAGGTGGAATGTTAAAGTGTATGAATCTTTGATGCACTTTGAAAATGGACATTGAAATGGATTCCTTTTTATTTGCTGTCACAAGTTGTCAGCATCTACATTGCCTTTTGTATTGTTGTTAACCTAATTCATTCTTGAAGGAGTGCCGATATGTGATTACCTGTGGTTGAAATACAATACGATGCGGCATATGTACTTATAGATGAAAAAAAAATCAACATCCGTTACATAACACAATACCTATCGAACGAGATTGTCGCCAGACCATTACCAAGAACGAAGCGCCCCGTGGTGAGTGATCATTGAACCACAGTATTTCAGCAGCCCGTCCACGGTGTACGCAATTAGCCCATAGTACGCGTATGATCAATGATTTAATTTCCCAAGCTGATATTACAGAACATGGGTGGGATACTCCCTCTTCAATATAACAGACATATTGTATATCGTATAACAGAGAGTATGGTAGCCTGTATCCCAGGCCATATTCTGATGTCAGTCATTATAAAAAGATGACACTTTAGTATGCTAGAGTGGGTAGTTAAAAATCACATGCAACCTCTCCTTTTGTATAAACTGAAAACCACAACAGCAGGCTGGTATTATGATTACGGTCCTGTGCAAAGTCTGGGAGGTGCCTGAGAATGATATTTAGTAGTAATAATGTTCAGCAGTTGGTTTGTTTTCAATTTTACACTTTTTATCGCGTATGTGCATATCTGAGGAGGTTCATTTCAACACGTTATGTCTAAATAAATGATCGCTGTTGCCTACTACGGGAGTGAGCGACCAACCCAGTGATAAGTTTAGGGAACCAAAACCCCTCGTTTACTTTAATCCGACGAATACAAATTGTATGAGTTCACGTAACCTATCATCGGCCATCAATTTGCCTCCTTTTTGATGAGCTCCAAGGTTCTTAGTCCAGTCAGTATCTTGCACACACATTCTTCAAAAGATATTTGCAGACGAGTACGATCAACTTTGAAAAATGGAGTACTGCGTATTATCCCTCCTTCTCCTGCCGTGCTTGGCGACGGCATGGACAGTGAAGAATCCACAGGTCTCCATGGAAATTAATACAAGCAAGCCTGTTTGGGTTCTCAATGACCGCTATCTCAGTCTAGGACTTGATGTCAACCTCATCAGAAATCGATGGGAAAAGTTTAATTTCAGGTATGTACTATGTAGAAAACTGTTAGCTAACCATTTCATTTAATAACCACAACATTTATCTTACAGACATCGAACTATCTTACCTAGAAATATCAAAAATTATTTGATTATATGACGCGTTGCGAAAAGAGATAAACAAGTAAGGAAATACCAGACGTATTATGCGTTATCTCTTTAAGTAGGCCAGGGTAATGAAAGACATTAATCGTCTCAATAAAAAGCCGTATATCATCACATTGAAATCAACATAACCATTAGCACACTAGGTTTTAAACGTCTCTCTCTCTCTCTCTCTCTCTCTCTCTCTCTCTCTCTCTCTCTCTCTCTCTCTCACACACACACACACACACACACACACACACACACATATATATATATATATATATATATATATATATATATATATATATATATATATATATATATATATATGCATATATATATATATACACACACACACATGTGTATATATATATATATATATATATATATATATATATATATATATATATATATATATATATATATATACATATATATACATATATATATATATATATATATACATATATATATATATATATATATATATATATATATATATATATATATATATATACATATATATATATATATATATATATATATATATATATATATATATATATATATATATATATTTATGTATTTGATCAAGTATGGAACACCTTTCTGATTGACCTACGAGAAGACAGCAACACAACAAATAGCTGGTACCCATTATGATATCATACCATACTTTATTGGTGCACCATCAATATCCAGGCCATACTCAAGTATCATACTGCACAGTGAAAATAACAACTTTCACTAAATTGGGTGAAACACATTATTGTAATGTTATTCATGAGATGTCCTACAACGCTTTGTACTTTTTGTATTGGTTTTTCTTTTTTTTCCATTGACATGACAATGGAGAAATAAAAATCCTGTTGCACACGTATGCAATTTGAAATTTTGAAAAATGTATCATACAATACCTGGGTATCATCAATGCCTCGTCGGCAGATTAACAAACCCCTTTTGTGCCAACACTGTGAGTCGCAGTACTAGTTGATGCTATATTCTCCAATTCACACATACCTGATATATTACCAAGTGCATCAACTTCTTTCGTACCTCACCATTCCAGCTCTGTGCAGCTGCAGACCATGGCTCAGGCGCTGGCACCGGCATACCTCCGAGTGTCTGGTACAGACGGTGATCGGATGATCTTTAAACCAAGAAACTGTAATATGACGGAAATGGATCCATATTTCTTATTTCCGGGAACCAACTTTTATATGACAGGTACCGGTAAACATACTTAAATAAAAACTTGGTTGGATCCAGAGATGTGTAAATTTGGTCTTGTACATTTGGTATACTACACCAAGTCTTTCCCTAATCACATGTTATATACAAGGTTTTAGATTGTGTTTGTAATAGAATAGCATGTTTTAGAAATGTTTGTATCAAGTTTTAAATTAAATGAATAAATGTTTTATTGCCAAGTTTGCAGTAGCTGTTTTCAGTCATGAAGTCAAAATGACGATACTCAATGATATTTTCATTAATTTTAATGCATGTTTGTAATAAAATGGGTGTATTTGTACTTAGATTATGATTCTTCATAAGGTGCTCTAAACTTCCAGCTGATGACTGGGATAAGCTGAATAACTGGTGTTCGACAGTGGGATGGAGAGTTATGTTTGGTTTTAACGCCCAGTTGAGGAATGGAAGCTCGTGGGACCCAACAAACGCCATACAGCTCCTGGACTATAGCGTCAAACAGGGATACGCACCCAACCTTGACTTTCAGCTAGGAAATGGTAATTTTATCGTTGCGTGTTATTTGCATTTATAGTAAAACCATATCAAAATAGAGATATTGAATATCATAGAAATTATAATAATGTTGATGATAATGATAATAATAATAATGATAATAATAATAATAGTAATAATAATGATAATAATGATAATAATAATGATAACAATAATAATGAAAATAATGATAATAATAATAATAGTAGTAATTATAATGAAAATTAATAATGATAACAAGACTGATGATAATAATGATAATGATAAATCAATTATGACAATAATATGATAACTGAAATACAATTTAGATAATAATAATCATAATAATCATAATCATAATAATAATAATAATAATAATAATGATAATAAGAATGACAATAATGATAATAATAATAGTAATAATAATAATATTAATAATAATAATAATAGTTAAAATAATAATAATAATAATAATAATAATAATAATAATAATAATAATAATAGTAATAATAATAATGATAATAACGATAATAATAATAGTAAGCATAATAATCAATACCTTTATCATCGTTGTTCAAATTTCAAATTGTTCGTGTTGTTTGCTTTTATAGTAAAACTATATCAAAGTCGGGATGATAATGAAGATCATAGAAATTATAATAATGATGATGATAATAACAATAATGATGATAACAATAATAACAGTATTAATAATGATAATAATAATGATAACAATAATGAAGACAATAATAATGATAATAATAACAATGATTATAATGATAACAAGAATGATAATAATATTGATAATAATAAAACAATTATGACAATGATAATGATAACCGAAATAAAATTGAAATAACAATAATGATAATAATGATAATAATAATGATAATAATAATAATAATAATAATGATAAAATAATAATAACAATAATAATAATGATAATAATGATAATAATAATGATAACAATAACGATAATCATAATAATGATAATTATAATAGTTATAACTTATAATAATAACGATAATAATAATGATACATGTAACAATGATAATGATAATGATAGTAAGCATGATAATCAATATCTTTGTCGTCGTTGTTTAATTTTCAAATTTTACCTTCATGCTCATCATCGTTCTCATCACTATATCAATGATCATCATCGTCATCATTATCATCATCATCCGCATTAGGCCTTCTTTTCGTCATCATATCTTGTTTAATCATAATATTTCAGTATTGCAAATTTGTTTTGATATCATCCTAACAATATGCTTTTCTTTTGTTGACTCCAGAACCAGATCTCTTTGTTGTACACGAAAATATGACATATGTTTCTGGTCAACAACTCGCTAAAGATTACAACTTCTTTAAAACTATGCTGAAGAGCAAGTATGGCAAGACATTCGAGAAGTCCCTCCTAGTTGGTCCAGAAGTTGCATTTTGCCCAATGCCAATCACAAGAGAGTAAGTGTACTTGCTCTATTAGCATACTGAGTTGTACTATTTGTACTGATTACAGTTAACAATAAATCCAACTACGCATACCTTTATTCAAAGAATGTTGCAAACCCCCCTTGTATCAATCACAAAGTGAGATGATTGCCAAGTATGACAAATGGAAGAAGATATTGTTTTAGGTAAAACCACATATCTCCCTTACATAAACCACATTTTAAGGGACTCCATTAGATGGTATTAATTATAAAGGTTACAATGTTTTCTTGATCTATACCCATTATTGAGATATTATTAAACGCAAGTAGGTTCAATTATACTTATTATATCAAGAAATGTATCAACTTGCATATACAATTAGATGTGTATTGAACACTTTGCCTATGTATGTGGATAAAACCGTTTACATAGATTTCCAGTAGCAAACTGGTGTATTACTGACGTTTTCGAGACTTGCTGTTGATGTATATTTGTATTTTGTAATGACTACTCTATATCTATTATCTTATACTGCAGCTTTCTGAGAAATATCGGGGACGCTATAGATTATGTAACTTTTCATCAGTAAGTACGATGTTGTTTTCTAATTTACCTAAACCTATTTCTCATAAAGTTACTACTACTACTACTACTACTACTACTACTACTACTACTACTACTACTACTATTACTACTTTTATTACTACTACTACTACTACTACTACTACTACTACTACTACTACTACTACTACTACTACTCTTTCTTCTTCTTTCTTTCTTTTTCTTCTTTCTTTCTGTTTTTCTTCTTCCCCTTTTTTGTCAATAATTACTTTTTGTAATATGCCGTACTGTAATTAGCAAAGCACTTTGCATTACTTGCAGTTATTATGGTCTATATGACCTCACAACCGTGGAAAACTTCACCAATCCTACCATTCTCGATAAATACATCCCAGTCGTGGATGACATCATTGCAAGAGTGAAACGAAGTCCCCAGCCCAACAGGAAGATCTGGAATGGAGAAACGTCCTCCGTGGCTGGCATCAAGGATGTCCCTGTTTCACAGAGCTACGCAGCAGGCTTTATGTAAGTACACAGCATTTCTGAGAATGCCCATTTTCAGTAATATCGTCCTCAAGAACATTTATGCTTTGCAGTACAATATCGCAGTGCATTATTTTGTTCTATACAGTATGCAAATTCAGTGCTACTTTGGCGCCACTTATGGACGGCATGGCTGGTGACCACCTTTTTATTTTGGATTTTCAAATGGGATTTGGCAGTGATAGCTTTTGCAAAGTTTTATGGATTTCTAATTGTGGGGTATTTTTAAATGGACTCTAAGTTTTAGATATAACTGTCACCTTGTCGAATACCTTACTACATGTATATCGTTAATGGCCAGGAAACGTGAAAGTTACAGATAATACTTACTTCCAAGCCTTTATACTATATAGGTTGATGGATAAGTTGGGAGTATCTGCTAAGATGGGCTTGGACCTTGTAGTCAGACAAACATACTTCGGTTTCTGCTTTGCTCTTGTGGATGAGAATTTCCTACCAAGACCGGTAAGTATCGACTTCACTAGAGGGTTCAATTCTTGCATTTTGACCTAGGTGCCTGATCCTTACCCATAAGTGACATTGTTTAATTACCTTTTTTCATGTGCATGTGTGCTAACATAGGAATTGGCTGAAATTGGATTTTGAAATAACAAATGATATATAAAATGGGCATCTAGGGCTTTTCCATAAAAGATAAACTTTAATGCAATGGTATTTAACATTTTATTGTTATCATCTTTTCCCTTTAAGCACTATTGGATGTCTGTTCTCTATAAGAACCTGGTTGGCAAGCAGTACCTAGATTTATCCTCAAGCATGCCATCAGAGGACAGCCGTCTTGTCAGACTCTTTTCGCATTGCACCAATGATTCCAGGTAATATGCATAGTGGAAAATCTTTTTAGTTGCCTTCCACCAATACATAAAGACCAAAATAGAAGTATGAATGCGGGATTTACATTACTTCAAGGCACAGAGTGAAAGTGAAATGAATATTATGGAGTTAAGGTAGCTTAAGGGATAACTATTTTCACTCATTCTTTCTCTAGTCTACCTTTGACTATCCAGCCTTTCCCTTCAAATATCTTCATATCTTTTATTAGGCATATTTCCTCAAAGATAGTATTTTGTTTTTGACTGCTTTAAGCATGGAAATAACCCTTAAATAGCTTTTGCATTTATATTCCCCATTAAGTTTTTCTTTTTTCTTTTGTAAGTTGAAAGTTTATTTTTACTGTCACACTTGTACCACCGTACATTCTGACTACATTATAGATGTCTTTGTGTTTTAGGACCAATTACAAGGCAGGGGCTGTGACCATATATGGTTTGAACGTGGCGTCCAATCCAGTGCATATGAGACTGAATGGCTCGTTGGCAGAGTCTGAGATACATGAATATCTCTTCATACCTGCGACTGAAACTGCCGTAACAGACAAGCTCGACGCCAAGTAAGTGTATTGTCCCCCCACCGCTGCGGGAAATAACATAAGCGTGATCAATTTTACCAGTTTGCACATACGGCCCGACAACTCTGTTCTGAGTCAGCAGCCATTGCATATGCAGTTAAATGATAGCGGTACTTATATATAAGGAAATAGATTTATCATTATCATTTTGAACCCCAAGGATGAGCGCTCTAGCGCATTCCACACCCATTTTCAATTTGTTTCACATTCACGTGATGTCTGGGTTTTGATTCGTGGTATATTACGTTGACAATAACTATGGGTTATTCAGTGGTTCCTGGGTTCGCCGGTTTCCTCAATATGTGACTGCTGCCTGGTCATTATATATTCCTGATGGCAAAATGGCGATTCCACAGCATATCTAATGGAATATTAGTCGAATTGTGAACACCTGTTTATAGGTATTGACATGTCCAATTTTCTTGCATTGAAATATATATATGTTAAACAGTGTTTGTATATATTCTTTAAAATGTATTTGGTAAATCCATTTTGTAAATCATATCTATAGATTTATGTCGTATTGCCAGCCTCATTTTGGAGTTGTCTATATTCCAGGTACACCATTCTGAATTCTGGCAAGCCACTGAAGATGGTGAACGAGAAAACACTTCCAGAGATGAAGCCGCGTATCCTACCCAAAGGTTCTGTCATAACATTTCCCGCCAAGCGCTATGCATTCTGGGTAATACCTGACGCACGCGCAAAGGCCTGCATGAAGGAGGGCGGGAAAGGCAAAGGGGGAGCAGGTGTCATGGCGGCTCCAAAGGGATACCTTCTTTTGGTCGTCACTATTGCCATAGCCTACTTCTCAAGATTCTATTGATAGCTAACAAATGCATGCTTGCGTTACCTCAAGAAGAAACTGCCTTGACGCTATGGCATCTGACAATATATAATTATATAAACACTGGTTGTTTCATTGATGTAACATTTCTTCTTCAAATATCATTTCAATAAAAGCCTTGCATGAATAGAATATTGGAAAATTAGGTGTTGTCTTTTTGTATTGTTCTTTTATTTGCAATTGCAGGGATGGGTACGTCATTCCACTATGGAACAGTTATCTGTATTCAATAATCATTGCAACAGTCTTGAGGCACATTCTGTGCGTTGGATACACTTTAAGAAGACGGCATGTGCATCGAAAGGGAATAGTGGAGCAGCAAATGACCAGATTTGGGGATGGACCCACACCGGTGGTAGACCAAGCAGCATCATACATCAAATGAAAGCTACGAATCTCAGGATTCAGAAACTGTGTGATGCCGGAACCGAAAAGTTGTACAAACCGAGCTATCTAATCGTTTCCATGGCAACCTTTTTTAAGTAGTGAAAATACTGAAAAAATACTCTCCAATTAAATTCTTATTTGGTGGCCTTCTTACCAATATTCCTAATTCAAATTTCTCATGATGATTAATAAGGTTCTTGACTAGTGAAAAAAAGTTAAATGAAATATTTTGGTACTGTTTGCACCGAGTGACCTCACATTTAGGGTACATATGTAGAAACGTGTATTTTTGGACTTTAAAGTTTTTATAGAAGACTCATAGGAAGTGGTTCAGGCAAGCAATATATACCTTCAGAAAGTAGACACTGTAAGCTTTCATTTGATGTATATTTAGACTCCTGGCATCTTTTGGTACTGAAAATATGGCTTCATACATAGTAGCTCTAGTAGGGACTATATACACCAATTTGGTGAAAACTCTCCTATTGACTATATCACTCTAGTTTTGTGGCTTCATTTCTCATTCAAATTACTCTTGACAGTTAATGAGTTCCCTGTCTAGTGAGGTTAGTGAAGACGAATATTAAAACTTTGTTTGTACTGAGTGACCCCATGTTTAGGGTAAATATGCAGAAATGGCCATCTCACTCTACCTTTGGGGTTACCTGTCATTCATTCTCATTCAAATTACTCCTATTAGTTAATTAGATCCTTGTATAGTGAAAGAAAAATGTTAAGTTGTGTTTGCACTAAAGTTTAGAGTATATATGCAAAAAGGGTGTACGTTTCATATTTTGGACCTTTTTGTTATAATGATTGACAAACTAGTTTTGATAAGGCAACCAATGGCTACAATCACGAAAATAGACCTTCCAAGCAAGCTCATTTTATTTATCATTCACCATGCCATACTCTCTAGTGTAAATAAAACTCCCCATAATAGTTTCAGAATTCGTCATACTCGGCCTTTTTACAAAAATAACCTGATTGCTTTTTTCATTTCTTGTATTAATGGTATCTTTTCCTGTGATAGTCTAAAATGACTGGGGCCTTTTTTGCTTGAAAAGAACTACCAAAAGTTGGCCAGCTCTCATTGACCCCTAGCTTCAGGAGATATTTGAATATAATCATCGTAAAACCTTGATTTCACTAGTGTTTGTCAATTATCAAAGGTCAGATCATAATGCCATAGGTGTCTACAACTTTATCCTGAGGTATGCCGTTAACTAAATTGATAATACAGAGAACTTGAAAAGTGCCTAGTTTAATGATATATCTATGGTGTATTTCAGATTATAAGGAGCAATACATTAGTTGCATTGGATATTGGTTTTGGGCTCTAAAGAGGTTCATTCAAATTGATTGAAAGAACACACTAGTGTGATACAGCTCTGTTAGTAGTTTTTAACCCATTTCTGGTGAGCTGTTTAACTTATCAAGGCCTGCAGCACCTGCAAAGGGCTGTTTTAGGTTTTTCCTACGAAAATCATATTTTGAGGAGTACTTTGAATTGTTGCATAATTCACTACTCTCCTTAAGATGGTTTTTGTTGCTTTCTTTTATTCATAAACTATTTTCGAGAGTATCTTTGATCTAGACAATTCTCTCTGATTAGAAATTTAAGTCTGGAAAGGTTCAGGTAGCTTGTGCGGTAATATTTTTGGACTCGGTTCTTCCTCTACCCTGCATTTTTTGGACTATCTAGCCTATATGAAATATATATTTAAGCATCCCAGCAGTGTAAAGGTTTTGCAGTGAGAAATTGAAGTCACATGCATGGTATTATTAGACGGAGCTCTTATCCATAATAATGGACCATGGACCATCAAACTTCTTAAATATGGAGAAAATACCCATTAAAAAGGGATTCAACACTTTTATAACTAAGTGAGAGAAACAGGGTTTTGAACTTCCAGATTGCTTAACTTAAGAGCATGGCCAAAATAGAAGAAAGATGTCCCTCCTAAATAGTCTTGATTGTTTTATATACCAAAGATCAAGAGAATCAAATAACGTTGATGCCAAACAGCTTAGTTTAAGCACCAATGTTTATGATGCAATTTAATATGGAGAAATAAGACAAAATGGTTCCTTTCTGTGTGCATGCCTGTGCGAGGTAATGAGGTTTGTCTCTTTATCTGCTCAGTGGTGGTCTAGACAGTCGCAGTTTGTGTCATTATGAGGATAAGAGTCTAGGCTTTAAATACTAATAAGTCTTAAATTAACCCCTTTAAGCCACCTTAATATCTAAATATCTAGATGATTCACCAGGATTCCCCTCTGAGTGTGCTTGTATTAAGGGGTGATGTTGTATAAATGTCAACATGTTTTGTAATCTCAATAGTTTATTTGATGAGGGGGCGACCTGTATCAGCCAATTAATGCATGGAAGGTGGATGTTTGGATTATCTGAGTTTGGGATCTCTTAATGATACAGACTTTCCATGTCCACTATAATGCTGGGGAGGGGGGGGGGGGGGCTAAGGTTTACCTGTGTGTAGCTGCAGCTCACTGATTCACAGCTTTGTTTTTCTTAAATGGCCTGGTCAGATGGGGGGGGGGGGGGGGGGGGGGGGGTTCATAGTTTTCACAATGATTCATTGATCAACTTGTGCTGAGGGGTGGGAGGGGCAAGGGTGAGGGGTGGGTTTTAGGTTGTATGTATGAGGTTGCTTAAGGGATTAGAGGAAAAGTGTTTGGGATGACCTTTGTGCAATCAATAAACTAAATGATTCACTTATATAGATATGAGGTGTTTGGGTAGGTGTGGTTGGGTGTGACCTGTGCTGTGATTGGTAAGCATGGCTGAGGGTGGCCTATATTGCTGTCTGTTTGTCAGCTTCTATTGGGGTGAGGGTAAGGTATGGTTGTGGTTATCAATCTTCACTTGTCTACTTGTAAAAATGTGGATGGAGGGAAAAGGGGTCAAGGGGATGTGGTATGGTCATGGGGCGACCTATGTTTTGGTCACTCAGTTATTCATTTGTCAGCTTATATGATGGGTTGGGGGGTAGTTATGGTGGGTTTGACTTGTGCTTTTATTTCTCAATGATACATTTGTCAGCGTGTAAGGTGGGCTGGGGGGAGGGGGGTAGTCATGGTTGTGGGAGACCTGTGATGCTATCTCTGAAATGTTTTAATGTTCTGCTTGTATTATGGGCTGGAGTGAGGTAGCTATGTTTGGAGATGACCCGTGCTGAGATATCTCCATGATTTATTGGTCAAATGGTCTACCCTGATGGCCGTGTGGTCTAAAGCATTGCCAAAGACTGTTCTAAATCCTGGCCAGGGCAAGTTCGAAAGTTGTCAGTGACTTGGTGTTAGACAGGGGTTTCAACTGGATACTATAGTTTACGCCACCTGTCGCAGCTGGCAAAACAGCTGCAATATTATAAGAAAAGGTGAAGAAAATTGAAATTCCAAATTTATTTGTCAGCTTGTCTTATAGGTATGGGGTAGGGGGAGCTAGCTATAGTTGGAGGTTGGAGTCCCAAGACTGAAACACTATGTGCAACAACAACCTACTTCAGTGCAAAGTATGTTTTAGGTAAGTTGATGATCCCTTTCACCTTCAAAAACATCACATACAATATGATATCAGGTAAAAGGCTATAGGGCATCATTTACCAAAAACAAAGGTCACTCAGTTCAGATGGACATCCATATTAGTTTCGTTTTATATCAGGTTGCATTGGTAAATGTTGTTCAAAGTAACATGAGTTTCTACCAAGTTGTACATAGTCCTCACTAGAGCCATCATGAATGAAGACATATTTCTTAAAACATAAGTGCCCAAATGGATAGAATAACACATGAAATGAATGCTCATAGTGTCTACCTTCTATAAAGAGCTAGTGTCTGCCTGCACAATCTCATATATGTCTTTTACTAAAACAAAACACTCCAAAAATACAATATTTTCCCCGTTTCATCAAAATTACCCTAAACATGGGGTCACTCAGTACGAATACTTCTTTACCATTTGTCTTAAATAATATCACTAGACAACTACCTCATTAACTCTCAGGAGTAATTTGAATACAGAATAATACTAAAAAGCCACAAAAATAGAATGAGATGGTCACTAGGTGACTTTTCACCAAGTTGTTGTATATAGCCGCTATTTATAATCCAAAATTCTGAAAGAATGAAGAAATATATTATTTGTGTGCACAATCCGTATACTGTATACCGTGTTATTATTGCGGCAGTTTAATTAATGCGTACTTTGCGCACCCAGGGAGTCCGCATTTATTAAACTGCGCACTATGGATTTGACAATAAACTATTTATCAACAACGACAGCAACTACCATTTGGATATTGAAACCCTCGTACCGTTCAACATACTAATATGTCAGCATGTCATTCGACATACAGACCATTTACGACCTCTCCTGGTACTATGTTTAATTACGATGTAGACAACTTGCACACTCGAGTGTGATCAAACATGTTGGTAATCGCCAATCAGAGTTACTGATTGCAACCAACATAACACTGCTCACGGCTGGGGACGAAATAAAGATTGCACTTGCCTATAATACTGGCAGCATCTGGCATCCCAAAGGGGCTGGCCGGCTTGGATATAGCCGCACCACCCTTCCCAAAAGCCGGGTAGGTTGCATACCCTTGGCTCCCTCACACGGCTTGAGATTGAGGTTATCAATGCGCAATAATTAAACTGCGCATCCAAGGCAGTTATCTGCTGAGCGCATTACTTTATATGCGCAATATTAACACGGTATACAGTATGCCTTTTATTAAAACAAAAAAGTTTAAAAATACATTTTTGGCCCTTTCTGCATATTTACCCTAAACGAGGGGTCACCCAGTACAAACATATCTTTAACTTTTGCCTTCACATATTTTACTAGACAAGGACCGAATTAAGTCTCAAGAGTAATTTGAATGAAAAATAGTGCTATGAAGCCACAAGAGTGAGATAGTCAATAGGAGAGTTTTCACCAAATTAGTGTATGTAGTCCCCACTACAGCTACTATGTAGGAAGCCATATTTTCAGACCAAAATGTGCAAGGGGTCTTATAATACATCAAATGAAAGCTTACAGTGTCTACTTTCTGAAAATATATATTGTTTGCCTGAACAACTTCATATGAGTCTTCTATAAAAACTTTAAAGTCCAAAAATACTAAATTTTTACACGTTTCTACATATGTACCCTAAGTGTAAGGTCACTCAGTGCAAATATTATCAAAATATTTCATTTTACTTTCTTTCACTAGACAAGAACCTTATTAATCATCAAGAGTAATTTGAATTAGGAATATTGGTGAGAAGGCCACCAAATAAGAATTTAATTGGTGAGTATTTTTTCAGTGTTTTCACTACTTAAAAAAGGTTGCCATGGAAACGATGCGATAGCTCGGTTTGCACAACTTTTCGGTTCCGGCATCACACAGTTTCTGAATCCTGAGATTCTTAGCTTTCATTTGATGTATGATGCTGCTTGGTCTACCGCCAGTTTGGGTCACTCCTAAAATAAGCCTCTTTTTGGGCCTCTGCTGCTACACTAGAAGGCATGCTATAACTCTCTTTCGGGACCCTACTAACATTTGCACAAAAACAACTATTCTCCCATGTTTTCTTCTGGTCTTTTGATCAAAACAACGCGTTTACATTTTATTTACTGCGATTGAAATTGTTGTTGTAACTGAGTACCATTTACTATCAAGCTGGTCTTTAATTGAAATTTAGCACGCGTGCTAATTTCTCTATTAAATGAAGTACATGTATAACTATTACCGCAGAACATTGTCAGATCCCGGAAACAATCCTTAGACCCAACATTTAATGAGCTCCTCAATTTTCTTCCAATGTGTGTTTGTTTAGCAGAAACTGCAAACAATAATATATGTACTTTTACTTCAACCTAAATTGAAGAGTTAGCTCTGAACAGGATTGTTTAAATCATTGGTATGGGAATCGTACCGAATCCGACTGAAATTCATCTTTGCAAAGTAATGCTTAATTTTTAAGACTGCTTTGCTGTTTCCCAACATGACTACCACTTATCAAAATGTGTGTAGTCTTTAGGCAGCTCAAGGCAATTTCTGTGGATCAGTATTTCCCCTACCCTGCTGGTCCTTGACATTTTAACCCATATATAAGCTACGTATTGCCCAAAAGATCTTCTGATGATACATTGAACTTCGCAAAAACACCCTCTCGGCAAGGGGTAAAACCGAAAAAAACATGCATGGCGTTCGACTAGTGACCTTCACATTTCACAAATGTGAAAGAAAGATCAATATGAGAGATTGGGTATAACTTTTTATCTTATGTTTTTCTCTTTGCAACCCTCAAATCTTACAAGCATTTGTTTCGGATTTTTGTTGAAATTGGGAAAAGGTACATTTTTCAACTTTTAGATTTCATAAATCTTTAATAAAACAAAAAATGGGAAAAATGTGATATACTTTGCTCTGAAATACACGGATACTTGGCCAAATTTCAAACAAACTTGTTTACATTTGATAATGAAATTGCATGTGTGTATCAGAAGCGACCATTTTTAGAAAAAACGTCGACATAGAGTAAAGGGGCGAAAATATTTCCCTCTTGTGTGCAAGATAATGGGAGCATTTACAATGTTTGGTCTCTTACTCTTCTCAGTCATGGACTAGATATTAACAGTTCATCTGATTATGAGGAAAAGGATGCAGGCTTTATAATAGGTAAAAGCTCAAAATTACTCTATAAAAATTAACCTCATCAGCAACCTTAAATGTATGTGATGATGCTACGTGTAATCCTAATCAAATCCCCATGTTTACGATTACATAATATAAGCATATACTAGTATTTCCTAACCAGAATTTAGGTAAGAATAATGAGTGTCCTTGTCTTTGCTAAGGCCATTAACTACATGCTATGATTTATCTTAAAATAACTGAGATACAGATACCGAAATCACAAAAAGTCTAAAGACGTCTCTCTAATGCCTCGATCTAGACAAACAACTTAAGGCAATTATAGAAATGTTACTTCAAAACATGCTCTGTTCAACCTTCAACAGTACTCTACTGAAAAACAGATACAAAAAGTGGCATACTTGCTTACTCATATTGAAAGAACTACATTATGTCTGGGTAGTCCTATCTATAAATAAAGCCCTGTCTGTTTCTGCAGCATACATTCTTTCATAACCTTCATCTATATATTTTGGGGCTGTTTGTTCCCCTGAAGAGAGGCGCCCCTACTGTGCTGATCAATGTATACCCCCCCCCCCCCCCCCCCTTAGGGGTATCTTAGCCTGAGGGGGTTGTTGTGCAGAGAGTCTCAATAACAGAGCACATGTTCATCTCTCTCTCTCTCTCTCTCTCTCTCTCTCTCTCTCTCTCTCTCTCTCTCTCTCTCTCTCTCTCTCTCTCTCTCTCTCTCTCTCTCCTTCTCTCCAATCAGATGACAGAATGAGCAAATTATGAGAGGAGACGCCAAAGTGAGATGTGTATGCTTTATTAGACTTTATTATTAAGGAACCATATATAGCAAAGAATAAAAAGAATAGTGGTAAGACTGGGTTTGAACAAATGTATAATCGATAGAGAGAAAGTTCCATAGACTTGACCTATAATAATGGCGTGCTGTAACGAAATTAGCATTCTTTCACAGAAGGAAAAAAATCCATCCACAAAATGTCAACTGGGACGGAAAGAGCAAGAATAAAAGAACGTCTTGATGCTTGTTGTGTTATGTGCCGCGAAATCCAGGGATGTTGGCACTCCTACATTGCGGACAACGGACATATCACCATCAAGATCACCTCTCTATCATGTTCACCTCTCTATTATGGACACCTATCGTGGTCACCTCTTCATTATGGACACCTCTATATCATGGTCATCACTCTATTATGGACATATCTCTATCATGGTTACCTATCTATTATAGACATCTCTATCATGGTCACATCTCTATTGTGGACACCTCACTATTATGGACACCTCTATATCAAGGTCACCACTCTATTATGGACATATCTCTCTCATGGTCACCTATCTATTATGGTCACCTATCTATTATGGTCACCTCTCTATTATGGACGCATCTCTATCACGGTCATCTGTCTATTATGGACACCTCTCTATCGTGACAACCTCTCTATTGTGAACACCTCTCTATCATAGTCACCTCTATATTATGGACACCTCTCTATCACGTCTCCTCTCTATCATGGACAATTCATGTTAAAGGAAAACATTACACATCTTTTTCAGCACGATTAAGGAGCGTACCATTTGGAATTCTGGTGGGGGATAGAAAAAAATTAACCTTTCCGATCTAAATCTCTTCATCCCATCCCTAGATCCCTAGTAGACACATTAGCATTCCTATCGGAACCTACTAATTTAGGTGAAGGACTTATTAAACGGTGTTGGTAATTCATTGGTGTTATTGTGGTTATACATTCACCAATTAGTTAATAATGTGATAGTGATCATAGTGTGACTGATTTTGATTGATGGCCTGTCAAAATGCATATTGTGAAGTCGTGCATAGAACTATTAAGATTCGCGTATTCTAAGAAAGCCACTACCCTCGTCTTAGT
>OZ012684.1:59756596-59766596 GCA_963942565.1 Maea johnstoni | reverse complement strand
TTCCCTATTTAGAAGTTTTTCACAAAGTTTCTGATTTAATTTAAAGATACCATACATTTTCTTAAGAAGTAGATTATGATGGTTATATGATATATGATACTGTCACTCCTGAAAAACCTGACACCCAAATAATACTTGGTCTGGCCATGATGCCTTCAGCTATGCATTAAATACACATAATGCCCTGCTGAACAGTCATAAAGGTTTTTATTATTGCTCCCCTACATCAATATCATTGTATGTGTAATATTGGTCTAAAAGACATGAATATAAGAGCTAAGTAAAACATTTTACAAAAAACAGTTCCAACAGCTGAAGATACATGTATAACTGAAAGTATAAATCCATACTTTTGTACAATGTAAGAGCTTTCTTCAAATATTGACCATTTTTATTGTTCACTGGCAAAAAATGTCTAGCGATGAGTAAAGTGAGGCGGAATGGTAAAGTGAGATATGTCACTGTTAAGACATGTCAGTGCCTGATCTATAACATTGATGGAGGGCATTGTTGTGAGATTTAATGCCCTGCAGTCGAGGGTATTATGGGGATTCAATGAACAGTCACATGATACTAATCCTGACTGCTGATTGGATAAGCCAGAGGAAGCAATTCTTAAACTAGTTAATACCCATGCCCAGTGTATATCAAAAACTTCCATACTCCATGGGTAACACATACTCTTTCAAAAATGCAGCATAATACAGGTCTGGGAATAAGTTAACTGATCACCTTCTTGTTTCCAACCTAGGTTTTCCCTTTTAAAATGGCGATTTCCTTTAATGATGACTGGGAACAAATCACCTATTAAATTGAAATGTCCCTTCTGAAATCCGATATCCACACCTAATACTATAAAGCACCTAAATTATAGTTTCATTTTTTGTGGAATTATGCATATTTTGTGAAATATCAAAATATTGTAAATAATACAATTTGGATGATAAGATTGCAAAGTGCCTGCTGCCAGAATAACTTCACCACATCAGTTGCGAAGTGCAAAGGTACTCCTCAAATCACCTCAAAAGGGAAAAGGGTGATGATCTCTTTTTGTTTTCAGAAAATACTTGCTGTAGCAATAATGCTTATAACCCAACAGCTAAGTCATTACAGAGAGTCATATGACAACTGTCAAGGAAATATCTAGGCATGGATGGGTTAAATATTGTTAAACATCTTTTTCTAATCACTCAATTTAACAGGTCTAATCTGGATTCCACTAGTCTTCTGGCTTTGTGTACCTATAGATAACATGTGCACTTTGACCTCCAGAGCCTCTCTCTCATTTGATTTAAGATATTAGTAACCATGTACTAGCAACTAACTTTTTTAATGATCATTTCTTATGAATAAGCATTGACCTATGTATAAATGATGAATCAAATCTTTTAAAGCTGATACAGATTTGAGAAAAAGATAAGTCACGAGTCATAAGTTATATCTAGAGGGCCAGAAATTTTGTGATTGTTGTTTCAGACAGGCATTCTTATAATCCTGTTTAAGACCCTGGTGTACATGCTGGATGCAAATGAGTTATAGACAAAGCAATTATACACATTCAATATATGCCATCATTTTGTTTGAATCTAAGCACGCTAAGAATGCAGAGCATTTCCAGGTCTGAAATATCTGCTGTACTGCTTGACTCAGGCAAATGAAAATACCAGAAATCCAGTAAGAGAAAGAGAATTTCCACTTATATATCTTTTACCATATTTCTTTTAACGCTGTTCTATCAAACAGCAGGATGGGATGTTTGGAAATTTGGTTATCATCACTTTTTTCTGCTGTATTCAGGCTAAATGGGATTATCCAGCTGTAGGTTGTGTCATCCAGAGTCAATGGGGGAAAGTACTGCCTCATCCCACGTCACTGAGACCTTCCTCACATGCCTCAAACTATCTTCAAACTCATGCAGTGGAGAAAGAAAGAAAGCAGTCAGTGGTGATCCCTTGGACCAGTTGGCTATCAGGGTACATCACCAGCAGGATGAAACAAAACATGCACTTACTTTCTTCATCCTTAGATGACTGCTGCCAGTAAGCACACATTAAAGTCCTCAAAACATAACTTGTGTGATGACACTAAAAATGTAGAGATTTGAATACTCCGAATAGAAACTGAAAAACTAAGTAAATTCATCTAGCAGAGCAAGCAAATTTGAACTGTTTTGTCGCTACCTGCCACCATCCTCATACATGATCAAGCCTTGGGGGTCAGAAATGAATTAAGGCACACACTATCTGTCCAGCCCTCATGAACTGGGCACTATACATATATGCAGGAAGTTATCAGGATGACTGAAGTGTTCGCTGAGCCAGTGAAGGGGCGAGTCCAGTGGTGGTTCTATTCCTTGGATGAGCACTCGTAACCTCGACTCGCCATTCTCCTCAACTACAACAACAAATCATCAAAATAATCAGTCATGTGACACCCCAGCATCCTAAATCTATGACAGAAATCAAGATTAGTCAGGTTTTCATCAAGCATTTGGTTCTGACAATAATCAAAATTTCAAAACACGATTGAGTTTCATGAACTTTTTAACCAATAACCAACGTCTCACTGATTATTTGTGTAATGTGCTTTCGGGTATAAATTTAGAAAGGCTACAATATCAAATTATGAACATCTAAGTTTGGGAAGTGCCACAGGAAATTGAAAGTTTCAGGAACAAAAGGACCTACTTTTAAGTAAAGAAATTCAACTCATGGATGCTACAATATTTCAATAACTCTCATGGCTTTAAAGTGATCCACAATTGGAGAGCAGGTTATTCAGATATCATGATAGGTCAAGTGCAGCCTTCGTTTAATGAAAGGCAATATTTCCGCTTCAGATATTGAAATTAAGTTTACTATACTTATGGAATATACATTGTGCAATTTCAGATAGTTGGATAGTATGGGAACACCAAGAGATGACTTTATACAAACTGCTTAAAAGACCTTAATTGATTAAGAGCTCTATACAGATTTGTTAAAGAGTAAAAGTCAAATAAGCTATTACATGTACTTTTTAATAACTTTTGAAGTAACTGTAAAGATTTACTAAAATTAATACATGTACTCAGGGTCTTAGCCGATATTTGGAAACAGGGTGTCCAAATAGAGGTTTCGTAGACTTTTGCGTGTCCAAAGTGTGGTACAAAAAACATACTACTAATAAGATAGACCCTATACCTTTACATATTTTGCTTTTTTAGGCCAGATACTGCTTTGTGTGTCTTATAAAAGTGACACTACAGCTTCTACATCTTCGTTCTTCTAAGAAAAGTCATCTTCAGCAAATTCTGTCATAAAAGTTTGGGTGTCCAAACTGTCAAAAAACAGTGTTCTGCGTGTTCAAATGACACGCTGGACGCATTACGGCTAAGCCCCTGCATGTACTTAATCAACCCGGCGAATCACAACAAATTAGAGACTATAGACAGTATTGATATGCAGGTATACATCCTAGGCCTGAGTAGAGGTTTTACTGTTTATTTCATTTTCCTGATCAAGATCTACCTTTCTGCAGTGACGACACACAGTAAGGAGTAGTGGTACAATGTATTAGACTGTCCCCTTATTCCTTAGACAGCTGTGTGAAATCTGCCCTGGCTAGTATTAACCCTTTTGTTAGTGGTGGCTAATTTCGCCAATACAAAATGATTAAAAGAAAATGACTGAAAACCTTACCTGTCACATGGGTACTCACCTGAGTACTCTGCAAGAGCTATCCAATGAATACCAACATGATAGGGTTTCAATGGTTTTCAAAAATCTTTCTGTCCTTATGAAGGGTAAAACTTACTTTGTTTATATGTTTCTGGTATGTTGTCCCTAAGTAGATGTTCTAGGTTCAGCATTTCTTTCTCCTCTGTCATAGGTCTATAGAGTTTCTGTATGTATGGACAATCTGCCTGAAATAGGAGGATAGTGATAATCACATGAAATGAACACAATTTCAGTTTTGTCCAGAGCTATTAAAAAAAAGTACACATTTTTGTCTCAGTCAGCCTACTACTTGGTAAAAGTTCTACACTTGACAGTTTTTTTAATAACTTTTGAAGTAAATGTAAATATTTCTTTTATCTAATTAAAAGCATGATTTTCAAATATGCAAATTAATGGTGTTGGAGATACGTTATCACTTATTAAGTGTGAAATTGAGATTCTGATAAAATTCGAAAAAAGAAATAGTAAGTATAGTAATACAAATAATATAACAATAAACAAGATCTTCATGGATATTTCGACCTGTCCAGTATTCTTTAAATATTAACATAATAGAGAAATACTTTTAAGTCAAATAGTTATACACAACTTATTCCTTACCTGATAAATCCTAAAAGGTATTGACTTAAATTTTTCTTCAGGAGTATTTTCCATTAGTTTCCTATTGATTGCCCAAAACTGCTCAAACTTATCTGAAAAGTGACAAGATTTAGTTAGTAAAATAGAAAATGTTGATCCTGTTTTTAACTGTTTGAAGAATAGAGTGAAGAGAATGTTCAACAGTAAAATAGATATATGTACACCTAAATTTGGCAAGCATCAAAGAAATATGACATATATATGCTAAAACCACAATCTTACCATACATTTTATAGTTTCTCACAATACAGATAACCATATAGGTTGATAGAAAACCTTTACGTATTAGCTGACAATTAGTTTTAACATTTAATCTGTTCCGTGAGAAATGAATGCATTTATCAGACACTTTAACCTTTATATATTGGTGAGAGAAAGTGATGCTGTTGAACTCCCTCCCTGAAGACATAGCAGACATATTGTCATTTATCTTAGGATCAATCTTTAAAAGAAAGCTCAATAGAAGGATTTTCAATGGGAGCACCCATAGACTGGCCCTGGGACTGTGATAAAAAAGAGGCACTTTGAAGCCCTACATCTGGTATAAAGGTATTAACTTAATAACTCCTGAAACAGTTCAAATATCCTGCCAATTTCTTTTCGAGAAAGGTGTCTGTCTACTTAACATTGTGGAAAATATCTGAATGAGAAATCTTGCACTGAAACCAATCAGCAATTCCTTTTCAAATGAAATATCTATGTGAAACAGATGCTTCATCCGTAAGTTACTTACCAAAGCGTGGAAAAACAATAGCGAGGAAACTTAAAGAAGGGATGATTCAAGTCGCGAAATAAAAGAGGGAAGAGTAGTTTTGTACTCACCATTTTGTAATCCCATCCACAGCTGTTTGTGGTCCTTCTTCTGCATGCTGTTGATGACCTGCGCCCTGTGCTTGAGGCAGTCCGCCTCCTTCACCATAGACATGAAGTGGGACTCCACCGTCTCCCTGCTGGGGCAGTGCAGCAACTCGTGCTCAGGAAAATTCTAGGGCAAGACAATGAAAATCTCTTCAATTATAGACACAAATTAAGGAGTTCTACCATTAACAGAAGAGAAACTAGGGCTAATTTCCAAATCATTTTCCAGGTATGATGCTTTTAGGCGCAAATGGGCCATTTTCATATTTTTCAAACTTGCAACGCCATCTTTGTAATTTTCTAGTAAATATTGTAAAATCTGACCACAAAATAATGAAATTGCACTTATAAGAATACTGAATTAAAATACTTTCTTTTAGTAAAACATCTACAGTATCTACACTCCTTTCAGGGTCATCGAAAGACTTAGGGCATTATACTGGCTATATAAAAATCACATAAAAAATGAAATAGATATATGTTTAAAATCACAGTATTAAATATCAGGCTCGATAAAATTATTTTGTGAAATATCCAATATGTTAGCAATACTGGTTACAGTACAACTTTGGTCCTCTAAACTAGAGTAGTATAACACATTCTTTTACTGGAACAATAAAAATAAATTAACCATAGAATAGCAGACCTTACCTTAAAGTGAATAGTTATACACCACGGCAGAATCCCTGAAGTACCATATAGATCATAGAGAACTCCCACAGGATAGTGCCTGCAATAGCAGAGTAAAAATAAAACATTGACCTCCCTATTGTCCAATCCAACTACAGATAATTCTTTTACAGTTAATCAAGCGTAACAACCAAATTGTTTGATTCTGGGTCTGACAATAGCACTAGCTTGGCACTGCCAGGAAGCGAGCACAGCGCCAAAGGAAGCATAAATGCGTCTAGTTCACCAGGTTGCAGGTAGAAAGCGCTCACTACTAATTACCAGAATTCCCCAAAACTCTTGATGGGTTCAGGATCTTTCTGGGTCAGGAATTGAGTAGGATGTTCTACCAGATCCTTTTCTAGTAGCATTGTTGCATCCAAAATCTTGACAATCCACCATGTCTGTGCTCAAGTTTTGAGCTCTTCATCCACTAAGCTGCAGCTTATGCTGTCAAGTTTGCCTTAGAAGCAGCTGATCACACCAAATGTCACTAGGTGTCAAGGTGTCCTAAGAAAGGTGAGAATGAGCTCTAACACATATCTTTTTTTTTTTGAAGGCAGAGTTACACTTTAAATGATTTATGGTGTTAGCTCCTGGTTCAAAGTAACATTTACATTACCAACTTTCTAGTTTACACTAAGTACTTACCATTTAAATTCTAACTACTTACCATTTATACTAAGTACAATGTACTTACCATTTCAATGGCTGGTCCTCATATTCCAGCCACATCTCTGAGTGATCATCAGGGTCAACATGTCTTAGAAAATGCCTCTGAACTTTGTCTGTCACCAAAGGAAGATAGCTCTGTCTTGGAACAAGTAACTGTAAAACAAATAGAGCTTATATATAAACAAGGGTTGGGAATCGGTTGCAATTTCATGATCGATAATCAGTTACAGCCAACCGATCGATTATCAATCATAATCAGTTCATCGCACTGTTGCAGTAATTAGGTACTAGAGGTCTAGAGCCTGATGATAAGTCATAGTCTATGACAATTACTTGCTATAAGCACCTACCTTAACTTCGTTTTGAAGTGTTTTTAGAGCTTAGTTTCATAACAAGAAAGCTGACAACTTGTCTGTCATTTAGTTCTATATTTTGCCACTAGGTGTCACCTTTTCGAATTATTATCGATTGCCAGTTTCGTAATCGATTAATCAGAATCAGACAGGTAAACGATTGATTATCGATTATAATCGATGATTGTCCAAACCCTAATATAAACAGCAGTCAAATAACCATTCTCAATGCATACAAGGTGCCCTTAAAAATAGGATGCAGCTTAGAATGCTGCTTAAGGTGATATGAATCTGAAAATAACAAATACTTCTGCTGTCATTTATTTTAGAATAAGACACTACCAAACTGGTAGGTGTTAATGGTAGAGAAAACCAAAGTACCCAGGGAAAACATTTGACCCACACCAATCACTAGAAAGTCTCTAAAATACATTTAGTCCAGAACACACATCTGGACTCTTTGCAGTGGTGAGACAAAGTCAGCAGTCAGTGCACAACACATGAGGCTGCTTGATTATGGATTCAGCCATGACAC
This sequence comes from Maea johnstoni, assembly GCA_963942565.1. Taxonomy (NCBI): domain Eukaryota; kingdom Metazoa; phylum Annelida; class Polychaeta; order Spionida; family Magelonidae; genus Maea; species Maea johnstoni. The sequence continues at coordinate 59,759,148 of OZ012684.1, read as the reverse complement.
ATGTATGAAAAAATATTTATATATGAATAGTTTCAGGGGGCATGAGGTGACTGGGGTGTAAACAAGGTCTTGAGAGGTAGCATTGAGGTCATGTGCAGGATAAGCCCAACTGGAGGTCATCTGAGGTGTTTGTCCACACAACATTTCAAATATAATTAATGTCAGCAACTGGACATAATTATCTTATTCACAAATACAAATGCAAAATTAATTATGGTGAGTTTTTTTTTACGCATTGACCCTATTTTAGGGTCAGAAGGGGTAAGAGGTTATCTAATTAATGAATAATGCATGCGGAAGTGAGGTTAATTAAACGTGCAGCCATCAATTTCAAAGTCTACTGAGAGTAGATCTTAGCCATCATCGTCGACAGGTCTAAATACTCTTATTACCTCAATCCACTCAACACTTTACCAATTCATATAATAAGAAGTCAGGGCTATTTCTTAGTGTTTTTTTAAATACCTACAGGTATAGAGTTGGGAAACTCTTATACTACTTTATCTTGACCATTTATATACCTTTCCCAAATTTTGCACACAGTGTCAGAACTGCTTGAACTAAAGTTGCTAATCACATATGCTAGAAATGTGTGTCAATACGCCTGTTTGCCAAAACACTTAGCTGTAATTGATATTGGGTAGATAATTAATAATCAACATTGTTTTTTAGGCAAAAGAAGTAGCCATCTTGACACAGTTCTCTAAAATCAAATCATGCATTCATGAAAACAAAGCTGAACGTAAGAATTATGAGGTCAAATGAAAGTCGGGATCAAGGCTCCAAGCACACAAGTTTCAATTACAAACTAAATGGTATGATTTCCTTTGTATTAGTCATTCTCAACAAAAATATCAAGGATACTTCAATAAACTAGCAATGAGTGCTCATCGTCATTAAAGAGGTGTATTGATAATATATCAAACTGATGCAGTACAAGGTCAATTTATTTATGTGGTGGATATCTGTGGGACTACTTGACAGACAAGTGTCATTTCTAGGAAAATGAACAGAAAAAGGACCTACAAGATAATAATGGCAAACATCTTAAGGAGGTAAAGATACTCCTATCTGTAATTAATTAGGCATTACGTCTAAATAGAAGTCACAAATAGGAAGAGGTAATTTGGTTCATGTATACTAAGGCTAAGGCAGGTCTGGACATCAATGTTCATACCCTAGTCAATTTTGCAAAAAGTATAAAAGTGGTCAAGCCTTTGCAGTAAATGAGAAATATAAACTAAGGTGTGTGACGTCACTAGATGCTGGAACCTATATATCCTGACTCAAATAGGCTGAGGAGGCTACTCTGGACATGAAGTCCTAACACACTTTTCTCCTGTATAAAAGATTAGACTTGTTTGATGAATACCTGTATATGATGTGCACTATTTTCATGTGGATTTCCCCCTTTCCTGTATCTTTATATATATATCATAGAGAGCGAGCCTGCCGGAGGCCATTTAGCAAGCATTGATAACGGTATAGGATGTCATCACCTACATGTACCTCGCAGCCCGCTACACACTGATGCTGATTTTCTATTGTCCCCAACTTTCATCTGTTCGTCTCTTGTCTCGCTTGATGAAAATCTCCCGTGAAATGAACATCACTTTTTGCTTTAAGAGCACATTTTTTCAGCCAGATCTTTTTATGTTTAAAATATACCTTAATCAAATAATAAATATGGATTGTTTCATTTAAATTGTATTTAAATAGCGTTGTGACCGCTGATATATGTACACGCGCAATGACGTCATGGTACGAAGGAATTCCACCATGTGCAATGATGTCATGCGAAAAGCGATCGTGGCGTCATCTACGGTGAGATTTCAACATTAGCACCAAAGTTTATGCAGTGGGTGACACAGCAAAAATGAATTACTCCCCTTTTTTCGTGGATCAATTTCAATGCGGTTTAAATCATTAGAACCGCTACAATTAATTTTACGTGTCTTTTAATTCTAGTTGAAATCTGTTGCGAAATGACAATTTTGGAACAGGTTGAAATCGTATTTTTTTGCCGTCGATATTTTCGGTCAATCACTACTCGTACAGACTACTGTGTGTTTATTGCGCAAATATAAAGCTCATATCAAGGGGTTTCCAATATATTGCCGTGAGGACGGTGAGGTACAAGTAAAGAATATTGTCACAAATAATAAATTTGTAACTTTGTGACTGCATTTGAAGGGGAATGCAGAAATATCATTGAGCTGCGCAAGCATTTAAAGCTTTGCTTTCTCGTCATATTATAGTTGCTATGGCAGTGGTCATGGGGAACAAATGTGGGTAGTAAACTGAAAACCTTTTATTTTTGCATAACTCATCAACTGTGTGGGACAAATGCAAACTATTACTAAGGCAACCCCGCTATCATATATTCCATTAAGTGAGCACAAGATATTGATAATACTTACGTAGTACGGTTCGGGCTGGTCCATCGTAAAGACTTCATCATCAGCCAGGCTAAAACAGACAGGCACCCTTCCATCCCAAATTTCTCTCAAAATCTCCCTATCATCTGCCATGTTTATCTTACTTTCAGCAAT
>OZ012684.1:59741596-59754096 GCA_963942565.1 Maea johnstoni | reverse complement strand
ACATAAAATGGACAAATTGGGCTCTCTCCGGTTTTGGTTGTTCAAGATATTAAAATCTAAGAGACCTACAGACCCATAAAGTTACATAGGCTCAATTTAGATAGCAAATAGATATATGTTTGTATTTGAACATCCATAGGTACCTTTATTGCTGAGGACAGGGGTCAAGAAGTAGGTCATTTAGATAGTATATACCAATTTTCGCGTGTATTTTGCTAATATTTGAGCATCATTAAATAACAATAAAAGAGTCCACCACTATTCTTATTCTAAATATGACTTATTCAGGTAGCAATTAAATTGACATTTGTAGTTGACCAACGTTAGGTGCCCGCTATGCTGAGAACAGGGGTCAAAAAGTAGGTCACTTAGCTAAAATGTACGATTTGTACCTGCATTTTGAACAGCATTATATCGACTTATCTAAAACATACATTATTTTTGTTCTAAAAAATGACTTATTTAGGCAGCAAATAGATTAATATTTGTACTTAGACAACTGTAGGTACCCGCACTGCTAAGAACAGGGGTCAAGAATCAGGCCACTTAGCTAAAATGACGATTGTCGCATGCATTTTGCTCCTTTTTGAACAGCGTTACATTGACTTATATATACTTTTCACTATTTTCGTTCTAAATATGACTTATTTAGGTAGCATGACGATTATAGGTGGACAACTCTAGGTACTCGTACTGCTAAGAACAGGGGTCAGAAATTAGGTCACTTAACTAAAATGTGCAATTTTCGCTTGCATTTTGCTCTTTTTTGGAAAGCATTACATTGACTTATATACAACTATCACTACTCTAGTTTCAAATTAGACTTCTTGATTACAAAAATAAATTGATATATTTATAGTTGGTCAACTGTAGGTACCCGCACTGCTGAGAACAGAGGTCAGCAAGTAGGTCACTTACTAGTAAGCTAAAATGTACGATATTCGCCAGCATTTTGCTCTTTTCTGAACAGCATTTCATCAACTTTTATAAGACTTTCACTATTCTAGTTCCAAATCTTATTCATTTGGGTAGCAAATAAATTGATAATTATATTTAGACAATGGTATGTACCAGCACTGCTTGGAACAGAGGTCAGAAAGTAGGCCGCTTAGCTGAAATGTATGAATTTTGCTTGCTTTTTACTATTTCTTTTAGATAGTAACACTTTGTCTTTGCACTAGTTGCATTGTGTGGGAAAATTATATTTATTGTCACCTTTTCCACCAAACAAAAGATAAGTCCTGACTGCTCTGTAGTAAATGATGGAGAACAATAATATCTTCAAGTCAATAGTAACTTTCTCACATGCCCAAATTGGATTCATGAAAGTAACCTTCAGCGTGTGTGGACTCCTTTTTATGTGATTAATTTTGGCCTATAGGGAAAGCTATGCAGCTACATGTAAGTGAAATTGGCCGACAGGTATAGCTACATGTACATTACAGACATCTAATTCCTGCACCAGTCGACCGGACGTCTCCTAGTGCCTGGTTGTACAGACACCTATGGATAACATCATTTTTAATGTCATAAAAAATGAGCTGATCACATCAATGACACCCATGTAGCTTGCGAATCAAAGCTATGTTGAGTTGTTAGGTCTTCCATGCATCCGTGCCCAGGAAACTGGGTGGCAATCAGACGTGCGGTTATGTATTATGCCTGTGCTCCCACACAGTAAGTACAGGAATTAAATGTAGGCACTGTACTGTATACAGTATGTCTGATGTGTCTATGCCGAATTTGTATGGTTATGGTTTACACATTTTGGAAACTAGTGGTGTCCTACTAACCATATAAATTCATTTGTTTCATAAATGAGTCACATCTAGAAGTAAATGGTGTCTTATATGTTGATGCACTGCTGTTCAAATGAGAGTAAAAGTGAAAATCGAACATTTTACATGAGTGACCTTTTTCTGACCCCTGTACCTAAAATTTTCCAACTACAATCATCAATTTATTTGCAAACCAAATGAGTAATATCTAGAACTAGAGTAGTGAAAGTTTTATAAAAGTCGATTCAATGCTGTTCAAAAAAGAGCAAAATGCAGGCGAAAATTGTACATAGCTAAGTGACCTTCTTTCTGACCTCTGTTCTCAGCAGTGCGGGTACCTATAGTTGTCCAACTACAAATATCAATTTATTTGCTTCCTAGATAAGTCATATTTAAAACTAGAATAGTAAAAAGTATATATAAGTCAATGTAATGCTGTTCAAAAAGAGCAAAATTCAGGCAAAAATTGTACATTTTAGTTAAGTAACCAACTTTCTGACCCCATTTCTCAGCAGTGCGGGCACCTACAGTTGTTCACCTACAATTATCAATTTATCTAAAATAAGTCATATTTAGAACAAAAATAGTGAAAATTATATATAGTTGTCCAACCACAAAGATCAATTTATTTGCTTCCTAGATAAGTCATATTTAAAACAAGAATAGTAAAAAGTATATATAAGTCAATGTAATGCTGTTCAAAAAGAGCAAAATTCGGGCAAAAATTGTACATTTTAGTTAAGTAACCAACTTTCTGACCGCATTTCTCAGCAGTGCGGGCACCTACAGTTGTCCACCTACAATTATCAATTTATCTAAAATAAGTCATATTTAGAACAAAAATAGTGAAAATTATATATAAGTCAATGTAATGCAGTTCAAACAGCAAAATGCATGCGAAATCGTTATTTTAGCTAAGTGGCCTAATTCTTGACCCCTGTTCTTAGCAGTGCGGGTACCTACAGTTGTCCAAGTACAAATATTAATCTATTTGCTACCTAAATAAGTCATTATTTAGAACAAGACAAATGAAAGTGTTAGATAATGCTGTTCAAAATGCAGGTGAAAATCGTACATTTTAGCTAAGTGACCCACTTTTTGACCCCTGTTCTCAGCATAGCGGGCACCTAACGTTGGTCAACTCTTTTATTGTGATTTAATGATGCTCAAATATTAGCAAAATACACGCGAAAATTGCTATATACCAACTAAATGACCTACTTCTTGACCCCTGTTCTCAGCAATTAAGGTACCTATGGATGTTCAAATACAAACATATATCTATTTGATATCTAAATTGAGCCTATGTAACTTTATGGGTCTGTAGGTCTCTTAGATTTCAATATCTGGATCAACCAAAACCGGAGAAAGCCCAATTTGTCCATTGTATGTACCATGGGGAGTGGCAAAGATGGGTCAATATCTCAAATTGCCCAAGGGTGCCAGCCCGGCACCCGGCAGATTCTTAAAGTGGGTACCCTTGGCTACCAGAATCAATTGAAAAAAAAAACTATATCTAAAAAAAAAAGGTTCAGCCCAAAATCCAGCTTTCTGTGCCGGACTAGTAGGTAGGTAGGTAGGTAAAGATCGGCAACAGCTTTGGCTCGCTGACTCACCGCATTACATTACATTCCCCCGTTTAGTGGTCAAATAAACCTTTCTTGAATACACCAACATTCTTCCTCATCCCTCATACACTTACTTCATCATATGATTAAGACTCCATGTGAGCAGGCATTTGTTAGTAGTAAGACCCTTTCCAGCTTTACATATATCTTGTTAGGGTATAGACATGATAAAATTAAAATCAATCAAAAGTACGTACACGCGCATAGACCCCACAACCCCAATGATGCAATCGCCCCTACATCACAAAAGGTCAACAACCGCTGGTGTTATCATATCGAAATTAACCAAACCACTTCTTTGATGGTATCGTCGCAAAAAAAATTCTATCTGTGATGCAATCATTGTCCAGTGTGAGCATTGTGAGTTATCATCTCCAAAATAACCTCTTAGGTGGATAACCCCCCCCCCCCCCCCCCCCCCAAAAAAAAACTGGTATTGTAATTGTTGTTGTAGTCGTCGTCGTTCTTGTTGAACATTGATTTTTATTATGTAGTCTGTGTGTTTGTCACCATCTTCGTTGTTATGACAACGAGGGCCACATAGAAACGACAGGAGAAATCAGGAAGTCACAACACAACGTGTATGTTTATGTTCACTAAACGACCTTCACCTGATAAAGTTGTGCTGCTGCGATTAAAATCAATCTACGCCCATGCGTTGCATCATTCTTAGTTCAAATCGATAACTACGGCCATGGCATGTATGTATGTCGTTTAACCCTTATACTGATAGTGGCTAATTTTGCCAACACAAAATGATGCAAAAAAGGAGAAAAATGACTGAAACCCTGCCAAATGGGTACTCATCTGAGAGTAATAATCCGTGAGAGCAATCCAATTAACACCAACATGACAGGATTTAGATAATTATCATTGCACCCTTGTGCATTGGATGAAAGTAGCCTCAGCACTGGAAGGGTTAGATATCTTTTCAACATCGAATGAAATTCAGCACGGTTCAAATAGGCTTCGAAATGGGTGAAAATACGTTTAGGTTTTCAATTCTTTGAATTTCAGTAAACATGTTTTATACATTCTAGAGATGTAATGGCATATAAGACATTTATTGAGGTTTTGGATTTTGTGTTTTGTATATATGGTCAGAGTGAGAGATAGTGTGCTGGTACTTTGTGTACTGCTGTGCAGTGAACCATGCAGTTAGTGTGGGTGCAGCATTGTGTTGCTGCTGCAGAGTGATCTGCATGTCCTTTGTCTTTGTAACTGTGTTCATGATGAAAACAATGTAGTGTGGGCTGGTGCATGTTTGTTTATTTGTGACATGTACTATTTTTGCATACAAATTAGCATATTTGCAGAGGATTGTGGGGGTTTTCTGTTGAGAGGCCATATTGACTGGGCCATTGGAAGGAAATGTATGGTGTACAAATAGCCAGTAAGTTGAACATTATTTGTTTGTCTAATCTGTATATTACTTGCATTATAAGTCTGTATATCTATTACTGTAGTATTCTGTATCTTTGATAGAGCATTTCTGTACATTTGATCATAAAGATTGACTTTATTTCTGCATATTTAGTCACTTGTTTGAGACAAAGGAATTGATCATGTGTTACCTGTCTACTTGTCTACTGTGTTGCATTGTGATTTAGTTGAGATACTTATGAGTGCTTTGTGTTTTTTGTAGAAAACGTGTAATGGTGTATCCCGTATCTGTGTACTGGTGGCTCGTGTTTGCGTGTGTTTTGATACATCCATGGGAGAATAAAGATCATTCAACCAGGAACAAAGGAGTTGTTTGTGAAGTTTCCCCCCATGACATAGTTTTTGGCTACAATCATCTACAGTTCTACAAGATGGCTGACGTTGCTACCCTCAAGTCTTCATGCTTTGGTTACATTGGGCAACTCAACAAAAAGTACAGAGAGATCGAGATTCTGCTGATGGACTACAGTAATGCTGAGGCTGTTGCCACCAAGAATAGGAGACTTTCTGAAGTGTTTGAGTTGTTTGAGAAGAAAGTGGTGGAGTACTGTGAGGCTACTTCTGAATCAGTTCCAGATTTCCAGTCTGCAGAGGTCAATCATCAGGAGTTCCAGACAAGAATTCAGGATTGGCTAGGATTAGTTGAGGCAGAAAAGCAAAAATCTGGTCAGAAACTTAAGACAGAATCTGAGTCTGGTCGTCATGGCAACGGAGACAATGGATGTTCAGTGATGCCACCTGGTGGTGAAAATGTGAACCAAAACAGAGCACCATCAGTGAAAAGTCATTCTAGCAGAGGTTCTAGTAGGGCATCTGGCAAATTATCGACTACTAGACTTAAGGAGGCTAGAATAAAACGAGAACTGACAAAACTTCGTGCCGAGCAGTTGGCTGCTGAGCAAAAGCTGATCCAAGAGCAGTTAGCTACTGAACAGAAACTGGTACGTGAGAAAGATGAATTAGCTTTACTTAAAGTGAAAAATGAGTATGATCAAGCTAATTTAGAGTGTACTTTTCTTGAAGAAGATGATGTTAGTGATGTTGATGTTCAGAGTAATGATGTCAAACCTGGTCAAGCATGTCCTATTGTTCAATATCCTGTCAATGTTATGTCTGATGGTGGAAATGTTGATTCTGTGGGCAATAATCAGTTGCATGAAGATACTGAGAAGGTGACTTGTCAGAACAAGTGTGAATCAGGTGTTGGGTTTGTTGGAAATACAACAGGTGTGCAATGTGGTAGTGTCAATAACCCTGTGTGTAATGTGACAAATGATTTACCTAGTTTAGTCAATGCTATGCTTTTGAATCTGAACATACCTAAACAGGAAATAAGCCCTTTTGATGGGGACCCAGCTGAATACTACATGTTTATACACAACTTTGAAGTTAATATTGAGAGCAAGGTGGTTGATTCAAATTCAAGACTTACCTATTTGTTGCAATACTGTAAGGGTAAAGCAAAGAGAAGTATTGAGAATTGTGTCCTCTTTGGTTCAGATGGGTATGTTAAGGCCCGGGAAATACTTCAAATGCAGTATGGTCATCCTCATGTGGTAGCTCATAGTATGTTGGATAAGTTATGTTCTAGAAATCTAATTAAACCAAATGATGTAGATGCATTGTGGGACTTGGCTAGGGAAGTCCAATCCTGTCAAATTACTTTGAGCAAAATCGGTGGTCACACTAGTACTGACCAGTTACTCAAAATTCAGAGAATCCTGCCCTTTCGGTTACAGGGCGAGTGGGCTAAGAGAGCTAGTGCAGTCATTCAAATTGGCAGGGAACCTACTTTAGATGACATGTCAAGGTTCATTCAGAATTCTGCTCTGACTAGTTCGACAGTGTTTGGCAGGTGTGTGGGGCAATACCCAAATAGTGAATTGATGAAGCCAAAGGTCAAGGTCAAAGGTGGTAGTGGTCCTAGGGCTGGTTCTTTTGCTGTTACTGCTGGTAATGTCAAACAGCAACCTGTGTCAAAACCTGTTCATGTTTTTAATGCCAAAGTGTGTGTTTGCTGTTCTGGGAGCCATAAGCTTGAAGATTGTCATAACTTCAAGCAGATGTCTCTTGAGAACAGACTGAGTCTTGTGAGGGAAAAAAGATTGTGTGATAATTGTTTCTACCCATATCACTATGCCAGGGGCTGCATGTCGAAGGCAGCATGCACTCATGATGGTTGTGGAAAGAAACACCACACACTTTTACATTTTTCACAAGACAGTTCAGGTAGTGTTCATACTCAGGTGAAACAGACAGCTGCTCCTACTTCACAGACAAGCAGCAATGCAGTGTTTGAATCTACTGGTCATGCAAATAACAATACTGGAAACGATGAAGGGAACAGTGAGTCCTTGGTGCAGGTAGCTAGTAGTTTTGCTACAGATTCCTCCAGGGTAGGGGTGTACCTTAGGGTTGTTCCAGTGGTTGTGAAAGGGCCAGACAGGGAGATTGAAACACTTGCATTACTGGACAATGGTAGTCAGATTTCCCTCTGCAGCAAAAAGTTGTTTGAACTTGTTGGTATACAGGGTGAGGACAGACCTCTTACTATGTCCACTATGAATGGTGTTAAGCACATGGATGCTGCTGAGTCCAATATTATTGTGAAATCTGTTACAGGTAGTGATGTCATTGAGATGTCAGTCACTGCAGTTGACAACATGCCTGTGTCTTGCACACTGCCATCTCTCAAGGATGTTTCTAAATGGAAGCATCTTAGTAATGTTGAGTTTCATAAACACTGCAGTGGTAATTCTGAGGTGCTCCTCCTGATTGGTGCTGATGTCCCAGAGGTGTTCTGGGTTTTGGAGGAAAGAAGGGGTGGCAAGAAGCAACCATATGCCATCAAGTCCATCTTGGGCTGGACTTTGTCTGGACCTGCCAATTCTCCATCAACAGAGGAGGTGGGTGTTGGTTGTTTTCTGGTCACTGACTTGATGGGGCAAGTCAAGAAGTTTTGGGAAACCGACTTCGGTGATAGTCTCCTCAAGTCAGACAAGGATGTTGGCATGTCAGTTGAAGATCGTCGAGCTAAGGCCATCATGGATGACACTGTGACCATGTCTGACGGTCACTACATGTTGGGTTTACTATGGCGATCTCCTGATCCTTATTTGCCTGATAATTATCAAATGGCCAAGTCGCGGTTGAGCATCCTGAAAAGGAAGTTCCTGCGTGATAAAACCTTACATGAGAAATATACTGAGGTAGTTGAGGGATACTTGGAGAAAGGGTTTGGTAGGGTAGTCCCTCAGACTACAGAGTCTCAGTCTGAGTCTAAGACTGAATTACGATGGTATTTACCCCATCACCCAGTGTACCATCCTCATAAGCCTGGTAAAACACGAGTGGTTTTTGATTGTTCTGCCAACTATGGTGGCACCTCTCTCAATGATCAATTACTGAAAGGTCATGATTTCCTTAACAGGTTAGTTGGTGTATTGACAAGGTTTCGAGAAGAGCGTGTTGCCATAGTGGCAGATGTGGAAGCCATGTTCCACCAGGTTAGAGTTATAGAAAGAGATTGTGGTGCCTTACGATTTCTGTGGTGGCCCCATGGTGACATTGCCAAAGAACCTGTAGACCACCAAATCCTGGTTCATATCTTTGGTGCCACATCTTCACCTAGTTGTGCAAGTTATGCCTTGAGAAAGTCGGCAACTGACAATGCTTCTGACTTTGATAAGCTAACTGTAAGCACTGTGCTCAATGATTTTTATGTTGATGATTGCCTGGAATCAGTTAAAACCACTGAAGTAGCTAAACGGTTGGTATCCCAGCTTTGTGCTATCCTAGCTAAAGGTGGATTTAGACTGACTAAGTGGCTCAGCAATGTTAGGGAAGTTATAGAGTCAATTCCAGAACAAGAGCGTGCTGGCTCTGTCAAAGATATTGACTTGGACCACCTTCCCATAGAGCGCACTCTTGGAGTTCAATGGAATGTTGAAGGTGACTCCTTTGAGTTTCATGTGGTACTGAAACAAAAAGAGGAAACCCGTAGAGGTATACTCTCCATGATCAGCTCTATCTTTGATCCTTTGGGATTCTTGGCACCATTTATACTTCTTGCCAAGTTGCTTCTTCAGGAGTTGTGTCGCCAGGGTTTAGACTGGGATCAGACAGTTAGTGCAAAGGATCTTGGCCTATGGCAAGATTGGTTGGCAGATTTACCTAAACTATCTGAGGTTTCTATACCCAGGTGTTTCCATCCTGTGGATTTTGAACCAGTGACCTACCAGTTGCATAGCTTTAGTGATGCTTCAAATAGTGCTTATGCAGCTGTTACCTACTTACGTATGGTAGATGGAGCTGGTAGAGTCCATTGTGCCTTTGTTATGGGCAAGTCCCATCTCAGTCCTTTGAAGGTCATTTCCATACCTAGACTAGAGCTCTCAGCTGCTCTCCTGGCTGTTAATGTTTGTCAGATAGTGAAAGCTGAGCTAAGATATCCTATATCGGAAGTTATGTTCTGGACTGATTCTACTGCAGTTCTGCATTACATCCAGAATGAAAGCCGCCGGTTTCACACTTTTGTTGCTAATCGAGTGGCAAAGATACAGAGTGTCACTATTCCATCCCAATGGCACTATGTTGACTCTAAGCAAAACCCGGCTGATGACGGCTCAAGAGGCCTTAGAATAGATGAGTTCATAGAAAACGACAGGTGGCTCAAGGGACCTGAGTTCTTATGGAAAGATCCAGGCTTCTGGCCAGAATCTCCTATGGCGTCTGAAAGGACTGTGACTGATTGGGCTCAAGACCCAGAAGTTCGTAAAGAAACTCAAATGGTTTCCATGGTAACTGATGAGGAAAATGTGTTACAGAAATACTTGTCCGCATTCTCTTCTTGGTTCAAACTCAAGAGAGCTGTTGCTTGGTTGTTACGGTTCAGACAGTATCTTTTGACTCGCAAACGGTCACCTCAAGAGGTCAATGGTCTTAAGAAATCTCCTTTGACAGTTAGTGAGTTGAAACATGCTGAAAAGAGCGTCATTGCATTTGTACAAAGAGAATGTTTTCCAGATGTGGTGCAAGCCCTCAAGGGGTCTAAGGGTACCCCAGTCAAGTTGAGTGGCAATTTCGTAAAGCTTTGTCCTGTGCTCAAGGATGGAATTCTGAGAGTTGGTGGTAGGCTCAGAGAAGCTCCACTTCAAGAGGATGTCAAACATCCTATGATTCAGCCTAGTGACCATCATGTCACAAGACTGATTATCGGTCATTATCATGAGCTAGTGGGTCATTCGGGGGCAGGGATGACATGGTCCTCGTTAAGACAAAGGTATTGGATCTTGAAAGGGGGAGCTACTGTTCGCCATGTAATTGGAAAATGCTTTCCGTGTCTGGACGGAATGCTCCTTTGGGTGAGCAAATCATGGGTGAGCTACCAGTGGCTAGGGTTACCCCTGAGCAGCCTCCTTTCACAAATACTGGAGTCGACTATTTTGGTCCTATCATGGTGAAGCAAGGACGAAGTCAAGTGAAACGCTATGGTTGCCTGTTTACCTGTTTAGCCATAAGGGCAGTGCATCTCGAGGTTGCTCACTCCTTGAATACTGATTCATTTCTGAATGCTCTTAGGAGGTTCATCAATTTAGAAGAGGTGTTCCAAAGAGGATCTTCAGTGATAATGGAACAAATTTCATTGGTGGAGAGCGTGAGTTACGGGAAGGCATTCAATCCTTCAATCAACAAAAGATTCATGGTATTCTGCTTCAGAAGGAGGTAGAGTGGAATTTCAATCCCCCATTGGCTAGTCATATGGGGGGAGTCTGGGAAAGGATGGTCAAGTCCGTGAAAAAGATCATGAAAGCTCTGTTGAAAGAACAGGTTGTGAGGGATGAAATTCTACTGACTATTTTCTCAGAAGTTGAAAGCATACTGAATTCCAGGCCTATTACTGAAATACATCAGGATGCAAAGGATTCGGAACCTCTCACTCCAAATCACCTCCTGCTGTTGAGGCCTAACACATGCTTGCCTCCAGGTGTGTTTCAAAAGGTTGATGGTTTTGGAGTTCGGGCTTGGCGTCAGGCTCAGTACCTAGCTGACCGTTTCTGGCAGAGATGGTTAAAGGAATACCTACCTCTTCTCCAACTTAGACAAAGGTGGACTGTCCCTAGAAGGAACCTTAAAGTTGGGGACTTAGTCTTGGTCCTTGATGAAAGTGTACCCAGAGGTCAGTGGCCCATGGGAAGAGTCATTAAGGTTTACCCAGACAAAGCAGGTTGGGTGAGGCAGGTAGACGTTAGAGTAAGTGCCAAGGACTTGAAACGTCCTATAACTAAGTTGTGTTTTTTGGAAAGTACACAATAAAATGGTGTCAGAAAATTGAAATGATACGGTAGAAAGTAATATATTTATATGCCATATTTATATATATTTGAAATGTACTGTATAGTCACATTTGGGGGCAGTATGTAATGGCATATAAGACATTTATTGAGGTTTTGGATTTTGTGTTTTGTATATATGGTCAGAGTGAGAGATAGTGTGCTGGTACTTTGTGTACTGCTGTGCAGTGAACCATGCAGTTAGTGTGGGTGCAGCATTGTGTTGCTGCTGCAGAGTGATCTGCATGTCCTTTGTCTTTGTAACTGTGTTCATGATGAAAACAATGTAGTGTGGGCTGGTGCATGTTTGTTTATTTGTGACATGTACTATTTTTGCATACAAATTAGCATATTTGCAGAGGATTGTGGGGGTTTTCTGTTGAGAGGCCATATTGACTGGGCCATTGGAAGGAAATGTATGGTGTACAAATAGCCAGTAAGTTGAACATTATTTGTTTGTCTAATCTGTATATTACTCGCATTATAAGTCTGTATATCTATTACTGTAGTATTCTGTATCTTTGATAGAGCATTTCTGTACATTTGATCATAAAGATTGACTTTATTTCTGCATATTTAGTCACTTGTTTGAGACAAAGGAATTGATCATGTGTTACCTGTCTACTTGTCTACTGTGTTGCATTGTGATTTAGTTGAGATACTTATGAGTGCTTTGTGTTTTTTGTAGAAAACGTGTAATGGTGTATCCCGTATCTGTGTACTGGTGGCTCGTGTTTGCGTGTGTTTTGATACATCCATGGGAGAATAAAGATCATTCAACCAGGAACAAAGGAGTTGTTTGTGAAGTTTCCCCCCATGACAAGAGATATTCGTAGTTTACTTTCTGTGTGCACGAATGTAGGTATGGAAAATAAGTAGAGTGTTATACTAAACAACTAGGTAAATGAGCAGTGAATGGATGAAATATTTGATTGCGTATAAAGTATGGAACGCCATATGACCAAATATTCAACATTTGAAAATACCATGCAACCTAACTGAAAACGCATCAACCTGCATGCAAAATAGGGTGACCGACTGACCTCATAACTTTTAAGCGTAGGCCCTAAAATATCTAGAGGTAGGAGGAGCAGGTGGTGCCATCTATCTGCCATACTATACCACACTGCTTGGTCAGCACAGATGGGGATGTCAATTTTTAGGGACTAGGAACCTAGTCTACTAAGGTGTCTGTACATGCTTTTTCGTCACATCAAATGCCTAACAATGTTATGCGCACCTCGACAGGATGCTGATATTGAAAATAATTTATGAATATTCAAAAATAGTATAACGTTCTATCATTTTTTATTCTCATT
>OZ012684.1:59721596-59736596 GCA_963942565.1 Maea johnstoni | reverse complement strand
GAGAATCTAACTGTCATGAAATTGACTTGGTATGAGGTCAGTTTCAAAGCTGCGGTCAAACTCCTTTACTTTAAATTGTCACCTTATGTATGCAAGGGCGCACGTGTATGCGGGCATGATTTCATTTCGATAGGCCAGCGTTATCATGGGAAATTTCCATGAATGGGAAGTTTAATCAGTTCTATCTAGCGTAGTATGTACGATATAATTCAGAGCCGTCATCATTTCATGACTACGCACTACGAGTGAGGTTGCTCAATCTCACAAGCTGAAATACACACTGGTCTCAACTTCATGTAATTCTAGTGGTGAGTATAAAAACTCTGCATACTAAAATAGACTATTCAAGTCATTAAGACGAGACTTGAATTTAGACATTGGACTTGGTGCGAAGAAGGACATTAGCTCTCTAAGCGTGGTACAATCAGAACATAAACACGGACCTCGCCGGGATATACCCATCAGCCAACATGGCGTTGATGGCAGATTTTGGACAGATGCATTTGAATGCGAAAAAGAACGCGAAGTCGAAACCCAAAACCATTCCCACATCGTCTAGACGGAAAACCGAGAAGGAGCAAGAGAGGCGACCGAGAGCAAGTACTTGGAGGTGAGATAACAGTAAAGTGTGTGTGTGTGTGTGTGTGTGTCGGAGAGTTGAGAAATACCAAGGATACTTTTCTAATACAGTGGAGACTGTACTCGTAGTTTTGAGAGAGAGAGAGAGAGAGAGAGAGAGAGAGAGAGAGAGAGAGAGAGAGAGAGATTATTGATACATCAAGGGTGGTTAGCTCAAACAGTGGACCCTTAAGGAACACCTACACAGCAGGGAAATGGGATAACATTTATTTATGTGGTTAGTAAAACTTATTAAACTTGGTGTTGAGAGTTTCCATTCTGTTCGCAGATGTACTTGTGTCATCAACCTTTTGACAATAGTATACCATCCTTCATTACGATACACAAAATATATATATTGGAAGAGTATTTCATGTCTTAACGTCGTATCCTTAACGTATATTCCTTTACTCGATAAGTCGGAAGTACCTGCAATCTTACGAATAGGGACACACTTGATACAATTACACCGTCAAAAGAAAAATACAATTTGCAACGAATACAACTGGCCATCATTTGACCTTTTTACCCAGATACAATACTATCGTGTTATATATCAAAGAGAAAACTCATGACATGTATGTATAGAACAATTGGTAATTATTGTCAAGTGACTCATTACATGTCCGCAAAAAGCACTGCTCTAATAACCCCATTATCTGTCGCATACAAGGTCTAATAACACAATTTAGAATTCGGCATTTCGTGTAATGTCACCAAAACCACCGCCTAAGCCTCACTGGCAACTTCTATACATGGCCCGGTGGGGATTCGAGACCCGGAGGCCACGTGTGGAAACAGACTTCAAATCTATGTCTCTGGTTCAAGACTGTGAGCGGTCAATCTGGTGGGACGATCCCTTAGACCTCGCAGCTGCCAATATCATAAGCTAACGAGGACACGTTAATTTTTGATTGTTTTTAAGATATAGAACAATAGTGCAATGTACATCGACTAGACACATTCAACTCATAGCCTTTACTTGCACACGTATACCCATTGCACCGCATGCAAACCAACCAAAACGATGTTCCCGTTGAAATGAATGTAGGCCATAATACTACATACATATTTGGAAGATATTCCAAACTATTATAAGGCATGCATAACCCATTACAAAATGAGATAAGTCGAATACTGGATCTGTTTGTACGAATCTCTTTGGAGAGGAGCTAAATGTGTGTGTGTGTGTGTGTGTGTGTAATACAATTTACAACGCAATTACATCATGAACTGGGAATGTGTCTTTCAATGAAGGGAGTCAAGGAGTCAAGTGACCAACCATATTTCAAAGCCCACCTGGTCCACTTATCGAGTAGTCTAACACATGATATTTACATATACTTATCACACTGGCCTCTGTGGTCATCATCAAGATATTTCATATCGCTTCTACACAGGGGTAACATTTCAGCTTCTTAAAGTTATCATAATTATCCTAAATACTAGTATATGCCATATAACCTGCCTTCCATATCGTGCTAATAAACAACACAGCTAGTATTCACTCGTCCCGTTCACCATTACCCGTGCACGCCTCATATGTCTACAACTGACCTGCCACTCGCGCTGTTGCCTCCAAATACATAGTACGCTTTTACCCCCTCGCCCTCATCGTGTTTACTGTTGCCTGAAACACGTGGTCATCAGAACAGCCCCTCCAGTCCCCACCCATACACGTACATACATACACATTTCATTATGGAGTTATGTACTAAGGTCTTCCTTACACATGCTTGTTCACCTGGACATCACCCTTAGCCCAAACACTCATATTCTGCTTGGATTGCTTAACCACGCACCCCAAAACACACAGAGTCTCGGTCATATCGACCCCCCCCCCCCCCCCCCCCCCCCCCCCCCGCTGACAAAAACCTGGTCAACCTGACCCCTCCCCTACTAAAAAATGCTGGGTCACGTGGACATCCACCAATCTACACAACACACAACACACACAGGCAAACACAGGTACACACACATATCCTAGTGTTCGTTGTGAAACAAGTATGTATCCCTGTTACAAGTATCGTATACATATATATATATATATAAATATATATATATATATATATATATATATATATATATATACATACATATATATATATATATATATATACTAATTGATATATATATATATATATATACTAATAGACTAATTGATTCGTCTTGACATGATGCAAGGCTACCTATCAGGAAGGCAAGGTCTTCTCAGCTTCCATTCATTAAATGGGACAGTGCAAAGGTTGCTCGCATCGTATAAATATCGTCATCGCTTGACATCAAACGATCAAGCAGTAGATTGATACACTATGCTTTCGTCATCTTTGAATTCTTCTTATGGACATATACTTCCTGAGTGATCGAGATCGATGTTGGCCATGCGGTCCGTCCTTGATTAGCATAATGTATGCTATAGTGGAACCCGGTTAATTCAAACCCTTGTATTCACACACACACACACACACACACACACACACACACACACACACACACACACATATATATATATATATATATATATATATATATATATATATATATATATATATATATATATATATATATATATATATATATATATATATGTTATCGCTTCCATCCAAGGTTACAGGCAAGGTGTAACCCAGATTTCAATGATAATTCGGTCAGATCCTCTTAAAATCAGGCCTGCTATCATCAGGCATTTGGGCACATATTTTATGAGAGTCTCTCGTCGCGGAAACTGGTTGAACACCTGTCATTTTTATCCCGCACTAAATGATCGTAGGTGTGGAATGATATATACATACTGCCTCGATTGGAATGTTATCTCGCATATGATGATAAAAACACCGCCTCACCCATCATTCGAAATGCACACTCATGGTCATCACAAAAAAACTGCACAGCTTAAGTCAAGGATGATATTTATCAAATTAAACTAACAGTCCCTTCAAGATAGCAATGAAACAATGGCATCTTGGTTTTATACTTCACGCCCAACCATTTTTGGTATAGGTGAATAGAGGAGGTTATGGTTATTCGTTTCAAGAGGATGATATCTGTAGATAGTATATCATAGTGTGTAATGTTTACATTCTACAATGTGATGACGTCATTAGATCGTATCTGATGAATTATTCCTCACACACACACACACACACACACACACACACACACACACATATATATATATATATATATATATATATATATATATATATATATATATATATATATATATATATATATATATATATATATATATATAAATACATGACGTTTTTGCAATTATCAACCTGACTGAAAACAAAACTAATCTCAAGTTCAGGTTTATATAACCAAAAATGGGTCACAGTATATGAGTTGTAGTTTCATATGCTTTATATAGACTTGCTAAATATAGCGCGCAACTGCCAAGGTCGAAATGACAAAATCTGCAATTTGTCAGTCTTAAGTGTTACATGACAATGTTCTGAAGCTATTCCACCTGTCATTTGGCGTGTGAGGTATCAACTCGTCATATGCAATATCGTCTATGCGTCTACTTAGCTGTCGAGAGTTCATAGAATAGACGTATTAATAATTGCATAATGGGACACTCTATAGTGCTTTCTTTCAACAGTTGATGTACTATACCTTTTCACTTTGAACTATAGCACTTTTTTAAAGTTCATACATAGGAATGACGAATCAACCACCCTACACACATATTGCATGTACAAAGTTATACCTATATATATATATATATATATATATATATATATATATATATATATATATATATATATATATATATATATATATATATATATATATATATATATATATATAAATATATATATATATATATATATATATATATATACATATATATATACATATATATATATATATATATATATATAAATATATATATACATACACATATATATATATATATACATATATATATATATATATATATATATATATATATATATATATATATATATATATATATATATATATATATATATATATATATATATATATATATATATATATATATATATATATATGTATGTATGTATGTATGTGTGTGTATGTGTATGTATTGTGTATGTATGTATATATGTGTTCATTCATATTGGTCCAACTCGGCCAACTCAAATTTCCGTCCTGTCATTGACGATCGGGTTATCTAAAGTTTACTAGCAAGACATTATCTTATCATCATTTGGGCATTACCGAGAAACCTTTCGGCTCTACATGACATATCTGAACTTGGTCAGATAACATGCCAAGCAGAAAATACTCGTAATCTGTGTATACATTAGCTGTAGTTGGCACATAACGTGCTGCAAGAGATAGAAAATGCAGAGTGTATTGACCACTGGTACTACAAACAAAACATAGAACTCATTCATACAGCTCGAACATACAAAGAGTACACACAAATCGCTCAGAGTCTATACAACCATAACCTCATGTGGCTTCTACAACTAAGAAGAGATTGCAAGATAAAAGAGTACGAGAGCAAGGGGTGGCTGAAAATCCCCGAAACTCATCACTGGAGAAGAGCTGGGTAATGACCACAATTCAGACTTTACTTATTCTTAGCACATATAAAGTGATATGTGGATAGGGTGATTCCCTTGACTCAATATATTCCTTTTGGCACGAGTTTAAGTCATTTAGATATACACGTATAACTCATAGCAACAAATCTTAAAATAACATGATCTTCGAATCACCCAGAATCATTGTTTGTATCATTATATTTCGCAAAGACAATAGATCATTGCACCCCACTATGAGAATAAAGAATTGGGAATGTTTTCACCATGGGTTAAAGCAGGCGTGGTATAAAGAAGTAGGAACACGGTTCATAATATGTTAAAAAAACTCATGGTATAATGGATTATGAAGAAGTTTTTTTATCATAGGTTGGTGATTCGGGGAATAAATTCAATGACATGAGACAAATGATAAAGAGAAAATGCCTTTTGAGATTTAAACATGCATAGAGATGCATCGCTAGCGATGGTATGGTTTACTAACATACGAACGAACTTTATGGCAAGGATTTTACCTAATATCGCAAAAGGGTAACTATGCATATATTTAGAGAGGTGAGGTTCAGTAGCAAAGCGTTTGAAAATAAAATGTCTGTTAAATGTTTTGTAACTAACACGAATTGAAATTAAAATGGATACCACACAGAGGATGAAGCACATGCGTTATAGATGTTACTCAACAAGGCTTGTGACCCAGATGCAGCCAGATGAATATGTTATTTCTTCACAATGCACTTGCTTGCAGAACTATTGTTCCTTCTATGTTCAGTTGTTTGCTGCTATACCTTTATAATTGATGATCATTGTAAGTTAAGACATAATGATGCAATATCGTTGCTAACACACGCAATTCCCTATGAGCATTTCTTAATGAGGCAGAGGCAATATATAAAAAGTCTGTTTATCATTTCTCAAGTATTGATGATGATTATGCTTACACAATAGTAATGGCATGTGTTTATTTCTTTACAAAACACATACGTCACCGTATTCTAAAGGTTAAAAAAATCCTCACTGATCTTTTACAAACTCTAATGAGGTACCCTCTTATATTCACAAACGATCTCAAATAAGCAGTACACTTTTTACAGTACGTTAAAGTAGTGATCTATAAAGTAATGACCCCCGTATTACAATGCCAGGAGTTGCAATCTTTAAGATTTAATAAGTTTATATTAGTACATAAGTGACATAAATACGGTGTTCTCACCGTGTCACTGATTCTGAGAGGCGATTTGTTTATTTACTCTTTTAAAAACGCCATTTCAGTATTATATGTGTGGTTACTCCATTTAATTATTGCTTTCATTTGCTTGAACATCATATACAGTGTGCATGCATTTCATTTCGCCCACCTTAGTATGCAATCATTTGTTTGAAAATTTTGGCAATTCAATTTTTTCTCTTATTGCATCTGTATATTGTTTTATTCTATCTTCCAGTGAGCCTATTCGTCGGTTAGGGTTTTTCACTGGACTTCGACAAAGAAGCAAGACAGTCTCAGCACTCACAGATTTCCAGCCTAAGATTGACTATGACGAAGAACTGCCCTTCTCTCTACCTACCACAGATGCAACCAGATCTCTTTCATGTTTACCTAATTTTCAAAGGTACGTACTGCCTGTATAGACTACATCGTGACTAGCCAGTTGTAGGTGCTGGAGGAACCGGAGTACCCGGCAAAACCACCGCCTAACACTGGCAATTTCCTCACGTGTCCTCCAGTAGTGTTGATGCTGCAGGTGATGATAATGGTGTTTATGTTGATAGTGATAGTGATGATAATGATTGTAATGATAATAATGATGACGATGATACTGCTGCTGATGATGATGATGATGATGAGATAAAGATGTTGATGATTAGAAAGAAACTATGGCGGTTGTTATGATGATTCTAATGATTACATTGATAGTTAATATTTGAGAATGATAGCGATGCACCCTGTTTCGGGATAATAGGATTAGACAAAACAAAACAATCGCCCTGGTCGTTTTGGTACACTAACTTAATGACCTCCTACGGGATGACATCTATATCTGATAAATTTGATAGAAGTGACGATGGGCGTTTAGCTGTATACATTAGTGACCATATCTTGTTTGCTTTTTATAACCTCCCAAAGGACAAACGTTAACGACTATCATTAATTATACTCTTATCTAGAAAGTTCACGCGCAAGGATGATGAAAAGAACTCGTGACTTTGTATGGGTGGGAAAATGGTATGCACAGTGGAACGCCTACATATGGGCAAAACCAGCGTTCAATTTATGCAGGTTTGCAATCTATCAGGATTCCAAAGATAAGCAAAGCATATAGTCCGTGAGCCAAACCCCATTTTTGGGGTTTTCGGTTTCATATTTGGGGGCCAATCCTCACCTTGTTTTTCTGAAAGCCTATTGTGTTAGCATCATTTTGATGTATGATAGCCTTGTATTGGGTGGAGCTTTTCCGAGAAAATGGGCCATGATAATCGGACTACTGGTAAAATTTGTGTGATATTTAGAAAGACAAATACCTTTGATTCAGTGCTTTATAGACACCCAATCATCCCCAAACTTTACAACTAGTTAACTTTGAAATTATCAAACATGCTTAGATAAGTTATTGCATAGAAAAGTACCTTAAACAAAAAATCTGGACATATTTTACCAATTTTGGGGGTGTTTCGTGAGAAAAAGTCAGTTTTGCTCAACATTTTCCACTTAAAAAATTGCAATATGAAAGTTTAAGTTACCTTAAACTATCAAATATGACATTTACCCATTCTATATTATTATTCAGTCCAAATATAGGTCTTTAAATGAATTATAATTGACACTGTGGAAGAAATTGCACCACTATCCTCGCCATGAAATTTAAATGGAAATAATTCTTTTTGAAAATATACGCAAATGAATGCATCACCCAGACATTTTTCCAAAAGATACCAGTATTGTTTTGTGTTATTCTAGACTCCACAAGAACTGTATTTAAACTGGCAGACAATATAAACCTTGAATGTGACTGTCAGTGCAAGGAACTTAAACGCATAGTATGGTATTCTACAAGGTGACAGTAACATCTAAAACATAGAAGTCCATTTAAAAGTACCCCACAGTTAGAAATCCCTTACACTTTACATAAGCTATCATCATCAGATCCCCTTTGAAATCAAAAATAAAAAGGGGTCATCCCATCCATATAGGTGGTGCCAAAGTGGCACTTCCATTTACAAATTACATTGTTTGTCACTTTCACGCCACCTATATGGACAGCATGACTGGTGACCCCGCTTTTTAAAAAAATTAGATAAACAAATGGGACCTGACAATGAACGGCTATGCAAGATTTGATGAAAGTCTAACCATGGGGTATTTTCTAAATGAACTTCTAATTTTATACATGAAATTTGCAAATGTAGTGCCACTTGGCCGCCACCTATATGAAAGGGATGACTGGTGACCCCCCCCCCCCCCCCCCCCTTTTTTTATTTTTGATTTCCAAAAGGGGATCTAACGATGATAGCTCATGCAAAGTTAATTGGATTTCTCTCTGTGGGTTATTTTTCAATTGGATTTTAAGTTTTAGATGTCACTGTCACCTTGTCGAATACCGTACTATGCCTTTAACGATTCCATTTATACAAGCCAAATATTTAGAACTAAAATCAAGATTATTCTGTACATCTGCAGAGTCATCTGACACAACTTGATCATTTGTATCAGGCTCCAAGTCCTAAGTCTGGTTGTTGCAAGCTTGGACTTAACACATGTTAGTACTCCTGAGTCCATTTGCACCCTTCAAGCACTGACACTATTGCATGACATCAGGTTCAGTATTGCCTCTGGAGCTGGTAGACCATGCATCCAGTCAATTTGCAATTCCTCCTCATTGTCGTTGGACCTCTTTTTATACAAACCATGCCCAACAGGGTAGGGAACATCTGTAGAAAGCCTGTATCTCAACTCATTCCTTTCTGTGGTGCCAGATTTTGGGGAGTATAGCTTACATATGAATGCTTCCAATTTTGCTATGAGGTCGCCTTCAATTTCCCAACAGGACCCTAGCTCTGCAAAGATGTCCTTCTTGTCTCTCCGAGTAATCTTCAAAATACTTGAGTTGTCGCGACCATTAAAAGCACTTAAGCTATCACAACCCTTATATGTATGTAAGCCAATCATTGTCTTACAATAATCTGAGTTCACAACATCTATTTGTATGCTAACAAATCTCGTGTGGATCCTTGTACCACACCTGAGATACAATGGTGCATCATAATGTGGGGAAAAAACGCCAGACACAAAACTTTTTTTTTCATCTGAGATGATGACACAGCTTTGTGTCCTTCTGGAGCAGCTTGTGCAGCATGGAGCAATAGGTGAATGTCTGCTTCCACTTGAGTTGAAAGCAGTTCCGGCACTTTTTCAGCACCCCAGGTCCTTCAGGTACACCGGTTGTCTCTTTTGTGTAGGGGCCTACCATGATGGTTGTGTGGTCTGTAGGAAGGAAGGGATGGGGTTTTAAGTCGCTTTCAACAGCTTAGGTCATATAGAAACCTGAAACCGGGAGGAAATTCCCTTCTCTTCACGAATAGTTCCTTGGGGTCTTTCAGTGGCTGAAGGACCATAGACAGCCTTCCACAATGCCGCACATTTATATAGCAACCAGGCCAACCAGCTTCGGGATCCAGTGGAGACTCGAACCTGCAAACTCGCGCTTGGGAGCCAGGCATCGTAACCACTAGGCCACGACAGAGGCATTGCCATGCTAGCTGTCTCTCACCACTACCAGGGTTCAAATCCCACCCAGAGCATGTGAGAAAGTTGACAGTGACTTGCGATTGGAAGTTCCCCTGTTTCCTCCACCAGTTACAACTGGCTAGTCCCGACTCAGCTGCAATATGACAGAAAAAGTGACGGTAATCGAAATTACTCTCTTTTGTGAGAAATTCAATCAGGCTCTGTTGTTGTGTGAGTTGGACAGGAATCTTCTCCACAGTTAAACTTTGTGACCTGGAACAATTTTCTTGACCTCTGACTGCTCTCGCTATGTCTTTCATTGTCTCTTCTCTGTTTACAGCGAATATGACATCTATTCTGATACTGTCAAACCACTTATGAAGTATTGCTTTGAAGATGCTTGATGAAACTTCAACAAAGGTGTTATGTTCACCTCTTGTTTTCTGGACAGGGGCTATGGCATGATGGTCATGATACTCAGACTGTTTCAGATAGCCATGTGACTGTCATGATATATATTATTAAAGGTATAGGTATTCGGTTTATAGTCTTGTATACACCGAAATGTTCACACAACCTTCCTTCCCTAGCAGGCCTGTAGACACGGACACCATTTCAATCCCAGACAGGATTAGACATTTAAGAGAATGGCATAAAAAAAGTAAACTCCAAATAAAATTTGCATGGTATAATGTACATTATATCATGTTGTCATAGTAATATCAAGACATTATTTTCCCACAGTGCATACTAAAGTGTATTCAGTTTTCTACTCTCTTTCTTTGCTCTCGCGCGGTGTCATGGCAACCATATGTAAACAACTTTTTAATAAGGCCTTTTTTCATAAATCAAATTTACCTTTTCAATAAATTGAACATAAAAAATAAGGCATATTGCCTTAGTAATGTATGGACATTGTTTTTTGCCACACAGTGCAACCAGGGCTGGAATAAAGGGTTTTTAGTGTCATTTTTTCACCTTGCACGTTGTCATGGCAACCAAAAATAAACAACTTTTTAAGGAGACCTGGTTATCACAAGTAAAAGGCACTTTTCCCAAAAATCTAAAAGCAAAATATATTTTATCATAATATGATAGCCATTAAGACATCGCCAGGCTGCTGTGTTGGAAAACCCAAGGTCTCGGGAGGTCTGATGCTTCTCACAGCCTCTGGCCTGCGGCTCTCGGCTGTGAGATGCATCAGAGCCCCTCGGCCTTGGGTTTTCCAACACAACCGCCTGGCTCGATCTTAATCCCTATACCAATGTATCAGCCCTGCCCTGTTACAGTCACTCTATATTCACAGTCCGGTCTAAGTTCATAATGAATTACAAACTGACATTCTTCAAAGCCTGATATCATGGAAAAGCTCCAACGTGTGCAAGGCTATCATACATGAAATTGAAGCTGAACAACAGGGCTTTTCAAAAATGTATGGTAGAATTGGCCCCCCAATATGAAACCGACCAACCCTCTGGCTCACGGACTAATACCTTTTAAGGGTTGAAGACAAAAAGGCCAGCTCTAAATGTACAATATGTATATATATCTGGGGGATTTTTTCTGCAAGACTGTTCCTATATACTCTTGACCTACCTACCTACCTATACCCACATGCACATACATGATAACATACACACACGCACACACACACACACACACACACACACACATAAAAATTACCTGACATGAACTGATCATTTTTTTATTTTCTCATTTTCAGTCCAAGTGATACATTGATACAACCGATAATAAAAAATAGTCTTTCACGACGGAGGAATTCTGAAGAATCGTCCCCAGAGGAAAGCCCTCTACCAACTCCCCCAGGCTACTTGTCAGTGGGTAGCGTGTCATCTCAATCTAGTTACGGATCTGAGAGTAAACGGACTCCTAGACGGAATCTAAAAGTCAAATGGAGTGACGAAGTTGACATTGAGCTTTCTCCTGTAATAGAACCCCCCAAGGTGATCACAATCAGAGCTAAAACGACAGCACCGAAAGCAGCATTTGACGTATGGTGAGTTGAGATGAATTATTTACCTAGGGGATGTACGTAGTTGTCCATATAGTCGATTTGGTTCACACGATTTAAGGTGGTTTCTTTGGCAATACCACCCTCGCACATACCCCCCACAGAAAACAATGCCATACAAGAAGAAATGGCTAAAGCATTTTTTCCTGGATGTTTTCATAGGTCAGCTCATGATGTACGTTTACCCGTTGAATGCAAGATGTTAAGCATACATCATACTATATAGAAGCGAATGAAATTAGCCTAGAACAGAGAAGATTGTAAGGTAACGTTTTTTAAAAACTGATGAACATATCCACATCGACAAGTGCAGTTTTAATACTGAGGAGATAACTGGACGTTATCAAATGATTTATTAATGCGAATTTTACACTTAAGTCAAACATCGCAAGTTACTGATATGTACATAACTATTCCGATAACAGCGGTAGATCAATAGACATGTTTAGCAAGTTACCAAGCTTCAAAAAATCACATACTTGTATTAACTGCGATTCATTGATTCGGTTTATAAGGAACGTATAGGAACCTTTGTTCACTAGACGCGCAATAGGTGTCGCACTACTACACTGCTCTCATGGATATAAATATTCCATTAATTGCGAATGTTCATTAATGAATTACGAATATTCGTAATTGCCTATTGAATCAGACTTTGGCCTGTCTGATCATTTGCATGCTCAAGGGGCAGGACATCTCGTCTTCCTGTTGAAAGCTGTATCATGGGTTCATGACCCTTATGCCTGACCTAAATTCAAGCACTCAGCCCAGTTTTATCCTAGTTAGAAATAAACCAGTTCGCTTTTTGCCGCTGTAGCAGCAGTTGTTTTGTGGAGAGATAATACAGAACGTGAGTATAGTACGTTAGACGAATATGCGGAGGTATTTAGCACTCTGGTAGTACCGAAGACTAATGAACTATTTCATCAGTGTTTGGCGGTATGCTGGTACGTGTTCTAATATATTTCCTTGTGAAGTGAAGAGTGACGAATATGAGTATTTAGCTCTCTGGTGGAACCAACGACTGATGAATTAGCTGATGAACTAGTTCATCAGTCTTTGGTAGTACGTGTTCAAATATAGATATCCTTCTGAAGTCAAGAGCGTTACTCCGATCACACAGGATGAAACAGAAACATATATATGAGGACAACTCGAATTCGAATATGCTTTAATTGTACAGACATCTGTTTGTTGAGTTTAACTGCAGCCTTACAAAATATATGTTTCTACACTTTTACCTGCATTGCCGATAGCTATATGCTGCAATACACCCGACCTGCCCTAGTTTGAACAGCGTTGACTCTGGTATGACGACCGATGTGTACTATATGCTGTGTGCTAGAGCCGTTTCCGACGTTAGACTTCAAATCATATGAAATCATGAACAGCCTTTTTTTATGCCACGTCCGCGAGAAGCGTGCTCTCTAAAGCATATCATGAGATTAATACCTATCAACTCTCTTGATATAAGCACTAACCTCCTGATATCAGGCACCAAATTAACTGTCCTGAGGGCACACCTAATATTATCAGTTATCCTCTTTGTAATAAAGGGATGCGGCCTGGTGTCTGCATTCAACCAGCCATATCGAACTCAGCCTCTGGCCTCGTGCTATATGGTTGGCTTCTCACAGACACCAGGTCGTATCTCTTTTTTACAAGAGGGTAACACATTTATCATTAGCTCCCCCTACCCGACATGAATATCAAATTACAATAAGCACAACAACATCCAAGTTCATTTAGCGGACATATAAGAAAACAAAGTGAACGACAAGGATTTCTCAATTGAATTAGCGATTTACAAACCTTAGTTCATCTTAATTACTTTCTGCCATCATCATCATCTCTCTCCCCCCCCCCCCCCCCCCACCTTACATGAACTTTTAGTTACAATAAGCAACTTTATTCTCTTCTTTCGTATTGATATTACACGGCAGACATAGTTGCAGCAACTCTACCTGAAGTTTATGGCGATTGTTCACAATGATGTTAACTGGCCTTACCCACCGTTACAGTTCTGACTTATGCGAGATTTTGTCGTAGGCAATATCCTTCAAGTAAACTGGCCGCTCATATGTCTACGTTGATTAATCCCCTCAAAGCAGACACATTTTATTCCTACTTTGTTTAATCACATATTTAGGTCTTTATTTGCGTTGATAGATGCACACCTGTCAACATTTACCCACCCACTATCAACAGTCCCCCGATATTTATCTGTTTTTTTCGCGGCATTTTTCAACTTCCTTTTATAACTATCAATGGGTGGGGGCATGTTGAAACTATAATGCTTGTGATATCTGTATTATCTACATGTTAAAAAATTCTCTTTTTTGTTAAATGGCGGTATTATTAGAGAGTGGTTCCTTCTAAGGCTGTATTCATATTCTCTCTCTGTGAAAAGAGAGTTGACATAGGGTGAAGCCCCTCCATGGACAGCTTTGTGAATCTCTGTAGCTAGGGATCTCAGTCTACCTAGATGTAAGCTTTAGTTTAGCCTGGTCCAGTAGCTCCTCATAGCTGCTTTTGTACATGTACTCCCTGTAAACACGGCGTAGGGCTCGTTCCTGCATCCTCTCTAGCTTGGATCAGAAGTGCCATACAAGGGGGCTGTAGTTAAATTTGACATTATGCAAGCACGAAAAAATGTCAGACTAACGATGAATTGTAATGATTTCATGTAGGCGAGACTGTCTCATACAGTGCGATGTTATTGTCCCAGGCGGAATGAATAGCAGTCAAAAGAGTAGTGACCAGCTGGGACACGGTTTGAATGGAAAATAGGTTTACCGAAATGAAAGCTATTCAGACAGAAGTATGTCTGGACCAAAAAGAGGCGACAGTGAGTCTCAAAAACACCAACATACCTTGCTTAAGGTTGTGATTTTAAAGGGTCCACTCCTTTAACTGAGTGGTCTAATGCGTTACTAGTGATGGCTCTCGCTGTCCCTCACTGTCCAGGTTCGAATCTGCAAGAAAGTTGCCAATGACTTGGGGTTAGGTAGTAGGTAGGTACTACGGTTCTCCTACCATTATCAACTGCCTGTCACGAATTAGCCTTGATATGGCAAAACGTGACG
>OZ012684.1:59619096-59716596 GCA_963942565.1 Maea johnstoni | reverse complement strand
TTTGGTGGCAAGAACCTCGATGAGCTTTATGTCACTTGTGCAAAATTTGGCCTATCTGACGACGAGTTTCGTAATAACCAGCCCTTAGCTGGTTCTGTCTTCCGGGTGACTGGCCTGGGTGTGAAAGGCTACCCTCCCTTTGACTACGAAGGAGACATTACCGCAAAATTGTAAAGAATATCGAGGTGTAAGATGCGGTTCTAGATATACAGGGGGAGGTACAGCAACAAGAAAAAAAACTACCGCATATATAGCCATTTCATCTATAACCATCCGTAGCCGCCTCAGCCTTATTTTGTAAATAGAAGTACAGATTTCGTTATGTTCTTTATCTATCACATCTGTCAAACATAGATGTATAAAGTTTGAGTCAATCTCTGTCGCTGAACACGCTGTTGCATTCCTAGTATATCTAACAATGACAACAATCTCATTGTTAGATCTTTTACACTTGTCCATGTTCCCCAATCATATAGATACAGGCTCACTTTGTTGGAGGTGGTAGATTTTTTATTTGATAAAGGGAACGCTTAAAGGTTGATTGCAACCGCAATTAGGGTATATTCTATGGTTATGAAAATTAAAAGTTCAATGGAGGTTTTCTCATAAGGTTTGATAAGGACCAGCATATTTACCCAGCTTGGTGCAGCATGCTTTATTTAAATGTGCAAAATTACTTTACTGTAAGAAAAACTTTTAACACATTGATGCCAGGAATCTTAGGTATCTACTTTGAGTTTTGAGATCATACTCCAAAGATTGAATAACCATTTAGTGATATTAGAACAAAACAAATTTTACCCTGCATTCTTATTTTAGATCAGATACTCATACGTAATAGTTTCATGTGTATTTTTATAACGTTAAGGAATTTATATCATTCAAATACTAACCTAAATAAAAGGGCTTTGAGGAAATCTTGAAAACTGATGACTAAAATTCGACCGTGACGAAAATCTAAGAACACACAATAACAAAACCACGAAATGTTCACATCTTTATATATTGTTTTCATCATGGCATTTAGAATTGAGTTTCATTTTAATGTTTAAAATGGTTGTAAATACACAAAATATTGAAATTAAACATTTAAGTTATGCTCTTGTAATCATGTTGGTAATGTATTATGTTATGCACTTTTGTATATATAAAGTGGTGCTCGAGAAATTGTGTTTGTTATATATTTTGTCATTCCTTAATCCATTTTCATCTCTCACCATAAACACGACCTTTACTCTTACATTTGAAAAAACACATTTAGCGAACTAACAGCATTGAACTATGTATTCCTCAAATCCTTAAAATTGCTATCAAGATAATATGACCATGTCTACGGTCCAGATGGGAATGGTTAGATGTAGGTTCAGTCGAATTTCAGGTACTCGCTGAAACAGATCATACCTCGATGTATTCGCAACCGTTCACTATCAATGGTGAAGGCGTCTGAAATACGGTGAAACTATATTTACCAATGAAAAAATTAAAGTATAAATTTTTCTTTTACATTTTTTTTTATTAAATCGTTTTATTCTTTTTACGCCTGATGTTTACACATGGTTTGTGTTCTTAGGTATTATTATTTGATAAAAGAATTCGGTTTATCCATTATGATAATTCTCACCTATTACACTTTTTGATGAATGATACTCAAAGTTGGCACGTATTGTGTGAACTACAAGTAGAAACGGTTTCAGCATATGTGGCAAACCATGCATGGTATGGTTATAGACTCCACTGGTATTCATTCCTGCTGTCATTGTTTCATTAAAAACGGGTGATGATCTTCCTAAAACACATATACCTAGCCGAAGTTTTAGTCAAGTGGCGTCCTCTATATGGTGTTATAGATTAACCTCAATGAAATGAATATTGATATAATTGATATAATGATAATACATGGGAAAGGATGTGTGAAATATCCTGTGATGTCAAAGGGTAGTATAAGTTAGAGAAACAACTCGGAACTGTTGATTCTCTATAACAGAATCTATTTCGCAAAGATGTTATATGATTTGTTATACTATTGATGGGTGTGTCAGTGTATGTATAATACAGTATACGCACATTTCTCTCACAGACAACATTTACCCTGTTGACAGGCTAGAATAAACAGAGCGACAACACTGCATATTATATATTTTCTAATAAAATTGAATTATCACAAAGGACTGCAAATTGAGGAAAGTACATGTGTGTACTTGAGACTATCCTTTCCAACCACCTTCACATATTTACACTCCTGTGTTTGTCGTCTTTCTGTCGCTACACAACTGCTATCACCACATTCAGAGCATCTCTGGTTCATCCACTACCCTACGCTAGTTAATACTCTTAGCTTTAAAAACCTATGGACAAGTAGTCAAATGATACTGAATGACCAAAACATGTGTAGAATATCTTTCATCAGAATAAATCAAACTAGGACGAATACAACTGACACATGTTATGCCGTACTTATTCTTCGAGACATAGATATTACCAATCAAAAATAGCTTGGAGAAGAAAGTATTATAGTTAATTAAAAGTGAAATCACAAACAAAGAGAGATTACAAATGCATCGATGGTAAGGCCTTTTAAGCAACTGGGCTGAAAGACGTAACCTCTGCATAGCGGAACAAAGTACCGGTAACCTCTAGGGATGGGAATCAGTTTGGATATAATCGTAGATTGTTGACCCACAGTATGCGATGATAAATGATAATTGTTTTTTCTAGTGTTGTCCAAACACTGACGAAGCGGTGACATTCATATTTCATATTTTTTAATTCAATGTAACTATAACGTCTGATTGCAATTTTACTGCCAGTAGCCTCCCCGCGGTCTTGTTCCCTTAATAAAGACTGGTTTACAACTTAATTGTGTAGCTTGCATCTTTTGCCAGATTCTGTGTTGTAAAGAGAAAGACATCGGGAT
Source organism: Maea johnstoni (assembly GCA_963942565.1). Taxonomy (NCBI): domain Eukaryota; kingdom Metazoa; phylum Annelida; class Polychaeta; order Spionida; family Magelonidae; genus Maea; species Maea johnstoni. Next base: position 59,713,682 of record OZ012684.1, on the reverse strand, counting down.
GGATGTTTAAAAGTTAAATAATTAAAAATCATTGGTGGGGGTATCCATGAAAAGAAAGGTGAAACAAAGAAAAAGTGATCATCAAAAATATTAGGAATGATTTTTTGTTGAAAATACTATGAGCTATCTAATTCTTAGACATCGTTTGCATTTCCTTCATTGAAAAAACACACTCCATACCCTTTATGCATCTTGTTACCAATTTATTTCATTTCGTTGTTAATTCATAGCAATAGAAAATAGCTCCTATTTTCCAATTTTAAACTTGATGTTCTTTACACTATTCCATAAATAAATAAGCGGGAAACAGAGATTGTTTTTCAAAATTGACCTTTATTGACAAAAACAACTATTCAGTTACAGAAGTGCCTTAATCATTCCAAACCTCTTTCAAAATTGTAGTCCAGAACATTAATTTCTGTCTACTTTCTGTCTACAACTACATCTGTCGTCTGCTCGTTATCACTATATTTTCTGGATATTAATTCAATACTGGTTACGGCCCTATGTCAAAATAAAGCAAGAAATTGACGACACTGATGATACCACTTTCAGCGATGAGATCCCCTTCCATGTAAGCCATGGGCACGCTCCTCTGTCGCCCGAAGATCTCACGCAGCACTGTACTGCGAGTGACAATTTTCACTTCACTGTCATCAGGAAGTGATGACGGAATTTGTCTTACTAGAACAACTGAGTTCCTGATGGTGATTTTGTAAGTTTCACCAACATCAGTTAGATTGAAAGTGGCAGAGGTGTTCACACCAGCAGCTTTTTCTGCTTTTAACTTCAACGGGAAAGCAGAAAATATTGCACTCAATGGCAATCTACCTAGAGTTGTCCTGAGTGTCTTTTCGTTCATCTTGTTTTCTACTTCACCAGTGGCCTCCAATCCAAAGGTCAAATAGTAATAACGACCATTTGTACTAGTCTGAGTCTCGGCCAAAGCCTCCAGAGATTTGAACTTTATGTCTAGAGCTTGTTTATCATAGGTGTCAATAATCAAAGCGTGGCTTGAAAGCTCTAGAGCCCACTGGTGATCGCCATCATCCAATGCCTTTTGGGCAGTCTGGATTAAAGCAGAGAGGCCTCCAGCTAAAGCAGTCATTCGTTTAGCCTTTTCTTTCCTGTTCAGAGGATTGAGGTCCACCGGGTCTCCACTAAACCAACCAAGATAGCCACTAAAGACACCCTTTGATGACCATTCTACAGTTCCATACAACTCCTGCAAGTATGGATGTCTGGCAAACTTCTCTGGATAATTTTTCACAACCTCCTCAACAATCTCATCAGGAAAAAGTCCTTTATTCATCAATCTAACTGTCTGATCATGGATGTACTGAATAGCATCTCTATACACAGAAAGAAGATCTTCTATATACTTTTCGCCATGAAGAGGTCTTGTGTGGGAGGGCACCAGGTATTTCGGTTGAAGTGCAATTGCCTTATCTAAGGAATCCACCCATAACATTAGGTCTCGGTGAGGGGTGCCACGAATTGCATAAAGGTTAGGAAAGGCACGATATATGTTATCACCAGGCAGGAAGACTTGTTTACTTGGAATCCAAACACCTATATGGTCGGGTGTTTCACCTGGTATGTGAATCAAACGCATTTCCAGTCCTACATAAGAAAATGCAAATATATATATATATATATATATATATATATATATATATATATATATATATATTTATATATATATATATATATATATATATATATATATATATATATATATATATATATATATATATATATATATATATATAAATGAATATACATATATATACACACATGCATATATATAGCTATATATATATACGTATATATTTATATATATATATATATATATATATATATATATATATATATATATATATATATATATGTATATATATATATATATATATATGTATATATATATATGTATATATATATATATATATATATATATATATATATATATATATATATATGTATATATACATATAAATATATAGATAGATTTCCCTCTACAACTTATAGTCATTATTGTTATTCGGGGTATGGACAACCTATGCCTGAAATATGTTTTATTATTTAATTATTTTTTTATTAAATAAGTTCATAATCAATAAGTATTGTATAATTTCACTTTTCCTCTTATTTGAAGTACAATTAGGAAATAATTAGATCAGATATAAATAAAGTGATTTAAGAAAGCTGTATAAACGCTAGTTTACTTCGAGCTATTCATTTATTACTAACTAATACGGTTTTCTGCTCCCTTATAAAAAAATTGGGGGTTAATTCTTAATGAGGATATGATCCGCTTTTATTGACCAGTAGTATGTTTTGAATATTTATTTACTTGGTACATGAAATATAGGTATAAAAGGGATTTTTTAGAGATCTGAAGGTTTTTAATGAAATAGGAAACTGAATGATTGGCTATTCATTAACAGAGCCTGGACACTGAACATCATGTTACTTTAGTTCTGTATAAAAGGAATTCTACCAGTGTATTTTACAAGCATGCTCTAGTAGCACTAGAATATCTACTTCAAGGATACTCGGCATTTCAGAAATGTCTATTCAAAGAGAAAGTTTCTAAAAATGAAGGTGATAGTGAAAAGACTTCACTGAGAGGGGTAGAAGTGGGTTGCTCACTCCTTGTATATTCAGGCCAGACTCATGAGAGAGGGTTATTAGCCGGACACCCATGTGGATGTTGGATCTTGCCATGTGCTTCCACTAGATAAGGATGACTTAATATTGCATAATTTCAATGTAACCAACTTATGGAATATCTATACCAGAGATTAGAAATGCCAAAAACCAATGCTGGCTATCTGATAGTGAAATAAGTGCAAGACCACCTTTAATTGGAATAAAATATAGGTACTGCATGTAATCATACATTCCATACTACATACCTGCTATGGTTACATCCTGCTGGTCATCATAGAGGAATTGAGTTGGGAACATGACACCACTAGAAAATCCTGAGCTGAAAAGCTTCAGAATTGTACCTAAGTTGCAGTTGAATTGGGATGATCTGCTGAGAAGAACACCAAACTGGCGAATGGCACGTTTCTGGATGATCTGGCCTACTGTGGTAAATGATCTTAACATATGACTTGCAGTCGTATGATGGGCCCAGATAACAGGTGGATTTGCCAGGTCCTCTATGAATGCCTGTAATAGAAGAAAAGTAGTGTAATGTTTTATTTTCCTGTTAGAGAAGGTTAATTTCGTACAGCAATTTCTTGTATGTGTTAACGCTTCACTAACTCTTAACACCTTGGAATAAAGTTGTTTCACAATTAAGATGAATACAGTTTCTATCAATTTTCATCTACAAATAGATTAGGTAATCTCCAAATAAGTTATATATGAGCAAATGTTACTGCTTTATTCAGTGAGTGAAACACCCCCATCTTATTTATTAGCATAAATATCTCTAACTTAAAATCCAATGTTTCCACATCGCCAACCCTATCACATGTAATTCACCCCTTTCTCTCTCCCAGAGGATATGTATCAACATTAGTCATTTGTTATTTGACAGAGATGGTCCCCTGTGCCCTCTGGGTGGGAATCTTACCTAAGTATATGCCAAGTAAGAAAAGTATAGTTAATCATGTGGAAAGTGGGAACGCATGGTGATAACTAAGTCACCAACAAATATCTTGTGTGCCTCTGGAAAATCTGAATCAAAAGTTCAAAAATATATATCAACTTAAACACACTTGATCATAGTTGAAATATTAGTATACATTCTTGGAGAGCATAGCATGTGGGGATTCCTATTGCACAGGGGCAAAACAAATGTTGGTTAATAACTAATATAAAACTCTATAGCAATACATTTATGAACAAGAGGGACTCACCTCAGCACCGACAGTATGATCAGCATGGTTGTGTGTGAAGATGATCGCTTTGATAGGCTTGTTGGTGATATTTCTGAAGGCCTTAAACACATTCTGGCCAGCCTCTAGACTCTCTGTCGTATCAACAATTATCAATCCCTCTGGTGCATCCAGCATAATGGAGTTGCCAAGTGCATATCCAATTGCGACATGTACGCCCTCTGTTACCTGCATTAAAATTAATATCTGGGTCAAATAGAGATGTGTACACCTCAATATGGCAGAGAAGTGACGATAATCGAAATTCTAAAATCATGTTATGAAAAGGTTAATGGTATGCATGAAATGAATACTACAAAATAAATACATGCACAGACTATTTGTCTTTAGTTCTCACACCATCGAAAACATCTGAAGGAGAATTGTAGATTGCGTTTTGACTAACATTCCTCTGTCCGATATTTATCAAATGATGCATTTAAAGCCTTATATGGCATTACAGGTAGAAAAACGTCTAAATGTGCAGTGGCTTCTTGTATACAAACTTTAATTCAGCAAATATAAGAAACTTTTACAATAGTACTTTGCATATGGCCATTGTCACTATTTATCGTTATTTTCAATGATTATATAGTTTTTGAAGATATTGTAGTTAGACATAGTCACAACTCGTAGAACAAACCAGAGGACCTGGTGAAAACAACTGCCTAACCCCATGTCACTGGCAACTTTATCACATAATCCGGATTACACTAAGATTGTACACATGCTCTGGTGCATTTTGCAATATGCGGTGATATGTTGGGGAATATTTGATTCAATGCATATTGAGTTAAAATTACTCTTCAAATACTTTTTTGATATATTCTAATTGCTGGCTGTGATCAAAGTTGTCAGGCCATGGGTACATCAGAGAGAACTGGTTTATTACTTCACTCACCTTTATAACCTCCGGGGCATTGAACTCCTTGGTACATTGATACTGGCTCTCCTGGTTGGTAGCCGTCTTCCTGGTGTGACCACTAACATTTTGAGAACCTCCCCAGAAGTAATGTTGGAGTGTAAGGGCAAGGAAGCCTAGACACACTGCTAGGAGAGCCTTCCTAAACATAGTTGCAAGGATTCACGTCGCTTCGAACACCTTGGATTATATCGAATGCTGAAAAAATCAGACTGTGAATGTATATTGTAAAGAATTTCGAGTTTGAGTCATTAACAAGGAATGTAATATGTCTCATGGTTTTTCATTTGCACAAGGATGGCGTTTATTTCATTTTCAAATCTACTATTTATCCACCAGGAGCCCAGTTCTCATATCATCCTGCTTATGCCTGCTATTAATGCAAATGAGCTCAGGGTGACTCATTTTTAACCCCATTATAATAGGGTATCATCTGGAAGTAATGTAATACGAATATTGACACACAATCATATGCTCACCATTACAACAAACAGCAGTAATGATGAGATTAATTCATTTCGACGGCTACGCTTTGCCATTGACAAAGATCGAATGATACCTGATATGACCAATACCTACCATCTACTAGTAGTCTAAAGCAATATGAAGAAATGACTTAAAATGTTGTCACTGGCAACATCCTCAGATGGCACGGCCGGGACAGTGGCAACGCCTTAGACGACATGGCCATCTGGTCAGGTGTGACTTCGCATCCTCTCCAGATGTGAATGTGATCAAGTAGTAAGAGAGAGAATGAAACATGAAACTTTAAAACATTTTCTTTATAATGGAACAATTACCAATGTCTCTTGCATTTTCGGATTGGACATGTCTGCTACCTCGATAGCTCTTTTTTGAAAAAGCGTCCATCCACTAAGTGATCACGTATTAACTAGGTCTCCTGACCAGCATGCTTCGTGCCGAGTATGAATGCCTGCTTAAGTTGCATTTAACCCTTTCTTGCATAAGAGCTCCTCTGGAAAATGTCGTCTGGTGCTCTGATACTTTTGACATTAACTTGGAAATCAAGAATGACTTTACACAATATTACAGAGTTATTGGTAATGTCAGGACTGATTAACAATTTTCGTTCAATTATTTTCCCAACTATGTTTTTCTCTGAAACATTTCACCAAAATTGCCAGGCTGATTTTGGCCACTATGGGCATTATGGTTAAAGGTGACCTTTCGGATTTGTTCAACATTTCTGTCGGGTAATTACTTACTTATCCCTTCCCTAATCTGTGGTATCCTTCTTTACAGAGCTTTCATAGTTAATGGAGGGATTTACACCCCAATAAACAGCCTGAAAGTGGTTGGACAGTTATCCGTGTATAACTTTCTTTTACTTCTGAAAGTAACTTGGGATTAAGGAAATTCACAAAATGTCTGTAGGAAAGTTTGTTTTGTAGTTGTGATCATTGTTTGGGACTTCCTACTAAGGTGATCCGTCTAGTGCACTGTGCACATATACTGCTCACTGTGCCTAACCATAGCAGAGGGTCTGTAGTTCGAGTCACGCTTGATATGATTGAGAAACTAGCCAATGAGTCATTTATTATTCGGTGGTTTTCCTCGGCCACTCTGGTGTCCCCACCACTCTCAAAGGCACCTTCGAAGAGAAGGGTATCCCTAGGAACAGTAGCTTGAACTACTTGCTCAATCTTAGCACCAAAAGTAGGTCTAAATTATATGCAAACATGAAGGAAGCCTTTGACCACATACTGCACAAAAATGATGTAAAGAAAATCTTGAAGTTGAATTAGAAACAATTAGTCTAAGTAGTTATATGATTCATCATGCAATATACAAGGATTCTTATTTGAAAAATATCCCATTCCGACCACTTTATAAGAAACTTCATTATAATGACAAACAGAGCAGAATGGGCATAAAGGTCTCTAAATTCTGTGGCTTTTGTAAAGAGATAGATGATTCAGTTGAACATTCGCTATTCCATTTAAAAGTCTCAAATAATCTTTCGAGACAAGAAGAAGAGTGGGTATTTGAGCATGGAAAATTACAATCTATCTAATATGAAAGGAATACTAGTAGTATGGGCTATAGCAATTTACAGTATCATATTTTTATGTAACGCAATGACAAAAGAACAATAAAACACACACCTTTAATGTAAAATATGAAAATGATTACTTTTATTTTCAAGAGGAATACAGACATTACATTTAAGGCAAGAAAAAGGTCTTTGACAAGGACTAAGTTCTCCTTTCCAATAGCTATGACAAGAAAACTTAAAAGTGAAAATAACTGCTACATATGCTACATTCTTTTGAAGCTATTTCTTCATTTTGCATATCTTTTACTATACAATACATTGGTAGTAATCAATTCTTGATCATCCGTAACAATCTGTCTCATTTAAACCAGTCCCAGGGAAATAATTACATTTATTTCATATTTACATGTCTACACTGTGGAATGATTCTCTAAATATTTGAAATTTGGAGAAAATACAGACTAGATCTCATCATCAATAATGTAACTTAAATGTTCCCAGAAATTCCTTGCTTTTTCATACATGATATTCATTAATGCTTTGTCTACTTTATGACTGTGTATTCTATTAGGTCTGTTCTCAGATTTTAATCATTTATTCTTTCATAATTGAATGAATTACTAGCTAGGCATCATGTCGAAATAAAGCAAGAAATTGACCACACTGACGATACCACTTTCAGCAATGAGATCTCCTTTCATATAAGCCATAGGCGCGCTTCTCTGGTGGCTGATAACCTCTTTCAGTACTGCGCTGCTTGTTACAATTTTGACTTCACTGTCATCAGTAAGTGATGACTCAATTTGCCTTGATATTGCAATTGAGTTTCTGATAGTGATTTTGTAGGTTACTCCAATATCAGTGAGATTGAAAGTGGCTGAAATGTTGGCATCAGCAGCTTTTTCCGCTTTTAATCTCAACGGAAAAGCAGAAAATATTGCACTTAATGGCAATCTAGATACAGTTGAAGCAAGTGTCTTCTTATTCACCTTGTTTTCTACTGCTTTAGTTGCCTCCAATGCAAAGGTGAGATAGTAATTGCGACCATTTAAACTAGTCTGAGTCTCGGCCAAAGCCTCTAGAGATTTGAACTTCACGTCTAAAGCTTGTTTATCATAGGTGTCAATAATCAAAGCATGGCTTGAAAGCTCTAGAGCCCACTGGTGATCGCCATCATCTAATGCCGTCTGGGCAGTCTGTATCAGAGCAGAGAGGCCTCCAGCTAAAGCAGTCATTCGTGTAGCCTTTTCTTTCCTATTAAGAGGATTGAGGTCCACAGGGTCTCCACTAAACCAGCCAAGATAACCATTAAAGACAGCCTTTGATGACCACTCTAGTGTTCCATAGAACTCCTGTAAAAATGGATGCCGGGCAAACTTTTCTGGGTAGTTTTCTCTAACCTGCTCAACAATCTCATCAGGAAAAAGTCCTTTATTCATCAATCTAACTGTCTGATCATGGATGTACTGAATAGCATCTCGATACACAGAAAGAAGCTCTTCTATATACTTTTCGCCATGAAGAGGTCTTGTGTGGGAGGGCACCAGGTATTTTGGTTGAAGTGCAATCATCTTATCTAAGGAATTCACCCATTTCATTATGTCTCGATGAGGCGTGCCACGAATTGCATAAAGATTTGGAAATGATCGATATATGTCATCACCAGGCAGAAAGACTTGTTTACTTGGAATCCAGACCCCTATCTGGTCAGGTGTTTCACCAGGTATGTGCATTAAGCGCATTTTCAATCCTGAAAATAATGTAAATTCATATCATCCACAATATATATATATATATATATATATATATATATATATATATATATATATATATATATATATATACATATATATATATATATATATATATATATATATATATATATATATATATGTATACACAAATGTGAAAAGAATACCTAGATGAGAACATGTATTAATTCCGTGTAGATAATGTTATGTGAGTCAGATATTCATGAGTCCAGATAGGTCACACAGATGACGACATCACAAATCAGAAAATGTAGGTGTTACCTATGCCTTGATCTTAGACATAGTGTATATATGCTTAACTATGTACGTATCTTCTTAACTCTCGAGGTATCTGCTGCTGGCTGTCAGGCACTTCCATTTATTAGGTATATCAATGATTTAGTTAAAATTACAAAGACATCATAATGTGAGAAAGGTGTATCGCAATGAAAAACATTCTTGGATATTGATGACATTTTATTTGTGCCGACAACATCCGATTGTAGTGTCAACATTTTGAGACCATGAAGTCACATGATCAAAAGAACGGGCCACATTCACAATTTATCATAACCCTTTGAATATTGTTTCACTCCTTGATAACCCGTCTTGTTAAGTCTTTTTAATTGCTATGACGTATGAGGTCATGGCATGGGTTGCACTCACAAACCTTCTGATTTGTGACTATGTAATATGTGTAATCTACATCGACAAATGAATATCTATCTCACATTATAACCATCTTAGTTCCCTTTTCGAAATATTGCCTCTTTTCTCCCACCTTGTCTCTCAATCTATGATTCTCGTTTTTCCTTACTGTTTCCTCACCCATTTGATTCTTCTTTGCATATCTTGGAATAAATGTGCATAAGGCATGCCATATTCAGGTGGCATAACAGGACACATGTCATTCTTGATACAGTGCATATGCAGATTTTAGTTAGGTTTAACTAACTTTTCATAGAGGTTATTCCTTGTAAAACCTCATTTAAAGAGACAGAGAAAAAAGGAGGAATGGGAAGGGTAGAAGTGGAAGAGCAGCAATTGAGGGAGAGCTGAAAGAGAAGTAAAGGATAAAGAAACCGGAAGAAAAGGAAGACGTTAAGATGGTGAGGGAATGAAGAAGAGAAAGGGGGTCAAGAGGGTAATGATTAGAGGGAGAATTAGGGGAGGTATAAGGGAAGGACATTGAGGAGAAAGTGATATCAATGTTGGGGACTAAAATGTGGGACTTAAGGTGGCATCTAGGGAAGTAGGTCAGTGGAAAAGTAGCCAGGGGGGCAGTCAGGTGCTAAGGGGTCTGTACCCACGTATTTTTTAATACCTCTGCATGTCCGCGATTTTGTAAAAGAAGGGTACTTGTTTGTACCCAGGTACGAAGTATGGGGGGTGAAAATCCCCTTACAATCCAAAAAATATCCACGGCTCTGACACCGAGTGACTCCCGAAGTGACTGGGCTTCCGAGTCTGCTGCCGCTAAACAGGCAGAGGATTGTAAAATCTAAAGTTAAAATACGTGTTCCCGTTCATCCAAGGTCTGTGTTTTGATAAAAGAAGGGGTGTTATTTTACTGAAAAAAGTCAGCGTTTTTAGAAAATAAGGGTGCATTATTGGCCTGAAATCAGTGCTTTAGGGGTATTCTTAGATTTTAATATCGAGCGTATGTATCCCCCTAAATAACAAAGTGCCCCCCTCCCCAATATTATGAAAAGGAAGGATTGGGGCAACATATCGCACTGGAGGGTGTTTATGGGGGGGGGGGGCGAGGGATGATTTACACTGCAAGGAGGGGAAGGTAGGGATGCACTGACATATGGTGCTTAAGTGTCTGACATACAGAGTAGGAAAGTTACAATGATGGGGAAGATGAGGAGAGAATATGGGTGGAAGAGAGATGGGAGTATGGATGATCAAGGAGGAAGGGAGACAGCTCAAGGAGCTAGTAGGTTGATTGGGTATCCATCAGAGGTACTGGCCAGAACAATGGGAAAAGTGGTGAAGAAAATGATAAAGAAATGAGAAGGGTAGAAAGGGTGTAAACTGTAATAGGAGAGGAAGTGAATCATAAAGTCATGAGTGTGCTTTTGTGCTTACATACATATTATCATCCCTGTGTAACACAGTTGAACTTATGTTCATACTAAACAAATAAATGGGAATTCGAAGGGTGTGTCATGTGTCAGAGAGTGGTGCACTGGATCAGGCGTGTATGAAGGGTATATAAGGAGAGATCTATGTTAAGAGTTCCAGTTTGCATTTTTGATGGTAATAACAAATTAACTCGGTTTATGTTTGCGGTTTAAAATGTTGAGGGTTGCATGCATGTGGGGGTTAAATATATGTGTATGATGGGAAGAAAAAGGATGGGACAGACCAGATACTTGGTAGGATCTGTATGGAACGGGGGAGGATATTACAGAGCTGTTGTTACACTTTGTTTCAATGTGAGTTACAGCCTACTATTCATCTTCAATCATTGATATTCCACTTGGTGGGGATAACAGCGTTTTCCCATTATAACGTATAGTTTAACTTGAATAATCGAAAGACGGTTGGAATTGGTTTTAACTTTGCTTTCAACAGCTTAAGTCATAAGAGTATTTTGGTTTCAATTGAACTCACTTAAAACTGATAGAAACAAAGGTAGTGCATGTTTCACATAAGTCATAAGAGTATTTTGGTTTCAATTGAACTCACTTAAAACTGATAGAAACAAAGGTAGTGCATGTTTCACATACTTTTCATTACACTCACCTGCTATGGTCACATCTTGCTGGTCATCATAGAGGAATTGAGTTGGGAACTTGAGACCACTAGAAGTGCCATGTTTGAGCACTGGACCAATGCCACAGTTGATGTGGGATGATCTGCTAAGAAGAACACCAAACTGCCGCATGGCACGTTTCTGGATGATCTGGCCTATTGTGGTAAATGATCTTAACATATGACTTGCAGTCGTATGATGGGCCCAGATAACAGGTGGATTTGCCAGGTCCTCTATGAATGCCTGTAACAGAAAGAAAGTATTCCTATGTTCAATTTCTAGGCAAGTCAAATACAAATCCTTCAACAAGTCTATGGACGCATATTGAACTACCTTAGATTTTGCACAAACAAATACATTCTATAACGAGTGACGCAACGTTGGATGAGATGTTCATCCAATTTCAACTTGTTCAAAATGAAACAAGTGGTTCCCCACCATTGTCTCCTATGAACAAATTCATGTTCAGTTCGATATCTATCTAGTTTCCATGAACTTATGTATTAATTATCTCTGAGAGGAATTACCATTAAGATATCAAAGATTTGGCCAGCTCTGTTGTCTGTAGGTTCTGATTCTGAGTGGGATTAAGCAAGATACCCTTTCTTGAAAGAGTAGAAACGTTGGCATTTAAAGTGACCATGTGTTCAATAATTACTTTAATCATGTAAGACTGCAGGATAATAGGATCATGAGATTGAGAATGGTGACTTACTTCAGCACCTATGGTATGATCAGCATGGTTGTGTGTGAAGATGATCGCTTTGATAGGCTTATTAGTGATATTTCTGAAGGCCTTTAACACATCCTGGCCAGCCTCTGGACTCTCTGTCGTATCAACAATGATCAGTCCCTCTGGAGCATCCAACATAATGGAGTTAGCAAGTGCATACCCAATGGCGACATGTACCCCCTCTGTTACCTGGAACAAATTGTGATAAAGAGTCGAATGAAGATCAGATAGATAAGGTTACATGACAATAAAATAGTTATTTGATTTGCATAGGATAAGGACCAAAAAAACTATATATATCGAGGAATATATGAATATACATGAATAATTTGACTAGAGTGTCTTCTGCAAATATGACCCATTAGATAATAACTGAGTATCAAGCAGACATGTGTAAGATGTTTGGAGGAAATTCGTAGCTTGGATTTGGCTGTAGCTTCGACATTCCATATCTTACCTTTTAAAAAATATAATTTCATCTTCTTCTAACACTAAATATCTTCTAACGGGCACAAACTGTACCGCCATGTTGACTACGTAATGCTGATTTACTCACCTTTATAATCTTTGGTACATCAAACTCCTTGCTGTGCAGGTGTTGCATCTCCTTGCCAGATGATGCCTTTTTTGTACGGTCATTCAACTCATGAGAACCTCCCCAAAAATAGTTTTGAAGGGAAAAAGCAAGGAGCCCCAGGCCAACCGCCACAAAACAAGCCTTTCTAAACATAGCTGTAAATGAAGGAGTATCCAATTTTTACGTAATTCTATAACAAGACAATTTCAAGTTTAAGTCATTTATAGCGATTTCAAGATGTTTTTCTTGCATATAAGCTATTTGATCTTTTCGTATAAGTTCTTTATATGAGATTTCCCCATATTACAATATATAAACCAAAATCTGATATGTGCAGAGCCATGTTAAGCACCGCAAGGAATAAAGGTTTTAGCTCAGTAGACAAACATATTCTACATTTCGACTTATTTTAGCAAGAGAAAAACGAACAATATGCTTGGTCACCTGGTGCTATTGCTCTTTCTGTGTGTGTAGGTATTTAGGTAAATATGTAGAGTTGAACGTGCGTACATTTGGCTCTCAATGGGAATTGGAAAGTACTCAATGTAGCAGGTGCTCATAGAAAATATACAGATAAACCTGGGTAATTCGGATAGCATTATCATCAGTTTAAACTACCTATAACTACTACTCTCAGGTTCAGGCAAAACATTTTCACAAAAAGTATTAAGTAACAAGGTTAATCTACATAAAAAGTAAACACATAATTAAAACTACTGTTTTAGTGGGTATTAAGTGGTTATCATTCATTTTATAAACATCTGTGTTCATATATGTGTTTTACAGGTATTTACAACGAGGGATAGAAATAATACTAACAGGTGGTCCCATCTATCGGGGTATCACTTCTTTAACTAACCAATAACGTTGTACAACAGGATTGTTATTGCACAGTAGACATAGGTAATGGCAAATCCAAACAAAACTAGTTATGCAGAAGAACATTCCCCTTATCGACTAGCCTGTCAGGACTGCCTCCATGGTTGAGTGACATTTGCGAAGCGTCTGTGCATGTAAAGTGATAGTTTGGGGCATGTGAAAACCTTGCTAATGACTTTGGGTTTAACATTTACATGGTCAAAAAGTGACAATAACCATTAACTGGTATTCAACTCAATTCACTCCTCTACCATACTCAAACCTTTGGCTAGGCTACGTAGGGTGTTACTGCTGTGTTAAACATTCGTTAACATTGAGGATTGTGATAAGATAACTATGAGTATGAACCTTACTGCTGAAAGTGGGTCAAAGTTCCAACTCCGTACATCTGCTTCATGGCATTTGCCATCAGACACTTGAAAGAGGTTATTATATGGGACACCGTCGTTGATATGTTGAGCCTAGAGTTTCGAGAACGTATATCAATCTAGATAACCAATAAATACCGGTACTAGCAAGAAACACTAGAGTTTTTCCTTTGCTGCTCTTTCGTTTTTCGTTTTCCTTATGCTGCTTGTATATATATATATATATATATATATATATATATATATATATATATATATATATATATATATATATATATATATATATATATATATATATATATATACATATATATATATACATATATATATGTATATACATATATATATATTTTTATATATATATATATATACATATATATATATATATATATATATATATATATATATATATATATATATATATATATATATATATATATATATATGTTCGTATCTTTCAAGACACTTAAACAATACACGACTATCATTGCCATTTAGCATGTTTGCATCAGTAACATTCACAATGTAAACGTTGGGTAAAAGAGCTTAGAAGACTATGCTAATAGTTCGGTAGGCTTCTATTTTACATAGCAATATGGTCCATTTATGAGTTGAGTTTATAAAAGTGAATAAGCGAAGTACTGTAACAAACAATTATTGAAGATAATCTAACTGATTAGAGTGTAACCTGTTTGGATGGCTTTTATTTCAGGCGTTTTATATATGTATACTTATAAATAATGACAGAATATTTTAATCAGTTGCCCCATCACCTGAAGTATGAAATGTTAATCTTTGCGTACCTTCAATATTGTTATCAATCAACAATTTACAATTGCAAAGATGTAGACCTGGTTTATGATCAGACACTTACAACTTACACTAGTGAGTCAATGCACTGATTGTGAAAATGCACGTTGAGTAGCTTGATCTAGTACACAACTACTTCAAAACCCTAGACGCAAGTATTAAGCCTTAGAGTTTTAAGGTGATAATTAAGGACACCTACATAATCACCACTAGGTGGTGTCCTAGGCTGTCCCCAAAGAGTGGATATCAAAACAAAAGATTACACATGAGTAGTGATCATTCACCACGAATCTCGACCTAGCAATTTTCTATTGTGGTACGGCCACGAGAACAGAAGGCAGGCCCCTTTGGGCCTTCCGTGTTAAATTATTCCCACACGACATGGCTGTCTGCTTCGACCATACAGATTCCTTCGAGATTTTCATCTCATCTTTTGGCTGAAAGTGAATAACGATAAGGTCTTCGATGCCATTGTTTTATAATATGACAGATAGGAACCCCCTCTAGGTGCAAGGTCATGTCACAAGTACCTCGTATTTTGACAGGACCTGAAAAAATCAGCATTAATTACGTAAACCACGTGCTGTTAGTAATTTTGAGGAGTATGGGAACATTCAAAAATGTTTTTAAATACTTATCGTGCAGATTCCCGGTTGCGGTAGGACCTTGCACCTTACCAAAGATATGAATGATCATATGGTAGAGTTTGATTTTCACGTAAAGGGTGAGCCTTGACATTTTACCAAAAAACGAAACACAGCCAGATATGTTCGTAAAGGGTGCCATATCAACTCAAAATAGCAAATTATCGATAGGTTTATCAGTATCCTGTAACTATGACATGTAAGCTATACAATAGCGTACATTTGTGTACATTTAACTCAGTTTTTAGATATTTAAGTTTTAAAAATTACCCGGGTATCGAGTAGGGTTCTTCCTTAAGGCTTGATACCTGACATATAACCTCAGTGGGTAATCACAACTAAAATCTCAGACAATCGCTGTAGTCCGGCACAGAAAGCTGGATTTTGGGCTGAACCTTTTTTTTTCATATATAGTTTTTTTTTCAATTGATTCTGGTAGCCTTGGGTACCCACTTTAAGAATCTGCCGGGTGCCGGACTGGCACCCTTAACAATTTGAGATATTGACCCATCTTTGCCACCCCCCATGGTACAAGAAATGGGCAGATTGGGCTTTCTCCGGTTTTGGTTGTTCCAGATATTAAAATCTAAAAGACCTACAGACCCATCAACTTACATAGGCTTAATTTAGGTAGCAAATAGGTATATGTTTGTATTTGAACATCCGTAGGTACCTTAATTGCTGAGAACAGGGGTCAAAAAGTGGGTCATTTAGTTAGAATATACAAATTTTTGCCTGTATTTTGCTAATATTTGAAAAGCATTAAATCACAATAAAAGATTCCGTCACTATTCTAGTTCTAAATATGACTTATTCAGCTAGCAAATTAATTGATAATTGTAATTGACGAACGTAAGTTGCCCGCTATGCTGAAAACAGGGGTCAAAAAGTAGGTCACTTAGCTAAAATGCACGATTTTCGCCTGCAATTTGAATAGCATTATATCGACTTATATATGACTTTCACCATTCAAGTTCTAAATATGACTCATTTAGGTAACCAACAAATTGATATTTGTACTTGGACCACTGTAGGTACCCGCATTGCTAAGAACAGGGGTCAAGAATTAGGTTACTTAGCTAAAATGAACGATTTTCGCCGGCATTTTGCTCTTTTTTGGACAGCGTTATATTGATTTATATATTACTTTCACTATTTTCGTTCTAACTATGACTTATCTAGGTAGCAAATGAATTGTTAATTGCAGTTGGACAATTGAAGATACCTACATTTTCGGGAACAGGGGTCAGAAAATAGGTCACTTATCTAAAATGTACTATTTTTGCCTGTATTTTGCTTTTTTTGAACAGCATTTAACACTGACTTATAAAAGATTTTCATTGATCTAGTTTTGAATATGACTCATATAGGAAGCAAATAAATTGATAAGTGTAGTTGGACAACTGCAGGTACCTGAGAACAGGGATCAAAAAATAGGTCACTTAGCTAAAATGTAGATTGTCCACCTGCGTTTTGCTCTTTTTTGAAAAGCATTACCTCGACTTATATAAGACTTTCACTACTCTAGTTCTAGATATTACTCATTTGGGTAACATATAAATTGGTAATTGTAGTTGGACAACTGTGGGTACCTGCACCGCTGGGAACAGGGGTCAGAAAATATAGGTCACTTAGCTTAAATGTATGATTTTCGCCTGCGTTTTACTCTCACTTGAACAGCATAATCAACATATACAGTACAGACATTTAATTCCTACACCAGTCGACCGGACGTCTGCCAGTGCCTGGTTGTGCAAATACCCATGGGTAACATGTTAAAAGAAATAAGCCACACACATTGATGACCCACGTAGCCTGTGAAACAAAGCTACTTTCCGTTGTGAGGTCATCCATCTATTCATGACCAGGTAACATGGTGGCAGTCGGTCGTTTGGTCGTGTATTATGCCCGGCTGCCCATGCATCCAGTGCAGGAATTAAATGTCGGCACTGTAAGACACCATCTAGTTCTAGATGTGACTTATTTATGAATCAAATAAATTTAAATTTCTAGTAGGACACCATTAGTTTCCAAAATTTGTATACTATAACACACATTCAGCATAGACACATCACACGTATACATGTACATTGTGCATGTACAGTTCAGTACAGTGCCAACATTTAATTCCTGCACTAAATGTGTAGGAGCCTGGGCACAATACACAACTGCACGACTGATTGCCACCCAGTTTCCTGGGCACGGATGCATGGATAACTTCACATGCAACTGAACGTGGCTTTGATTCACAAGCTACATGGGTCAGTATTGTTTGATGTTATCCATAGGTTCTGTACAACCAGGCACTAGGAGACGTCCTATCGACTGGTGTAGGAATTAGATGTCTAAAATGTACATGTAGCTGCCCCTGTCGGCCAATATCACTTACATGTAGCTGCATAGCTTTCCCTATAAGCCAATATCAATCACACATAAAGGAGTCCACACAAGCTGAAGGTTACATTTCATGAGTCCTATTTGGGGCATGTGAGAAAGTTACTATTGACTTTATGTATGTATTGTTCTCCACCATTTACAAAAGACGATTCACGACTTATCTTCTGTATGGTGGGAAAGGTGACAATGAACATAATCCCAAATCCTGATTCCTCGCTCCTAGTCAGAGTCTTATGATATATAAGCGACTGTCTAAATCCATCCGAGTCAGGGGAATTTCCAATTATTCATGACATCAGCTTGGGTATTTTTCAGGAAAGTATGTTTCAAGATATGTACCATGTGGCTAATCAACAAATCCCTATCATGCCATCCGACAGAGGGCATTAAATCTTGTTGTTATTGCTATTCTGATTTCAACCATTTGAGTGTACCATGTGATTAGCTGATAAGGGCTGATATGATAATTTGATAGGTTACGGCCTTCAGGCCTATGACAAATATCATTATAAGCGCTCTCTGCAACAGTCAATAAGGCTATACTATTGTACAGTGTATTCCTTCAGATATTTGAAGACATTGTTTTCCCACACAATGCAACTAGTGCGAAGACAAAGTGTTATCGAAGAATAAACTGTAAAACGGAGACAAAAATCATACATTTCAGCTAAGTGACCTATTTTTGACCCTTGTTCCCAACAGTGCAGCTACCTACAGTTGTCCGACTACATTTATCAATTTACTTGCTACCAAAATGAGTAATATTCCGAACTAGAATAGTGAAACTCTCATATAAGTCAATGTGATGCTGTTTAAAAAAGAGCAAAATGCAGGCGAAAATTGTACATTTTAGCTAAGTGACCTAATTTCAGACCTCTTATCTCAGCAGTGCGGGTACCTACAGTTGTCCAACTACAATATCAATTTATTTTTTCCTAAATAAGTCTTATTTAAAAGTAGAGTGGTGAAAGTTATATACAAGTGGATATAATGCTTTTCAAAAAATAGCAAAATGCAAACGAAAATAGTACATTTTAGCTAATTGACCTATTTTCTGACCCCTGTTCCCGACAATGCAGGTATCTTCAGTTGTCCAACTACAATTATCAATTCATTTGCTACCTAGATAAGTCATATTTAGAACGAAAATAGAGAAAATTATATATAAGTCAATGTAACGCTGTCCAAAAAAGAGCAAAATGCAGACGAAAATCGTACATTTTAAGTGACCTAATTCTTGACCCCTGTTCTTAGCAATGCGGGTACCTACAGTGGTCCAAGTACAAATATCAATTTATTTGTTACCTAAATGAGTCATATTTAGAACTTGAATGGTGAAAGTCATATATAAGTCGATATAATGCTGTTCAAATTGCAGGCGAAAATCGTGCATTTTAGCTAAGTGACCTACTTTTTGACCCCTGTTTTCAGCATAGCGGGCACCAAACGTTGGCCAACTACAAATATCCATTAATTTGCTAGCTGAATAAGTCATATTTAGAACTAGAATAGTGACGGAATCTTTTATTGTGATTTAATGCTTTTCAAATATTAGCAAAATACAGGCAAAAAATTATATACTAACTAAATGACCCACTTTTTGACCCCTGTTCTCAACAATTAAGGTACCTACGGATGTTCAAATACAAACATATACCTATTTGCTACCTAAATTAAGCCTATGTGAGTTGATGGGTCTGTAGGTCTCTTAGATTTTAATATCTGGAACAACCAAAACCGGAGAAAGCCCAATCTGCCCATTTCTTGTACCATGGGGGGTGGCAAAGATGGGTCAATATCTCAAATTGCTCAACGGTGCCAGCCCGGCACCCGGCAGATCTTAAAGTGGGTACCCTTGGCTACCAGAATCAATTGAAAAAAAAACTATATATGAAAAAAAAAAGGTTCAGCCCAAAATCCAGCTTTCTGTGCCTGACTACTGCTATGGTGACAGTACATGTATAAGCTAAATCCACATTTGTAGCCTTATCCACCATACATACATACATACTTACTTACATACATACATACATACATATATACATACATACATGCATACAAACATACATACATACATACATACATATCTGCACACATACACAAATAACACACATACATACAGTTGCGGATCCAGGGGGGGTTCGAGGGGTTCGACGAACCCCCCCTGGCTGGTGAGTCACTTTGCACCACCACGCCACCTGTGGACAACATCAAAACTAATTGTTTCTCTTGCCCCAGTTGCATAATCCTTTTGTTTCAAGTTCCCCAGACCTTGAGTAGCTATAGACAATAGGCTGATTGGTGTCAGCCTGGGATGGGCGCGAGTGGATGAACATCCTGCCTGACGGGATTATCTGCCGTTATCGGCGGATACAGTATTACACTCCAGTCGTTTGCAGACTAAAAATAGCTTGGATTACCTGAAGTGTGTTAGGTGAGGGAGGGGGGGGGGGGGTTCGTTGATTCTCAAACTTCTAGATCACTTGATTCCTTAGTCCAGCGGATACAGTCCAGTCGTTTGCAGACTAAGCATAGCTTGAAAAACCTGAAGTTTGTTAGGTGAAGGGGGAGGGGGTGTTCGTTGATTCTCAAACTTCTAGATCACTTGATTCCTTAGTCCAGCGGATACAGTCCAGTCGTTTGCAGACTAAGCATAGCTTGAAAAACCTGAAGTTTGTTAGGTGAAGGGGGAGGGGGTGTTCGTTGATTCTCAAACTTCTAGATCACTTGATTTCTTAGTCTAGCGGACACTGAATTACAGTTGAACTGTTCAGTCGTTTGCAGACCAAGAAAAGCTTGGAAAACCTGAAGTTTGTTAGGTGAGGGGGGGGGGGTTCGTTGATTCTAAAACGTCTAGATCACTTGATTCCTTAGTCCAGCGGATACAGTCCAGTCGTTTGCAGACTAAGCATAGCTTGAAAAACCTGAAGTTTGTTAGGTGAAGGGGGAGGGGGTGTTCGTTGATTCTCAAACTTCTAGATCACTTGATTTCTTAGTCTAGCGGACACTGAATTACAGTTGAACTGTTCAGTCGTTTGCAGACCAAGAAAAGCTTGGAAAACCTGAAGTTTGTTAGGTGAGGGGGGGGGGGGGTTCGTTGATTCTAAAACGTCTAGATCACTTGATTCCTTAGTCCAGCAGATACAGTCCAGTTGTTTTCAGACTAAGCATAGCTTGGAAAACCTGAAGTTTGTTAGGAAAAGGGGGGGGGGGTCGTTGATTCTCAAACTTCTAGGTCACTTGATTCCTTAAGCCCCTTTTACACTAGCAGAAATTTTGCTGGCAACGTACTGGCGACCATTGGCGACGGGGGGCAATAAGTGAGTTAGTAAGTATTTATTGACTATATCTTCGATATAAAAGATACATTGTACAGACTTGATTCAATAGAAAATTATGGGGGTAAAAATGTGGTGGCAATCCCCCGCAACCATCTTTTGCCACCACGTTGCGAGCAAGTTTCCAGCATAGTGTAAAAGGGGCTTTAGTCTAGCGGATACAGAATTAATTACAGTCCAGTCATTTGCAGACTAAGAATAGCTTGGAAAACCTGAAGTTTGTCAGGTGAGGGAGGGGGGGGGGGGGGGGTTCGTTGATTCTCAAACTTCTAGGTCACTTGATTCCTTAGTTCCGTCAGCGGATACAGTCCAGTCGTTTTCAGACTGAGCATAGCTTGGAAAACCTGAAGTTTGTTAGATGAAGGGGGATAGATAACCTGTTTCCTCCAAAACCTTTGACGAAAAATATCTAACTACTAGCCAACAGATACTTAACCACATCTCAACACCTTATAAACCAACAGATATATAAAATAACCACATCTTAACACCTAACAGACGAAAGTTCTTCCCTCATCCCCAGGATGTTCACATTGTTAAACCTCTCCAAAAGGTAAAATATATCCTTTAAATGTTTGAAGGTGCAAGAGGTGCATTCAATCTCTTGCGACCATAAAATAGGATAATGCGGCCATCACCAACTCCATGATATATTTTGTTATATCTCTTATGAAATTATTCTATTTAGTTCGCTGCAGTTGACTCCTTGTGGTGTCTTCATTAATACGTGCTAGTGGCGCCACCAGTGTCACGTTTCGGAACTAAATTGAACCCCCCCTTCTCAAATCCTGGATCCGCCCCTGACATACATACATACATACATACATGTACAAGAAGATGCTCCTTAGACTACTTATACAATTTCATAACAGGAATTCAACAATTTCACAAGTTGTGTTTGACTGTCAGAACTAGTATTACACAAGCTAATAAAAAACACGGAAAAGCAATAGCATACCCCGTAGTGCGCTTTCAGCCGTGCCAGGTTGTATTAATAACACAATTCTATACTCACTTTGTGGTTGGTCAACGATCACGGAGTCCACCGTATTATCTTCAGATAGCGAACGTGAGGCTTGATAACCAGTTCATGGGATAGATTACTAGGTAAAACTGATCTTGATCAATATAGCAGGGCTGGATTAAATACGACAAGTACTGTTAGAATATGTAGGTTAAATAAGTCTTATTTAAAAGTAGAGTGGTGAAAGCTATATACAAGTGGATATAATGCTTTTCAAAAAATAGCAAAATGCAAACGAAAATAGTACATTTTAGCTAATTGACCTATTTTCTGACCCCTGTTCCCGACAATGCAGGTATCTTCAGTTGTCCAACTACAATTATCAATTCATTTGCTACCTAGATAAGTCATATTTAGAACGAAAATAGTGAAAATTATATATAAGTCAATGTACACTGTAACGCTGTCCAAAAAAGAGCAAAATGCAGACGAAAATCGTACATTTTACGTGACCTAATTCTTGACCCCTGTTCTTAGCAATGCGGGTACCTACAGTGGTCTAAGTACAAATATCAATTTATTTGTTACCTTAATGAGTCATATTTAGAACTTGAATGGTGAAAGTCATATATAAGTCGATATAATGCTGTTCAAATTGCAGGCGAAAATCGTGCATTTTAGCTAAGTGACCTACTTTTTGACCCCTGTTATCAGCATAGCGGGCACCAAACGTTGGCCAACTACAAATATCCATTAATTTGCTAGCTGAATAAGTCATATTTAGAACTAGAATAGTGACGGAATCTTTTATTGTGATTTAATGCTTTTCAAATATTAGCAAAATACAGGCAAAAAATTGTATACTAACTAAATGACCCACTTTTTGACCCCTGTTCTCAGCAATTAAGGTACCTACGGATGTTCAAATACAAACATATACCTATTTGCTACCTAAATTAAGCCTATGTGAGTTGATGGGTCTGTAGGTCTCTTAGATTTTAATATCTGGAACAACCAAAACCGGAGAAAGCCCAATCTGCCCATTTCTTGTACCATGGGGGGTGGCAAAGATGGGTCAATATCTCAAATTGCTCAACGGTGCCAGCCCGGCACCCGGCAGATTCTTAAAGTGGGTACCCTTGGCTACCAGAATCAATTGAAAAAAAAACTATATATTAAAAAAAAAGGTTCAGCCCAAAATCCAGCTTTCTGTGCCTGACTACTGCTATGGTGACAGTATAAGCTAAATCCACATGTGTAGCCTTATCAACCATACATGTACATACATACATACTTAGTTACATACATACATACATACATACATACATACATACATACATACATGCATACAAACATACATACATACATACATACATACATATCTGCACACATACACAAATAACACACATACATGTACATACATACATACATACATACTGTACATACAAGAAGATGCTCCTTAGACTACTTATACAATTTCATAACAGGAATTCAACAATTTCACAAGTTGTGTTTGACTGTCAGAACTAGTATTACACAAGCTAATACAAAAACACGGAAAAGCAATAGCATACCACGTAGTGCGCTTTCAGCCGTGCCAGGTTGTATTAATAACACAATTCTATACTCACTTTGTGGTTGGTCAACGATCACGGAGTCCACCGTATTATCTTCAGATAGCGAACGTGAGGCTTGATAACCACTTCATGGGATAGATTACTAGGTAAAACTGATCTTGATCAGTATAGCAGGGCTGGATTAAATACGACAAGTACTGTTAGAATATGTAGGTTAAATAAGTCTTACTTAAAAGTAGAGTGGTGAAAGTTATAAACAAGTGGATATAATGCTTTTCAAAAAATAGCAAAATGCAAACGAAAATAGTACATTTTAGCTAATTGACCTATTTTCTGACCCCTGTTCCCGACAATGCAGGTATCTTCAGTTGTCCAACTACAATTATCAATTCATTTGCTACCTAGATAAGTCATATTTAGAACGAAAATAGTGAAAATTATATATAAGTCAATGTAACGCTGTCCAAAAAAGAGCAAAATGCAGACGAAAATCGTACATTTTACGTGACCTAATTCTTGACCCCTGTTCTTAGCAATGCGGGTACCTACAGTGGTCCAAGTACAAATATCAATTTATTTGTTACCTAAATGAGTCATATTTAGAACTTGAATGGTGAAAGTCATATATAAGTCGATATAATGCTGTTCAAATTGCAGGCGAAAATCGTGCATTTTAGCTAAATGACCTACTTTTTGACCCCTGTTTTCAGCATAGCGGGCACCAAACGTTGGCCAACTACAAATATCCATTAATTTGCTAGCTGAATAAGTCATATTTAGAACTAGAATAGTGACGGAATATTTTATTGTGATTTAATGCTTTTCAAATATTAGCAAAATACAGGCAAAAAATTGTATACTAACTAAATGACCCACTTTTTGACCCCTGTTCTCAGCAATTAAGGTACCTACGGATGTTCAAATACAAACATATACCTATTTGTTACCTAAATTAAGCCTATGTGAGTTGATGGGTCTGTAGGTCTCTTAGATTTTAATATCTGGAACAACCAAAACCGGAGAAAGCCCAATCTGCCCATTTCTTGTACCATGGGGGGTGGCAAAGATGGGTCAATATCTCAAATTGCTCAACGGTGCCAGCCCGGCACCCGGCAGATCTTAAAGTGGGTACCCTTGGCTACCAGAATCAATTGAAAAATAAACTATATATGAAAAAAAAAGGTTCAGCCCAAAATCCAGCTTTCTGTGCCTGACTACTGCTATGGTGACAGTACATGTATAAGCTAAATCCACATGTGTAGCCTTATCCACCATACATACATACATACATACTTACTTACATACATACATACATACATATATACATACATACATACATACATACATGCATACAAACATACATACATACATACATACATATCTGCACACATACACAAATAACACACATACATACATACATACATACATGTACAAGAAGATGCTCCTTAGACTACTTATACAATTTCATAACAGGAATTCAACAATTTCACAAGTTGTGTTTGACTGTCAGAACTAGTATTACACAAGCTAATAAAAAAACACGGAAAAGCAATAGCATACCCCGTAGTGCGCTTTCAGCCGTGCCAGGTTGTATTAATAACACAATTCTATACTCACTTTGTGGTTGGTCAACGATCACGGAGTCCACCGTATTATCTTCAGATAGCGAACGTGAGGCTTGATAACCAGTTCATGGGATAGATTACTAGGTAAAACTGATCTTGATCAATATAGCAGGGCTGGATTAAATACGACAAGTACTGTTAGAATATGTAGGTTAAATAAGTCTTATTTAAAAGTAGAGTGGTGAAAGCTATATACAAGTGGATATAATGCTTTTCAAAAAATAGCAAAATGCAAACGAAAATAGTACATTTTAGCTAATTGACCTATTTTCTGACCCCTGTTCCCGACAATGCAGGTATCTTCAGTTGTCCAACTACAATTATCAATTCATTTGCTACCTAGATAAGTCATATTTAGAACGAAAATAGTGAAAATTATATATAAGTCAATGTACACTGTAATGCTGTCCAAAAAAGAGCAAAATGCAGACGAAAATCGTACATTTTACGTGACCTAATTCTTGACCCCTGTTCTTAGCAATGCGGGTACCTACAGTGGTCTAAGTACAAATATCAATTTATTTGTTACCTTAATGAGTCATATTTAGAACTTGAATGGTGAAAGTCATATATAAGTCGATATAATGCTGTTCAAATTGCAGGCGAAAATCGTGCATTTTAGCTAAGTGACCTACTTTTTGACCCCTGTTTTCAGCATAGCGGGCACCAAACGTTGGCCAACTACAAATATCCATTAATTTGCTAGCTGAATAAGTCATATTTAGAACTAGAATAGTGACGGAATCTTTTATTGTGATTTAATGCTTTTCAAATATTAGCAAAATACAGGCAAAAAATTGTATACTAACTAAATGACCCACTTTTTGACCCCTGTTCTCAGCAATTAAGGTACCTACGGATGTTCAAATACAAACATATACCTATTTGCTACCTAAATTAAGCCTATGTGAGTTGATGGGTCTGTAGGTCTCTTAGATTTTAATATCTGGAACAACCAAAACCGGAGAAAGCCCAATCTGCCCATTTCTTGTAACATGGGGGGTGGCAAAGATGGGTCAATATCTCAAATTGCTCAACGGTGCCAGCCCGGCACCCGGCAGATTCTTAAAGTGGGTACCCTTGGCTACCAGAATCAATTGAAAAAAAAACTATATATTAAAAAAAAAGGTTCAGCCCAAAATCCAGCTTTCTGTGCCTGACTACTGCTATGGTGACAGTATAAGCTAAATCCACATGTGTAGCCTTATCAACCATACATGTACATACATACATACTTAGTTACATACATACATACATACATACATACATACATGCATACAAACATACATACATACATACATACATATCTGCACACATACACAAATAACACACATACATACATACATACATACATACATACAGTAGGGACATTTAATTCCTGACCCGGTCGTCCGAGTGCCCGCAAGCACTCGGACGCTCGCCTGCCTGGGCATGTCTGGGCAGCCGCGCGAGATAATTAGGCATGCATATGCATGACCCGGGCAGATACGGGTGTCTGGACGCCCACTTCTGGTGACAAATTACGCCGTCTCAAAACAATAGACGGCGCCACTTACGTGACCTAATGAGTAACTACGCTCAAACTAGTAGATGGCGCCACCGGCGTGACCAGATTAGTCACAATAATGGCGGTGCTTTGGCAAGCTGGATCTGTCAGCTTGGAAATTAAAAAAAACATTTTTTTGCAATATAAGACTTTTTAAGGTAGGTACGTGTAACAACTCCATGACGGGGTTAATAAAGTATACTTTATGCCTGATTATATAGGTAGTTTAAAAGCTCAGGATCCGTACGACCAAAGCACGCACCTGTTTCAAACTGTTTGGGCTGATCGTAGCATAGGCGGGTGGCCAAATGTCAGAATTATAATTTTTTATGGCATTTTTCCTTACAAGTCGTCATCCATGCTTAACAATCTCAACATAGGGTGGGCTTTAGTATACGGGTGGATGACACGTCTGAGTTTGCTGCATAAGTGAATTTAGGGGCATTTTATATGGAAAATCACTAAAAAAAACATGTTTTTTGGAGATTTCTTTCCAAACTCTCAACTAAATAGCTTAGGTTTAGAAAACTACCCAAGAAGGTGTAGTTACAGAAAGTGAGTTGTGTTTGCATATTCTCTGGATATGCTACGTTTTGGGGGCACTTACAGAAAAAATGGCATTAAAACTAGTGCTATTAGGGATTTGCTTCTGGAAGGTGCAATTTTCATAGTAGGAACTCGAAACTTGCCACAAATGATTTCATAAGGATGTCTATGATCATCAAATGTTTTATGCAAGTATGAAATGTATCTGACCCCTGATGTGAGTGATTTTGGGGTAAAAACCTATAAAATAGTAGGATTTTTGTAATATCCCACAACTTGGATGTCATCCTGTGGACTATTCCATACTCTCAACTAAATAGTTCTGGTTTAGAAAACTAACCCAGAAGGATTTAGATAGAGAGAATGAGTCATGTTTGCAATATTTTCATGACATGATACTTTTCGGGCCATTTTCAGAAAAATGTTAATAAAAGTTGTGATTTTAGGGATTTGCTTCTGGAAGGTGCAATTTTCATAGTAGGATCTCAAAACTTGCCACACATAATTTCATAAGGATGTCCATGATCATCAAATGTTTTATGTAGTATGAAGTGTATCTGACCCCTGATGTGAGTGATTTTGGGGTAAAAACCTATAAAATAGTAGGATTTTTGTAATATCCCACAACTTGAATGTGATCCTGTGGACTATTCCATACTCTCAACTAAATAGTTCTGGTTTAGAAAACTAACCCAGAAGGATTAAGATAGAGAGAATGAGTCATGTTTGCAATATTTTCATGACATGATACTTTCCGGGCTATTTACAGAAAAATGTTAATAAAAGTTGTGATTTTAGGGATTTGCTTCTGGAAGGTGCAATTTTCATAGTAGGATCTCAAAACTTGCCACACATAATTTCATAAGGATGTCCATGATCATCAAATGTTTTATGTAGTATGAAGTGTATCTGACCCCTGATGTGAGTGATTTTGGGGTAAAAACCTATAAAATAGTAGGATTTTTGTAATATCCCACAACTTGAATGTGATCCTGTGGACTATTCCATACTCTCAACTAAATAGTTCTGGTTTAGAAAACTAACCCAGAAGGATTAAGATAGAGAGAATGAGTCATGTTTGCATATTTCCATGACATGATACTTTTTCGAGCTATTTACAGAAAAATTGCAATAAAACTAGTGATTTTAGGGATTTGCTTCTGGAAGGTGCAATTTACATAGTAGGAACCCCAAACTTGCCACAAATGATTTCATAAGGATGTCTATGAAAATCAAATGTTTTGTGTTAGGCGTATGAAATGTATCTGACCCCTGCTGTGAGTGATTTTGGGGTAAAAACCTTTAGAATAGTAGGATTTTTGTAATTTCTCATATATTTGAACAAAGGTATATTATATCTTATTCTTATACCAAGATTCTAGCCTGATATTGTTGTTACAGAAAATTAACCAAGAAGAGGCATATAAGGGAAATAAGTTATGTTAGCCAACCTATGACATGCTAAATTTTGGGGTATTTTACTGAAAGGGATTTGCTTCTGGAAAGGACAATTTTCAGAGTAGGAACTCAAAACTGGCCACAAACGATTTCATAAGGATGTCTGTGATAATCAAATATTTTGTGTTCCTATGAAATGTATCTGGTCCCTGCTGTGAGTGATTTGGGGTATTGAAGACCTATAAAATAGTAGGATTTTTGTAATTTCCCACAATTTGAATGTCATCCTGTGGAATATCTCAAACTCTCAACCAAATAGTTTTGGTATAAAAAAAAACTACCAATGAAGGTAAAGACAGAGTAAGTGAGTCATATTTGAATACTTTCATGACATGCTACTTTTTGGGGCAATTTATAGAAAAATTGCATAAAACAGGTGATTTGAGGGATTTGCTTCTGGAAAGTGCAATTTTCAAAGTAGGAACTCAAAACAGACCACAAATGATTTCATAAGGATGTCTATGATAATCAAATATTTTATGTTGGTATGAAATGTATCTGACCCCTACAGTGAGTGATTTGTGGGTAAAAACCTATAAAATAGTAGGATTTTTGTAATTTCACAAATCTGAACAAAGCTTAAGGTATATTATATCTTATACCAAGATTCTAGCCTGATATTGTTGTTACAGAAAATTAACCAAGGATAGGCATATAAGGGAAATAAATTATGTTTGCACACCTTCAACATGCTAAATGATGGGTATTTTACTGAAAAATCATCAATTAGCATTCAATTTTAGGAATTTGATTCTGGAAAATGCAGCTTCCAATGTAGATGTATTAAACTTGCCACAACTATGTTCATATTGATGTGTATGATTGTATGTTGATGATACTCATTAGGATTTCAATGATTACAGAGATATTATGTAAAATGTTTCATGTGACCTGTTTTACAATTTAAGTGATATTTGGGCAAAAGTTTTGAAACTACTGTATCATTCATTGGATTATTTGATTATATCACATATCAATCTAACATTCATGCATAAATTTTAACCTTTTAATTTTGCAGTAAAATATTAAGAAGTGTGTCATTTAATAGTCCCCTTTTTGCATTAACATTGACCTTTAATGGGAGTTTTCCACTGTTTGCCATTCAGCATTTCAACAACTAAGATGTGCCACAGGTAGATGTGGTGTTTCATTGATCCTGCTGTGAAACCTGTGAACAATTGATATAGAATGAAAAAATGGGCTTCTTAAAATAGAATAGGTGGAGGGACTACTAAATGTTGGGGACAAGTAGTCCACTGGCTACTGGAATATTTTGGTAATGTTTAACCATGAGTGATAGAAGCCCAATTTCCCAAGGACTTGTGCTAGGATATTGAGGGCATTTAACTAGTGATGGAGGAAACTATAGTAAACCAGTGAAAACCACCGCCTTACCCCAGTCAGTTGTCACTTTCTCAAATGCCTTGTCTGGTATCAAGGTACAAACAAATATTTGGGAATCGCCGAAAAGGGAATTTTGTTTTTCGTCACTTACCAGGGCTAATTCATGACTAACCAGTTGTAAGTGGTTTAGCAAACCAGATTGCCCAGCAAAAAACACTGCCTTCCTCCAAGTCACTGGCAACTATCTCACATAGTGACTTGGATTTGAAAGATCAATGTGGGCGCTTTTGCTTTTAATTCTTGAATGACTTCCACGTATATTAAATTATAAATGAAATAACATATTACAGAATGATAGTTATGTAACTGAGTGAGATATACCTGAGACTGAGAGTCATAAGTAGGAGCTCTATTACTATTCTCTACCATAAATTGATATTGATGCTATTTCAATGACTCTGTTTCTTAATCTGTGTGACCTGTGATGTAAGGGACCTCCATACAATGAGCACTTCGGAATTTCGCATGAGTGCTCCATGTTCACAGGTTCCACTGCAATTGCAATGTAGGTACTTCTAAAATAATCTCATTATTATTACAGCAAAATGATCCAAAATCGAGCAAAATGAGGTATTTATTCAAATTTCCCTAGAATGATAGAGCCTATGAAATTACAAAAATCCCAATTCAAGTTTTCACATGTCATTATATTTTTGATAAAATACCAGTGGCAACTAATGGCCCAAAGTTGGTGTGCTGTGCATGCCCAGATGATGCTGGCGATCAGGGTTGTCTGTAATGTTATCGATACGAGAGTCCTGATTGGTCCTTGTCCCGCGTGACCTTGTGCTGATGCAAGATCAGTGACTCCAGCTCTTCACTATATAGCAAATATAGTAATTGGTTTCTCGCCACATGTTCATTCTTTTCTTCATCTAAGTATTTACATATATATATATATATATATATATATATATATATATATATATATATATATATATATATATATATATATATATATATATATATATATATATACAAACATTCATTCACACAGGCCTATACATACAATAGCCTAGAATGAAGGCTATAGAACTCCAATATCCTATTCTGGCACTGCCAACTTAGTGCCAAGTGAGATGCACCTAGAGCAAATCTGACCACCTGAGATATACTTGCTGTGTAGTCATGCTAAAAATAAACACACAAGGGACAGAGCTTTATCAGCATTGAATCTAGGTCAGTCTCTGACCAGTTGGCCCTGAGGAAACAAGGCATTTTCAAGCAGTGTGCTTATCAGTGACCTTATTTTCAGCTTTACCTCAGCAGGCTGTGAAAGACAGGTTGGGTAGTGGCTCTGGTGGTAGGCAGTGCAGGACATAGGGTGACAATAACTGGTATACTGGCCAGTTAGTAACACTTACCTGCATGTGAACAGTTTAGTACTTACTAAGTGCTAAACTGTTCATAGTTACTACTTAGAAATTTGATCTAAATTTTTTGTATATAACTTCTGCATTGTGCAGTCACTTCAATAAATTCTCCAGCGACTCCTTCAAATTTCTGCCAAAAGATGCTACTCTAGCCATTTCCAGCAATGCTTTGTCAGACCACTTTACAAATGAATCGGTTCAAATCAGCTTAACCCTTACGCTGATGTTGGCTAATTTGGCCAATAAAAAATTATGCAAAAATCCTGAAAAATTATTGAAACCCTGGCACATTGGTACTCATTTGAGAATACTCAGTGAGAGATGGGAGTAGGATAGAGGGAGATGAAGCTGTTCCTGCATCATCAAATTTCGCTGCCTTGTACTATGAGTCATATATAACATGTGCACCCCAGCCGCTGACCTCATCTCCTTGGAAACCTATCTGACCTAGATTTGATGCTGCAGTTTTAAGTCGGTTTTCATCTGCATGCTTCAGATTTAAATTCACGTCTGCAACAGGACAGATGAACTTCAAAGCACTATTTAACACTGTATCTGAGACAGACAAAGATGGTAAAATTAAGTAATCAAGGTCCCAGAGCACATGTCTTATGATACGTATCTAAAACGTTTCTGGTCGTGTCTCAACAAGACGCGGAAAACAAGCATCTTATATAATGAAATTGCCGCGAAACCACTTGCGCATGCCGGGATTCCAGCAGCATCGGGCCAGCCTCTTTCTGAAAAAAATCACGTGACCAAAACTACCCCAGGCTACGCCGCGTTACTCAAGGCGAACACGCACTAGGTGTTAGCATGCAGGCCCTATGAGGTTGCGGTTCAAGGGGATCTATTTCTCTGGTGAGAGTTATCCAATGACACTGATGACAGGAATTAGATGGTTTTAAAAAAGTGGACACATATCTGTAGGTTAAAGGGGCCCTAAAGGCTCACATACATATCAGCTTATATGAAAGAAATACACTTCAAGAACAAGATGCTGCCCTTCTTTCTCTCTCAGTAGGGGTGGGGACCGTGGACCAGTTCTTATGTGAAACCGGCCTGAGCATTGCGGTTAACCAGTCAAAAGCCGGACCTTCCTCTTCACGGTTCGGTTTTCTATGCATGCACAGGGTTCCTGGAGGCGTAATAAAACTGTCAGTACCTACCTCCTCGCTGGCCTCACAATGTCTGCCAAGCGCAACGATCAAACAGCCATTTCAAAGTCTCTCAAGTCTGGTACCCTGCCCACTTTCACTATGCTCAGAAGCCTTCTGAGCGTAGAGAAAGTGGCCAGGGAGCTAGTATATAGGAACTTTCCAGTTCAGGCAAGTTCAGCCATGCATTCCATTGCGTAGTTTCGTATCCAAGAAATGTCATTAATATACCGTTTAGGAAACCGTGATAGAAACGAACCGTAGAAGCAAAACCGAACCGAACCGTAGAATTCTCAACGATCCCCATCCCTATCTCTCAGTGATCCCATGAAGGGAGATTTTTGCATAATGCCATCATTCTGCCCAGACCCTGGCAGCCACTGGCTGCGGCCATGTTTTTCAAGTGCTATCCGCTGTGACTGATTGGGTGGCAGAGATCACATCCTGTACCCTAGCTACCTCTGGGCAGTGTATCATAAACAGCAGTGCTCCCCACAAGAGCTCTCTGCACAAGTTGCATAAAAAAGTGTATCAAACAAGAAAATGGTAAAATCATGTGCAGCAATTGGCTGTAAAAAAGACACGGTAGTGGGGAAAGCTTTCATAGATTGTCTAGCAGTAAAGTCAGACAAAAACAGTGGTTAGCATCCATGAAACTTTTAAACCCACCTGCCCTGAAACACGCAGTTGTATATAATATCTGATAACCAATTTTTATAAATCTCTTATTTTAACTAGGAGTGTGATTGGTATCCAAGGTTTGGAACCTAGGACAGTGAAGTTTTCCCAAAATGGCTTCCGTAAAAAAGGACTTAAACATGTCCTGAGCTAGTAATCATTTGTGGGCATTCCTGTTAAAGGTAAAGGTATTCGGTTTATAGTTTTGTATCCACCGAAGTGCTCACACGACCTTCCTCCCCTAGCAGGCCTGTACAGACGGAAACCATTTCAATCCCCCGGGGGATATTCCAGAGCAACTGGCAGCATATAGCGCACACACTCTAAGCACTGCCTTATTTATGCTAGGTACCCATTTTGCAGCTGGGTAGACTGAAGCAATATGGAATAAACTGTTTTGCCCAAGAACGACCAAAGTGCCCGGAGTGGCCAGGAATCGAACCAGCGACCCTCTGATTACTAGTCTGACACCTAACCAACTGAGCTACTTTGTCCCCATTGTCCCCATTCCTGTTAACAAGTTTTCCCTCAAGAATGTCCCCAAATGTTTCTGCACATAAATAAAGATAAAACAAATAAAAAATAAATGTTGTCAGTGAATTTTATGCAATATTTCTTCTTATGTTAAAGAAAATGTGTAGGACCAGTTAGAATTTTGCAGGACCAGAAGTTCCTAGGTGTCACTGGTCCTTTGGGCCAGTAACATTTTGAGATAGGGTTGAGGCCTGCCGCCGGACAAGTACTTTGGTGCAATTAGTGACAATTACTGTTACGGCAGACCAGTGGAATTATCAGATGCAAAATATGTTGTGTGATCAAGGGTCCAGTTAGAAGTTGACAATCATTGACAAGTTGAAACCTACAAAACTCACTTTGCCAGTACAATATTGGAAGAGCAGGTTTACCGTGCTGTGCTGGGATGTCATATTTGTTATACCAAGCAATCTCTCAGGTACATAGGGGTGTGCATACGCTCGTTATCAAAATTTTAAAAATACCCCTAAAGCACTGATTTCTGGCCAAAAAAGCACCCTTATTTTAATCAAAACGCTGACTTTTTCCAGTAAATAAACACCCCTTCTTTTATCAAAACACTGACATTGGATGAACCAGAAAACATTTTTTAACTTTAGATTTTTAAATCCTCTACCTGTTTAGCGGCAGCAAACTCGGAAGCCCAGTCACTTCGGGAGTCACTCAGAATCAGAGCCGTGTATATTTCGTGGATTGTAAGGGGATTTTCACCCTCCATACTTCGTACCTGGGTACAAAAAAGTACCCTTCTTTTACAAAATCGCGGATATGCGGAGGTCATAAAAGACACATTCCTCCGCGAAATATGTAACACCGGTGCGGCCCCCTACTCTACCTGTTTTTATTTCCATCATACTATGTTTTACTTTTTGAAGGATATGCATTTAAGAATTCTTTAACTTTTCAAGGTGTATGTCTCTGGAACTCACTAAACTCGAGCCTGAGAGTGGGAAGCTCCAGGGTGCAACATAGGTTGCAAAACATTATTTTCTGAGCGGGGGCAAGTACGTCGCCCCTAAAGTGGACTTGCCCCGCCGGCACTACCAAGCCACTCTGTCAAACAAAGGGGGGATTGGACATTACTTGCCAAGTGAGGCAAGTCATAGTCTTGTTCAGCTTGCCCAATTGCTGTTTTTTGCCGAATTCACTTCCAACGGGGCCGGTGGTTATGTTGCACGCTGTGCTCTCTTCACTCTTTTAAAGCAAAGTACTTAAATGAACAGTATGTGAAGCTATTTTTGTAACCCTGTGACCATCGGGCTGGGGTTCCATAATGATGTTGTACACTAAGGGCCACAGGGAAGATTAATGTATTGTTTGACTGTGTTGCACTTTTGAGGTTATTATCATTATCATTTCTATTATTAGAATAGCAGTATTGATTTGAACTATGTTAAGGAAAGGTAACCAGTTAAGTGTCTTGATCATGAAGAGACCTCTGCTTGGATGAGAGTAATCCACATCAAGTATATATCTTGGAGCTTTTTTCTGGAGCATAAGCATTCTTGTCTGAATTTCAGAGCTAGAATGGCCCCAATGGGTGTTACAGTAATCAAAGTGAAGAAGTATGTACGCGTTGAAAAAAAGATTTCTTGTTTTAAGATCCATGTACAATTTCAGTTTTGTTTAAAACAAAAAAAACTTTGGATATTTTCTTACAAACATGGTTAACATGTTTGTTCCAATTTTAAGTATTTGTCACTAATATACCCAAATGTTTTGTTCAGTGACAAGTTCTAATTTTGAGTTATTCACAAAAAGGTTGAGATTAAAATTATCAATAGATCTCGTTTCTTTCTGTTTGGTGGATATCACCATAGCTTTTGTTTTCTCCACATTTATGATCATTTTGTTTACTCGGCACCATTTCTCAATATTCTTGAGATCATCTTGTAAGCTTGATTCAATAGCGGACTGTTTGTGACCTGCAAGTGATAAATTATGGAATCATCTCATAAAAGTAAATATCATTTTTTTATAAACAGAAAAAGGTCGTTTATGAATATAAGAAACAATAGTGCTCCAAAAATTTACCTTTAAGGTACTCCTACATAGGTGTGCTGTGGACCTGACAGAGATGGCCCAATATAAACCTTTTGATATAAACGGTTAGAAAGATAAGAAGGGAACCATTTAAGGGAACAACTACCAAACCCATATGTCTGAAGTTTCTTCAGTAATATTTCATGATACACTACATCGAAAGCTTTTCTAAAATCTAAAAAAATAACTCCAATAATTTTGTTATCATTAATTGCACTTAGCCAGGTAGACAACATTTTGGTTGATGCTCTTTGACAAGAATGCTTTGCTCTGAAACCTGATTTAAAAACATGGAATATGTTCCAATCAGAGAAATATTGATAAAGTGTATCATGGTTATGTCTCTCTAACACCATTGATAATGTACTCAAGATAGTAATAGGCCTGTAATTGTTCAAATCACCTGGTTCTCCACCTTTGTGGAGGGGGGTGATCTTAGATTCTTTCCATTGCGATGGAAAGATGCCACTCAAGATACTTTGATTTTTTATCAGGTGTATCTATCTCAGACACTGACTCAGGAGCAGGCTTTCTTGATTTTGGGTTTAGTTCATTTATGAATTTCCAGATTTGTTTTGGATTACAGTTGTTTACTTGAAGGTTTTAATTTTAGTCATTCAATTAGCTCCTCCTTTCAAGAATTTATACTTATCAAAATTTCCTTGACCTTTAGGTTTGTCACGTTTTGAGATGGCAGTCATAACTTCATCATTCATCAATTGGGGCTGATTGTAGTATTTGACTCTATCAGTGGGGCATGCTTGTCTAAAATGTTCAAGAATAGTTTATTAAAACGAGGGATTTGATAATGCCTTTATTTCAGAAAAGGGAACTTCAGATAAATCTCCCAGGAGCGACAATCCTCTTCCAAGGAATTTATTCCTGGTGGAAACCCCACAGGGATGTCATATTTGTATAATGGCTTACAGAAGAGAGCAAGTAACAGGCAATACGGGGGCATCCATCTTGCCACACACAAACACACATTACGTCTGTGTGAATTCTGGGAGATTCAACTTTCACTTGCCCTATTCTATCTTTCGCCTGCCTTTGAAAATTGGATGTTTCATAGACCTCCACTCACCACATACAAACTCGAGTGGCTTGAGCACTGGGGCAGGCTTGCCGAGCTCGAGCTGAAGTGGTCAACTCATGAGCTTGTCTATGTTGGGAACACCAGCGCAACACAGAGCACCTAGCACACCTCATAACTGCTTATTGCTGTCATGTCCTGTTTAAAATCTCCCAGGTATACAAGCAGTGTTGACGTTATACTGACCTTTGTACCTTGTCAGTACATTTTAAAATAAAATAAATCTTCACCAGTAAGTTTTTATTTCTTAATAACCTGGCTAGAAAATAGGTATTTTTTCAAAAATCTCTGCATATGTGAGCTTATGAGCTCATTAGTCAAATGGGTGGTGAGCCCATGAGTTGATCTCCCTCCGTGAGTGCAGCTCTTATGTTTTACAATGTTTCATTCAAAACCACATAGAACATGGTGCTGACATGTGGAAGCATATTTTCTAGGAAAAGAATTGGTTGCCAGACCACACTCTCAAAAGTAAACCTGAAATATATACACTGTAATTACCCAGTGGAGCCAGCAAGATAATACAGTTTTCACTTGCCCATCACCTATAATTTACAAAATCTACTTGCCCGAGGCAAGCCACAATCTCAGGCCCTGATCAGTAATTTAGTATATAGAACAAATGTACAGAACTTTCCTTGTTAGATCACCTTCAAAATATTCCATCTATAGAGGTCTGCTATGAATTGAAAAAATAGAAAATACATGTAGCATGAGAATGAAAATTAGCATTAATGTCACTGCATGGTAATTAACCCCTCGCTGCATCTCCTTGGTATCTACCTCTCTGGCAGGGACGAATTTAGGATTTCTGTGAAAATGGCTTGTTCTGTAGTAAAATGATAAACATATATACACAAGTGGATGTGAAACCAGCCGGTCAATCTGGACAGGCTAGCCTCAACCAGTGTCAACTAATAGCCCAAAACTGGTGCTCTTCACATTCCAAGCTGATGCTGGCGGTCAGGTTTCTTTATAATGTAATTGATATGGGTGCCCTGATTGATCCTTGTTTCCACGTGACCATGTGCTGATGCCAGATCAGTGACTTGGTAGGAGTCCAGCTATATATAGCTATATATATATATATATATATATATATATATATATATATATATACAGGTGAATTTGGATATGACGGACCACTGTACGACAGATTTTTGCATATGACGGACGATATGCTTGGTCCCAGTCCGATGCATATCAAGTATTGGTCATATGTATACGACGGATTTTGCATATGACGGACCAATTTTCCTGGTCCCATCGAGTCTGTCATATCCAAGTTCACCTGTACATATATATATATATATATATATATATATATATATATATATATATATATATATATATATATATATATATATATATATATATATATATATATAAATATATATATATATATATATACATACATACATACATACATACATATACAAGTTCACCTGTACATATATATATATATATATATATATATATATATATATATATATATATATATATATATATATATATATATATATATATAAATATATATATATATATATATATATATACATACATACATACATACATACATATACACACAGGCAGGGTCTTAGCCAGGATTTCAAAAAAGCCTGTCTAAAATAGCTATTTCAAAATTTCCGGCCGTTCAGATTTAGCAACTAATCTACTTAAATCCTCATACCAACCACAGATAGTAGCCCTTTGTCAAAAAGGGCAATTTACACTTCAGCTATGATCTAGGAGATGGTTTGTTAGGAAAATACTTGGCTATTACCTCCCAAAAGTCAAAATTGAAAAATCTTCATAGAAATTTTTGCCTGTCCAAACAGGAGGTTTTTAAGAAACTAGCTGTTCAAAAGACAGGTAGGACGGGTCCTGGCTAAGTCCCTGCTGACACAGGCCTATATTTACAATAGCCTAGAATGAAGGTTGTAGTCCAATATCCTATTCTGGCACTGCCAAGTGAGATGCACATGAGCATTGAACCTGACCACCTGAGATAAACTTGCTGTATAGTCATGCTAAAAATAAACACATTGGGGACAGAGCTTTATCAGCCTTGAATCTAGGTCAGTCCCTGACCAGCTGGCACCAAAGAAGCCGGGCACTTTCAAGCCCTGTGCTTATCAGTGACCTTATATTCTGCTTTACCTCAGCAGGCTGTGTAAGACCGGTTGGGCATTGCCTCTGGTGATGGTGGTGGTAGGCAGTGCAGGACACAGGGTGATAGGGATAGGACTGTCATTGATATGACAAGTATCGATCGATCGAAATAATTTTTCCAATTAATCAAAAAAAATATTATGTCAATTAATATGTCAATTAATCGAAACACATTTTGTCAGCCTTTTACACCATTTTTTGCCATTTTTAGCCAATACTCAATTATTCAATAAAAAAATGTTGAGAAAACCTTAAATGTGTTTGCGTTGTGAGATTTCTTATGATCCTAGCCACAAAAATAGTGTGGAATATGTGAAGATATTCTATTAGTGCAGTTCTTCAAAATCGAATCGAAATAATCAGAATCGAAAATTAATATGTCAATGATCTAATCGAAAAAAAATGGATGTCAATGACAGATCTACAGGGTGACGCTAACCGGTATACTAGACAGTTAGTAGCACTTAATTACCTGCAAGTGAACAGTTTAGTACGTACTAAGTACTCAACTGTTCATAGCCACTTTAAAATTTGATATAAATGCTGTGTATATAACATCTGCATTGTCCAGATAGCTTAAATATGCTCCATGTACTGAGGTCCCTGACAAGTGACAACACAGGTCATACAAATCAAGAAACAGAGTCATTAAAATAGCATCAATATAAATTTATGGTAGATAATAGTAGTAGAGCTCCTACTAATACTATCAGAGTACCATTCCGTGAGATGTTATTTCATTTTTGATTTAATATACATGTAAGTCGTTCAAGAATGAAAAACAAAACACAGGTATTGATCTTTCAAAACCCAGTCACTATGTGAGAAAGTTGCCAGTGACTTGGATTAGGCAGTGGTTTTTGCTGGGTAATCTGGTTTCCTAAACCACTTACAACTGGTTAGTGCGGCAGAAAAAGTTACTTTCTTTTCCCCAATTCCCAAATGTTTGGTTGTTCCTTGATCCCAGAGGTCATGTTAGGAAGTGACCAATGACTTGGTGTTAAGCGGTGGTTTACACTGGGTTACTATAGTTTGCTTCATCACTAACAACAGGCTAATTACAATTTTGCATAAATATGGCAGAAAAAAGGAGGATAATCGTAACTCCAAATTATTGTATGAATCAGGATTCATTTTGACTCCCCTATGTTCATATCTTCACCATACTGCTCTTAATACTTCCTATTCAGCAGGTTGTAGGTTGTCGCCGATTCTAAATTACGTTTGGAGGGGGGTGTCAAATATTTTTTTAGCTCCCACTGATCAGAAGCTTAAAATAAAACAAGTGGATATGAACCAGGCGGTCAACCTGAACAGGCTAGCCTCAACCAATTTCCCAAAAGTTGTGCTCTGTGCATGCTCAGATGATGCTGGCGCACAGGTTTCTCTGTAATGTAAACGATGCGAGAGCCCTGATTGGTCCTTGTTCCCTCATGACCTCACCCTAATGCCAGATCTGAAACCCCTGTTGTGACCAGCCCTGCACTATAACACACATAGTAATTGGTCTCTCGCTGCATATCCATTCTTTTCTTCGTCTAAGTTAGAAGGGAGGTATTCCCTGCCCTGAAGCACATTCAAGATGTTTAGGTATGCAAATCCTTAGGATTTTGAACCAAAAGTGGCTATGGGTGATCAGGTGGGTAGTATGGATATAGTTCTATTATGTGGTTGAGGCAAAAATATTTTCCTGTGTGCAAGCCTATGGGAGTTTCTTTGATGGTTTGTCTCTTACTGAAATCAGTAATGGCCTAGCCAGTCACATTTGATCTGATATTGATGAAAAGGGCGTATGTTTAGACAAAATCTCATTCTGTAAAATTCTCAAGAAATTACCATATTTTCACAAATTAACCCTAAAGCAACATTAAGTATCAGGCCCCCAATTCCCAGTGAACAGGTCTCTTGACACAGTCATTGGTATGTCTCCTGGAAATTTTGATTGTATGTAAGGTGAATCCTACACATTTCCTGCCTGCCACACAAACCAGGAGGAAGGAATACACAACTGCCATGAGCTCACCTCCCAGGGGAGATCAGATAAGGGAAGGCCATCATGTGCTTATATAAACATCACAGCATGGTGCCCCTTTCAGTTAGGCCATAAAATGCTAGTTCACAGTTGGGAAGGCATTGGGGACAAAATTGATATGTTTTATCTAACAGGCCCTATTTGTAGTGTCTTCCTTTTTTATTTCAGTCCTGGAGGGAAGAGAGGACTACATGACAAATGGACCAAAGATGAGGTTGAATTTGATTCAGATGAAGAAACACATGATTTACCTTGAGCTACTGATATGTGACCAGGGTTCAGTAGAGAAATTGTTTTAAGGGCTGTCGCCAGTAGTGTTGGGCCACTGCAATGATTGACAGGTTAGGAGATTCGTGCCTGTAGCACCCCCCCCCTTCCCCCCCAAAAGGCTAGACCATTTGGTGAAAAGTGAAATCTCTCTGAAAAAAGCTCCATTTAGAAAATATTGAGAGATTTTTTGATTAGAACCCCAACC
This sequence comes from Maea johnstoni, assembly GCA_963942565.1. Classification (NCBI taxonomy): domain Eukaryota; kingdom Metazoa; phylum Annelida; class Polychaeta; order Spionida; family Magelonidae; genus Maea; species Maea johnstoni. The sequence continues at coordinate 59,671,912 of OZ012684.1, read as the reverse complement.
ATCAACTTTCTTTTAAAGAATATGTAAATCTGTGATTATTTTTTAATTGTTTCCAGAAGTTTCATACACAGGACATTACAGGAAATGTGCGCATATGGTATGTCGGCCAGACTCAACTTGTGGAGTGTCGCTGGTGAAGGCACACTGTGCTTCCGCTATGCTTCCTGCCTTTCGCTCTCCCCAGAGAACGCTATCTATCTGACAGGTACTGGCCGTGCAGGTCGTTATCTATTTATGGGTCAAATGCAGTCAACTGTGGCAGTACAGGATGGGTGTTACCGCAAGAATAGACAGTCTTAAAGATTTCCACTTGCAGTGGAAAATTGAGTATAAAAGCGGTTTTATTGGAAATAACTACTAAAAAGTGGTATATTTAAGTAAGGAAGTATATGATACACCGGCTTGCAGCTTAGTATAGGAGTTTAAGCGTGCTCTTGAGGGTGAAAGTTGTAACTAGTGACTTTAAAAAGTTCTATGTGACCATTTCCTGTCATGGACCTTTGCACCTTCAAATAGAATATGTTTTTTGATATGTGAGGGATAAGAAGGTTCGCTACTTATCCCTTCAAATTATAAATCTCAACTAGAATCACAAATGACACAAAAGGACGTATCAGCCCACCATAAATGAGGACTCACAAGTCACCATGCTGTGATGTTTATTATATCATATTGCCATAATAGTAATAGAAGTCCTAGGCATGTAGAATTTGTAAATTATAGCTGAAGGGCAAGTGAAAACTGTATTTTGCTTGCTCCACTGGGCAAGTATGCTGTATTTATTTCGGGTTTACTTTTGAGAATGTATGCAAGTTTTGTGGTGGCATTCAAGCTTGTCCTAGAAAATATGCTTTCACATGCTAGCACCATGTTCCACTTTGTTTTAAAGGAAACATTAAAAAACATACAATTTTAATTTTCAAGGGCAGGTGAAAGTTGGAGTGGGGCAAGTGAAAGTTGAATCTCACTTGCCCTACTGGGCAAGTTGCCGCAAAAGTTAATGTCGTGCCCTGGACTATATCATAGACTTAGCAAGCATGGCATCATTTGGACACCTAAATCCTTCAAAAATCCCCCCTCGGGAGTCGGGACATCCAAACCTTTTCTGGGATTAATTTTCAAAAATGTCAATTCAGGGTATAGTTGAAAATTTTCCTCCAGTTTTATTCCTATGACATTATGCCTTATTACAATATTAAAGTAAATACATTTTTACGGTTGCAGGGCTCGACATTGGTGCTTGCCCCGTTGCCCCGGGCAAGTAGAATTTGTGAATTATACCTGTAGGGCAAGTGAAAACTGTATCTTGCTTGCCCCACTGGGCAAGTATGCTGTGTATATTTCAGGTTTACTTTTGAGAATATGTGCAAGTGTTGTGGTCTGGAATCCAAGCTTGTCCTAGAAAATATGCTTTCACATACCAGCACCATGTTCTACTTGGTTTTAAATGAAACATTATAAAACATAAAACTTTTCAAGGGCAGGTGAAGGTTTTAGTGGGGCAAGTGAAAGTTGAATCTAACTTGCCCTACTGGGCAAGTCGCCACAAAAGTTAACGTTGGGCCCTGGGTTGTAATCTGAGTATGATATGTGGCTTCCCTTGAAAAATAGGACACCCAAAGATTTTACAATTGCCATTTTGGGGCGCCCAGTTCAAACGACAACTGAAAACACATCTGTTCAAAGATGTATTTATCAAATAACTACGTGGATATCAACATCTATCCTTTGACAATGAATGTAATGCGCCTTTGAGCATGTTTATATGGAAAGGGCGCAATATCAAATGACAATTGAATATTATTATTATTATTATTATTATTAATAATTGATTAATTAATATTGTTTTCATTTTGGCACCATTTCATAAAAGGGCTCAGTCTGGCCCTTTTTGGAGAGTTCTTGGCCTTCTCTTCCCAAAAATCTAAAAGCAAAATATATCTTATCATGATATGATAACCATTAAGATCGATCCAGGCTGCTGTGTTGGATAACCCAAGGGCAAGGCCGAGGGGGCTGATGCATCTCACAGCCGAGGCCGCAGGCCAGAGGCTGTGAGATGCAACAGACCTCCTGAGCAGCCTGGCTCAATCTTAATCCCCATAATCTAAGCACATGATGGCCCTCCCTTACTTGATCTCCCCTGGGAGGTGTGTTCTAGTACATTAAGTACAATTTACAATAGTGATGACTGATGAGAATATTGAAAATGTCAAGTCACACCTAGCAAGTATAACTAAATTTGCAATCGAATGGTTTGAAAGGAACTGCATGCAAGTTATATTTGCCCCTGGACACAAAAAGTTGCAAACAGACTTCTCCATTGACAAAATCAACATTGAAATGAATAATCAGTAAAACCTCTATTAGATGTAGAATTGGATCACAAGTTGAAATTTGACTTTCAACTAGCCTCAATGTGTAAGAAGGCTGCAAAACAACTTAATGCTCTTAAAATAATGGAGAGGCCTATTGCTGCCTATAGTAATTGATCTGTGACGACCAGTCCATGTTCTATTCATCTAAGGTCTAAGTGACAACAATAGATTACAGCACTGATCACACCTACATGTGTAGTATTTTACAAATATGGGATAAACAACAACTCAAAATATTAGTTTTATTAACGTCTCAGGTCAAGTAGGCTGTCCAGCCTCCGGTGATGGGGTAGGGAATGCAAATGGCGATCAATTAATTCTAGAGCAATGGGTCACTTCATGCACTTAATGCATTCAGTAATCCTCCGGTAAGTTATTCCTGATGGACACCCCACAGGGATGTCATATTTGTATAATACTATTATCAATAGCCATTGAGATCGAGACAGGCTACTGCGTTGGGAAAGCCAAGGCCTCAGGAGGTCTGATGCATCTCACAGACTCTGGCTTGCGGCCATCGGCTGTGAGATGCCTTAGATAAACAAAAACAAGTGGATATGAACCCTGCCGGTGATGATGCTGACTGTACAAAAAGACAGGTTATTTTTCATATATTTCCCTTTGGTCAAGTCAGACAAAAACAGTGGCTAGCATCACTGAAACTTGAAATCCACCTGTCCTGAAGCATGCAGTTCTACAGGGTTAGACTTTCCCAGGGGCATATGCCCCTAGAATTTACTGTGGGCCCCAAGATCTTTCAGGCTAGGGGCCCATAATAGTATGCATAATAATTAATAACCAGAAATCCTGTTTTTGACCAGTTATTTTTATTAAAAGACCTTTTCGGGCCCCTAGCCTGAAAACTAAGTGTCAGACCCTGTTCTATGCTCAGACCATAAAAACAATGTACCATTATGTGCATCCAGATTTTCAGTATGTGGTTTTACTTGAAGCTAGCTATTCTACAGACTGTGTTTTCTTTCGTGTGACTTAGATATATGTACACAAATACTATTTAAGGAAATGATTGCTGTTCCAAGCACTGATAGATATTTCCTGTGTTGACTAACTTCTGTGTCCTGGGATCTAGATGTGTAATGCCACAAGGTTAATTACCCGTTGTGTATCCTTTTGATTGGAGTTGTTACTTCCTTTTGTTGTTGCCAAAGGGAAGTGGTCTGAACATAGAACTGCAATTGCTGCACATGATTTTACATTTTCCTCGTTGATACAAGTTTAAATGCAAATTTGGAAGAGAGTTCTTGCGAAGAGCACTGCAGTTTATGATGCACTGCTCAGAGAGAGAGGGGGGAGGGGGGGCAGGAAGTGTCAGTGCCAACCCTTGAGTCACAACTGATAGCAATTGCAGAACATGGCTGCTAGCAGGGCAGGCTGATGGCAATACCCAAAATTCTCAAAGTGTATTACTTGCATATCAGCTAGTATATATATATGAGCCTTTAGTTCCCCTTTAAGGGTAACAGACTGTCGCTAAGGACTAAGAAGTGAGGAAAATTACTCACAGCAGGAGCTACCACAACACATCCTGCAACCATCATAGCATCGATGTGAACATATATGTCATGTGGCAAGTTTAATACATCTACATTGGAAGTTGCATTTTCCAGAAGCAAATTCCTAAAATCACATGCTTTTGATGATTTTTCAGTAAAATACCCCAAAATTTAGCATGTCATAGATTGGCTAACATAACTTATTTCCCTTATCTGCCAATTCTTGATTAATTCTCTGTAACACCGATATCAGACTAGAATCTTGGTATAAATATAATATACCTTTGTTCAAATAAATGAGAAATTACAAAAATCCTATTATTTTAAAGGTTTTTACCTCAAAATCACTCACAGCAGGGGTCAGATACATTTCATACTTACCTAACACAAAACATTTGATTATCATAGACATCCTTATAAAATCATTTATGGCAAGTTTTGCGTTCCGACTACGAAAATTGCATCCTTCCAGAAGCAAATCCCTAAAATCACCCGTTTTATGCCATTTTTTCTGTAAGTTGCCCCAAAACGTAGCATGTCATGAAAATATACAAACATAACTCACTCTCTTTATCTACTACTTCTTGGTTAGTTTTCTTAACTAGATATATTTAGTTGAGAGTTATGAATAGTCCACAGGATGACATTCAAGCTGTGGGAAAATACAAAAATCCTACTATCTTATAGGTTTTTACCCCAAAATCACTCACAGCAGGGGTCCGATACATTTCATAGTAACAAAAAACATTTGATTATCATAGACATCTTTATAAAATCATCTATGGCAAGTTTTGCGTTTCGACTATGAAAATTGAACCTTCCAGCAGCAAATCCCTAAATTCACCTGTTTTATGCCATTTTTTCTGTAAATTGCCCCAAAACGTAGCATATTATGAAAATCTACAAACATGACTCACTCTCTTTATCTACACCTTCTTGGTTAGTTTTCTAAACTAGAACTAGAGAGTTATGCATAGTCCACAGGATGACATTCAAGTTGTGGGAAATTACAAAAATCCTACTATTCTATAGGTTTTTACCCCAAAATCACTCACAGGAGTCACAGCAGGGGTCAGATACATTTCATACTAACATAAAACATTTTTATCATCATGGATATCCTTGTGAAATCATTTGAGGCAACTTTTGTGTTCCTACTAAGAAAATTGCTCCTTCCAGAAGCAAATCCCTAAAATCACTAGTTTTAATGCCATTCTTTCCGTAAAGTGCCCCAAAATGTAGCATATCATGAAAATATTCAAATTTAACTCACCTTCTTTATATACACCTTCTTGGGTAGTTTTCTAAACCAAAATTATTCAGTTGAGAGTTATGAATGGTCCACAGGATAACATTCAAGTTCTGGGAAATTACAAACATCCTACTATTTTATAGGTTTTTACCCCAAAATCACTCACAGTAGAGATCAGATACATTTCATACTAAGACAAAACATTTGATAATCATGGGCATCCTTATGAAATCATTTATGGCAAGTTTTGAGTTCCTACTAAGAAAATTGCACCTTCCAGAAGCAAATCCCTAAAATCACTAGTTTTAATGACATTTTTTTTGTAAAGTGCCCCAAAACGTAGCATATCATGAAAATATTCAAATTTAACTCACTTTCTGTATCTCCACCTTCTTGGGTAGTTTTCTAAACCAAAATTATTCAGTTGAGAGTTTGGAATAGTCCACAGAATGACTTTCAAGTTGTGGGAAATTACAATAATCACTCATTTTTGATGATTTTTCCACCAAAATCACTCACAGCGAGGGGGGGGGGGGGGGTATTGAAGTCAAATCGACACAACATGTTCTATTAAAGATCAAAAGCATCCTCTTGAATACATTTGTGGCAAGTTTTGGGTTTCTATATAGAAAAATGAATTCTCTAGAAGGAAATCCCAAAAAACATACTACACATGTATTTCAGTGTTTTTTAGCATAAAATGACCCAACAAAATTACAATCCCTCAAGCAGCAAAATCAGACGTGTCATCCACCCATATACTATTTAAGCCCACCCTATGTAGAGTTGAATAAGCATGGATGTATATATATATATATATATATATATATATATATATATATATATATATATATATATATATATATATATATATATATATATATATATATATATATATACACAAACATTCATTCACACAGGCCTATACATACAATAGCCTAGAATGAAGGCTATAGTACTCCAATATCCTATTCTGGCACTGCCAACTTAGTGCCAGGTGAGATGCACCTAGAGCAAATCTGACCACCTGAGATATACTGGCTGTGTAGTCATGCTAAAAATAAACACAAAAGGGACAGAGCTTTATCAGCCTTGAATCCAGATAGGGCCCCGTTGAAAGAGGTACTGGGAGGACAGTACAATTACAGAGAAGGGGGAGGCAAGTGTTGCGGCAAGGCGCTTAAGGCCGCAGGAGGAGTAGAAGTTGTCGATGTAATAAGGATCCGTGCGCCCAAAAAGTGAGTGGCGGGCGCACGGATCCAAGCCCAAAGTGCAGGTGGAAGGTACATGGGATTGGATAGGGCACTGATCAGCACGTAGAGATGTGTGAAAGGGCAGATAGAAGGTAAATGGGTGGGAGTTTCATAAAGTAATAGTCATGTGCCGCAAGTGTGCATGAAAGTGACAATACCAACGTCATAGGGAACTTAATGGAACATTTCCTTCATCAACAGATATAAATTAATACTTACACCCATTAAACTTCACAGAGCTCAATTTTTATATGAAGGCTAGGCATTACTTACATTCATTAAACTATGGATTTTCTCGAAGAAATTCCTAACTTCACAACTGTGGAAATGTTTATTATAACCAGGGAATTTCATACACTAATCAAATCGGGCCTTATAGCGAACGCCAATTCAGGCAGACCTTCTCTCTGGGATCAGTGGATTTGACCAACAATTCATTTTAGTAAAGTGAAATAAAAATAATAAAAATATAGACATCGTTATTTGGAGTAGGAAATGTTTCAAAGTGCCAGACGAAGGACTGGGCAGGAAAAGGTGATACTAGTTGCGGTCAGATGGATTCGAACCCGCAACCTCTTGCCCTGCAGGCAGGCGCTCTAGCCACTAAGCTACGGCGCCATCTGTATGACAGCTAGGTTTGAAAAGAGAGCTATATTGATGAAATCCCGTAACTCTATTTTGGGTCGTTCCTTGCATTCCGAGTTTAGTCCTGTCATTTACGTGGCTGAATACCGGAGTAAATCTTTGAAAAAGACCGCCAGGCCACTTTTATCAATGACCCCACATATTTACATAAGGCCCGAAACTGATTATGACCTACCTACCTCATGCGAGCCAGTAAAATAGCCAAATCAAATCTGGCGCCTGTTATCTAACTACTCCAAACCGGCTCGGGATAGCCGGAATGACGTTAGAACCCAATAAGGAGCGCCAAAATAGCTGAAAAATTGTATTTGATCTTTTAATCTAATGCCTTTTCAAATAGATAAAGAATAATGATTATATCAATACGCCTTTACATGTCGTTAACTTTATGGCATCGCCAGTTTCGCAATCCAATTTTCCTAGTGTTATGAACTTCCTATCCTGGGGTTCAATTAGTTACATTTGCCGCCGTTTCACTTTGTGGGGGCGCTACGCGCTGCATGAACATTAGCGTCTAGGTCAGTCTCTGACCAGTTGGCCCTGAAGAAACAAGGCACTTTCAAGCCTTGTGCTCATCAGTGACCTTATTTTCAGCTTTACCTCAGCAGGCTGTAAAGGACAGGTTGGGTAGTGGCTCTGGTGGTAGTGGTGGTAGGCAGTGCAGGACATAGGGTGACAATAACTGGTGTACTGGCCAGTTAGTAACACTTACCTGTATGTGAACAGTTTAGTACTTACTAAGTGCTAAACTGTTCATAGTTACTACTTAGAAATTTGATATAATTTTTTTTGTATATAACTTCTGCATTGTGCAGACACTCCAATAAATCTCCTGCGGCTCCTTCAAATTTCTGCCAAAAGATGCTACTCTAGCCATTTCCAGCAATGCTCTGTCAGACCACTTTACAAAAAAATGGGTTGAAATCAGCTTAACCCTTACGCTGATGTTGGCTAATTTGGCCCAGATTTGGCCAATACAAAATAATGCAAAAAATCCTGAAAAGTGATTGAAACCCTGGCACATTGGTACTCATTTGAGAATACTCAATGAGAGCTATCCAATTAATACCAACATGACAGGAATTAGATGGTTTTAAAAAAGTGGACATATATCTGAAGGTTAAAGGGGCCCTAAAGGCTCACATACATATCAGATTATATGAAAGAAATACACTTCAAGAACAGGATGCTGCCCTTCTTTTTCTCTCAGTGATCCCATGAAGGGAGATTTTTGCATAATGCCATCATCCTGCCAAGACCCTTGCAGCCACTGGCTGAGGCCATGTTTTTCAAGTGCTATCGGCTGTGACTGGTTGGGTGGCAGAGATCACATCCTGTCCCCTAGCTACCTCTGGGCAGTGTGAGTGTATCATAAACAGCAGTGCTTCTCACAAGAGCTCTCTGCACAAGTTGCATAACAAAGTGTATCAAACAAGAAAATGGTAAAATCATGTGCAGCAATTGGCTGTAAAAAAAAGACACGTAGTGGAGAAAGCTTTCATAGATTTCTTAGTAGTCAAGTCAGACAAAAACAGTGGTTATATAGTATCCTTGAAACTTTTAAACTCGCCTGTCCTGCTGCATGCAGTTGTATATAATATCTGGTAACCAATTTCTATAAATCCCTTATTTTAACTAGGAGTGTGATCGGTATCCAAGGTTTGGAATCGGAATCGGTAAAAAAAAGTTACGATACTTTCCGATTCCGATTCCTACCGACATATACAGGGAGAAGAATCATAGCATTTAGGTGAAAAACTGTGTCAGATGCTTCACTGTTGTAACATTTCCATGCTACACTTTCTTTTTTAGGTAGTAGTAGGTAGTAAATTAGATAACCTGGCACACTGAGCTACTGACTGGCGTTGTCTCGTTACTTTGTCATCTTATTGCATAGCAATATGATGACAAAATAAGTGTTAATTACGATCAACATTTTGCCGATTGCAGAATCGGAATGATCGCTATGAGATTTATTAGCGATCTTTTCCATGGGATCCGCGATTCCATCTGATTCCTTGGTATCGATTACACTCCTAATTTTAACCATGTGTTCTTGTAATTTATCAATTTCGGGATGTATTTACTTTATTGGTACTTTATTCAGTTGCTTTACGAATACAAGCACAGGTATATATGCATTAAATGTTTAATATTAAGCCAGCATGAGAAGGGTAAATATCATTCCCTACCTTACAAAATGGAAACAGCTAAGGTTATAGTCAGTCATGACCCCATTTTCACTAATACGAAATACATTTTTAAACAATACTGCAATAAAGAGGAAGGTTGAAATCAAAATATCTCAAATTGCAAGTTACCCTTTCTTTTATTTGAGAGAGAATCAATGATATTTTCATTTACTCATTACCAACCTTCTCTTAATGACTTATGTTTAATAATCATACTCTTCGTTATTTTGACAAAAGAAATATGCCAGGGAAATACCAAGTAGGTGTTTGATATGTGGATATGTAGCGAGAGACCAATTACTATATGCGCTTTAGTGAAAGGCTGGACTCGACGGTACCAGCATCATCAGAGTAAGGCCAGAGAACAACTTTTCGACTATTGGTTGAGGCCAGCCTGTTCAGGTTGACTGGCTGGTTTCATATCCACTTGTTTTTATTCATCTAAGGCATCTCACAGCCGAGGGCAAAAAGCACAGCAGGGGTCAGGCTTTGCTTAAATACTAAGAGTCACCGCTGGACTTCAGGTTTTCAAATCGCCATAGCCCAAGATCTCATAGCCCTGGAATTTCTAAATGCTGCAGTCCCACTACAGTCCTTCCCTAAAGCAATTATTGAAGGCGTTAGCTTTCTTTTCACTGTTCTATAGCATATTGTCAAATGGTGTTCCTAAAATATAGCTCTTAGCATTATCTTAAATTTTCTCTTACATTTTAGTCAGCCGGGCTACAAAAGCATATAGTATTATAGCCCAACACAATTTTCTGTAGCCATTGGCCATGGGGCTAGTGGCTAGCTGGACCCCTGACGGGGAAGCCATGGCAGGAAGCATGGCTTCCCCTTCCTTTAAACTTTTGTTACAAAAACAGATTTTAAAAAAAATGTAGCATTATGAAATATTTATGATTATACCTACCTATTAAAAATAGTATGCTAATAGACTAAATGTTTTTGGCTGCAGTGATTTTCATATTTATTGATTTTGATGTTTTGACACATTTTAAGAAATATGTATGATGATTCAGGTGTATTAAATGGGGTTCCCTTGCTCAACAATATCTAATATAAGAATGGGGATATCTGGTACCAATTGGGCAACTCTTTTATAACATTTTAAAGAAAATCTGCCCAAAAAACTCCGTTTCCCAATTGTCAACTATCTGCAGTTTAAAAACTAACAAGGTGACCTGTCATTATCTTTGTCATCTTGTTAAGAGCATCGTGGGGATAGTTTAGGTAAATTCTGTTAAAAATTGAATTTGGCAATTCTGACTCATACCAATTTTGTGTTGAAAACCTGAATTTCTACAGTACAGATAAAGCTATAGCAAGAAACAGGGTCTTAAGCCAGGATTTCAAAAAATCCTGTCCAAAACAGCAATTTCCCAGCCTGTCCAGAATTAGCAACTATAAATCTACTTAAAATCCTTATATCAGCTACAATTAATTGCTGTGTGCCTCAAAATGGTCAATTTACACTTCAGCCATAACCTAGAAGATGGTTTGGTAGGCCAAATAAAAAAAGTATTTGTTTCCTATCACATCCTTAAAAAATATAGGTAGGGTAGGGAGGGATCTTCTTATTATTATTTTTTTTCTTTAACTCACACGATTCCCTGGAGTTGGATGGCTTCAGTAAAACTTTGCCTTGTGGTAATTGTCTTTATATGCAGTAATTGTACTTCTGTTAATCCAGAAATTGATAAAAATGGTTGTAGAATTGATATTTGGGACAGTGAGGTTTCTGTTGGTGGCCCTACTGATTTAGTTAACCTGTCTCTGAATTTTGTTACTGTTTTTGTGTAGGAACAGTTCATTTTTCAGTTGGATTGACCAAAAAAAACTTTAGGGTACGGGGCAAAAACCAAACATCTTTATTTTAGGCATTAGGAAAATATTTGGTTATTACACCTCACAAGTCAAAATTGAAAAATCATCACAGAATATATTGAATAGTTGACAGCAACATTTAAAAGTCGTAAAGGGTAAAGGAGTAAATAAATTGGGTGAGAAGAATATACAGATATAACATTAAACCTAAAGTTAAGAAAATTAAGAATTTTATGTCAAGGTTAAACAAGGTAATTGTTATGACTACCTGGGTTGGGGACTTTATATATATATATATATATATATATATATATATATATATATATAAGACAACCCCTAGTTTAGCACTCCTGTCCCCTTTCTAACAAGTATATATGATACACCGGCTTGCTGCTTAATATAGGAATTTAGCGTGCTCTTGAGGATTGAAAGTTGTAACTTGTGTCTTTAAAAAGTTCTCATGACAGGATATGGTCACATAGAACTTCTGAATGTCACTAGATACAACTTTCAACCCTCATGAGCACGCTAAAATCCTGGATTAGGTTGTAAGCCGTCATATTACATGCTTCCTTACCTAAATATCCCAATGTTTGGTAGTCATTTCCAATAAAACTGCTTTTACACTCAATCTTCTACAACGAGTGGAAATCTGTACAGCTCAGGGGCTTTGCCGCAATGCGTTCAGCGTGTCATTTGGACACGCAGAACACTGTTTTTTGACAGTTTGGACACCCAAAAGTTTATGTCAGAATTTGCTAAAGATGACTTTTCTTAAAAGATAGAAGATGTAGAAGCTGTAGTGTCACTTCTATAAGACACACAAAGCAGTATCTGGCCTAAAAAAGCAAAATCTGTAAAGGTATAGGGTCTATCTTATTAGTAGTATGTATTTTGTACCACACTTTGGACACGCAAAAGTTAGTCTATGAAACCTCTATTTGGACACCCTGTTTCCAAATATCGGCTAAGACCCTGGTTCAGCTGTCACTTAGTTCTTGTGTAACATCCCCTCCATACACATAACAACCAGCACATCCAGACAGGCCAGAGGCATAGCGTTCCCGAGGGAGGAACTTGATGGATGAATAGCCTGCTGCCATCTCAAAGACCCAGGAAGTGGAGTGGTGGCGACGGTAGTTCACATGCAGATTTCCTGTAATGCTATGTGACCATTTCCTGTCATCACAAGGGAACAAGGACCATTCACTGGACTATTCGACAATACAATGACTATTCGCTGAGGCTAACCTGTTCAGGTTGACTGGCTGGTTTCATATCCACTTTTTTTTAGATTTTTACCATAGACATAGTGCATTGCTTTGAAAATACCTGGGCTTGGAAACACACACTTTGTTGAAAAGTCATAAAGGGTAAAGGCGGAAATAAAACAGGAGAGAAAATATACAGAAGTAACTAACATCAAACCTAAATCTTAAAGAATTAAGATTTTTTTATGTCAACGTTAAAGGGGAACTAAAGGCTCACATACATATCAGCTTAAATGAGAGTAATACACTTCAAGTATAGGATGCTGTCCTCCTTTTTCTCTTAGTGATCTCATGAGGGCCAGGGGAGATTTTTGCGCATCGCCACCAACCTCAGCCAGCCCCTGGTAGCAGCCATGTTCTTCAACTGCCATCAGCTATGACTCAACGGTTGGCAGCCCACTTCATGTCCCCTAGCTAGCTCTGAGCAGTGTATCATAGACTGCATGTAGTGCTCTACACACCAACTCTCTTCGAAAGTTGCATAAAAACTTGTATGAGTAGCGAACAGGTTAATGGAAAAATCATGAGCAGCAATTGGCTGTACAAAAAGACAGGGTAGTAGAATTATATTTCATATATTTCCTGTTGGTAAATTCAGACAAAAACAGTTGCCAGCATCACTGAATTCCTGTCCTGAAGCATGTAATTTTATGTTCAGACCACTTCGCTGATGCGTTTTATACCAGGAATCATAAATGAATTCAGGATTGCTCAACAGGATGGTGCTGTGCCATTCAGTGTTTTTGTTTTCAACCCTTCAGCCATCTTGAAGATGTTTACCTCCCCGGGGCAGAAAGGCAGCCATCAATGTCCAGCCCTGAAGCTATTCAATTATTTCAAACAGATCAAAATCGAATTAAATAAATACTGTGGCCCAACTATCAAAGGAAGATCTAAAGATTGAACACCTGGCTATATATCCCTACTCATGAGAACACACTGACTAAAATTCCTTGTTCTGAAATAGTGGGGTGGACAGGCCTAAACCATCGTCTCTATCAGTCCAACACCAATCCTTTTTGTTAGAAAGCACATTTGTAACCAGTTTTTTAGAGCCCTTGTTCGACAAGTTAAAGGCACTTATCCTTAAAATAAAACAACAAAATATATTTTTTCTAAAATGTTAGATGAAGAAAAGAATGGATGTGTAGCTAGAGACCAATTACTATATGCGCTATAGCGACGGGCTGGACTCATGCCAGGAGTCACAGATCTGGCATCAGCGAGAGGTTACGTGAGAACAAGGACCAATCAGGGCTCTCGTATCGCATACATTACAGAGAAACCTGATCGCCAGCATCGGCTTGGCATGCACAGAGCACCAATTATGGGATATTAGTTGACATCGGTTGAGGCTAGCCTGTTCAGGTTGACCGGCTGGTTTCAAATCCACTTGTGTTTGGTCATCTAATCCATAATATAACAGCTTTTGAGACCTTGCCAGGCAGCGATGTTGGAAATGCCAGATCTCGGTAGGTCTGAGGCATCTCACAGTCCCTGGCCAGCAGCCCTCAGCTGTGAGATGCATCCGACTGCCCTTGACCTTGGGTTGTCCAACCCAGCAGCCTGGTTTGATCTTAATCCCAATAGCCTCATTTGTTGCCCTTAAGCACTATCATGGTAACCATATGTAAGAGACCAATTACTATATGTGCTACAGTGAAGGGCTGGACCCATGCCAGGAGTCACTGATCTGGCATCAGCGTTAGGTTACGTGAATAAAAGGACCAATCAGGGCTCTCGTATCGCATACATTACAGAGAAACCTGATCGCCAGCATCGGCTTGGCATGCACAGAGCACCAATTATGGGATATTAGTTGACATCGGTTGAGGCTAGCCTGTTCAGGTTGACCGGCTGGTTTCAAATCCACTTGTGTTTGGTCATCTGATTCATAATATAACAGCTTTTGAGACCTCGCCAGGCAGCGATGTTGGAAATGCCAGATCTTGGTAGGTCTGAGGCATCTCACAGTCCCTGGCCAGCAGCCCTCAGCTGTGAGATGCATCCGACCGCCCTTGACCTTGGGTTGTCCAACCCAGCAGCCTGGTTTGATCTTAATCCCAATAGCCTTATTTGTTGCCCTTAAGCACTATCATGGTAACCATATGTAAGAGACCAATTACTATATGTGCTATAGTGAAGGGCTGGACCCATGCCAGGAGTTACTGATCTGGCATCAGCGTGTGGTTACGTGAGAACAAGGACCAATCAGGGCTCTCGTATCGCATACATTACAGAGAAACCTGATCGCCAGCATCGGCTTGGCATGCACAGAGCACCAATTATGGGATATTAGTTGACAGCGGTTGAGGCTAGCCTGTTCAGGTTGATCGGCTGGTTTCAAATCCACTTGTGTTTGGTCATCTGATTCATAATATAACAGCTTTTGAGACCTCGCCAGGCAGCGATGTTGGAAATGCCAGATCTCGGTAGGTCTGAGGCATCTCACAGTCCCTGGCCAGCAGCCCTCAGCTGTGAGATGCATCCGACCGCCCTTGACCTTGGGTTGTCCAACCCAGCAGCCTGGTTTGATCTTAATCCCAATAGCCTCATTTGTTGCCCTTAAGCACTATCATGGTAACCATATGTAAGAGACCAATTACTATATGTGCTATAGTGAAGGGCTGGACCCATGCCAGGAGTTACTGATCTGGCATCAGCGTGTGGTTACGTGAGAACAAGGACCAATCAGGGCTCTCGTATCGATTACATTACAGAGAAACCTGATCGCCAGCATCAGCTGGGCTTGCACATAGCACCAATCATGGGCTATTAGTTGACATTGGTTGAGGCTAGCCTGTTCAGGTTGACCAGCTGGTTTCAAATCCACTTGTGTTTGGTCATCTGATTCATAATATAACAGCTTTTGAGACCTCGCCAGGCAGCGATGTTGGAAATGCCAGATCTCGGGAGGTCTGAAGCATCTCACAGTCCCTGGCCAGCAGCCCTCAGCCGTGAGATGCATCCGACCGCCCTTGACCTTGGGTTGTCCAACCCAGCAGCCTGGTTTGATCTTGATCCCAATAGCCTTATTTGTTGCCCTTAAGCACTATCATGGTAACCATATGTAAGAGACCAATTACTATATGTGCTACAGTGAAGGGCTGGACCCATGCCAGGAGTCACTGATCTGGCATCAGCGTTAGGTTACGTGAATAAAAGGACCAATCAGGGCTCTCGTATCGCATACATTACAGAGAAACCGGATCGCCAGCATCGGCTTGGCATGCACAGAGCACCAATTATGGGATATTAGTTGACATCGGTTGAGGCTAGCCTGTTCAGGTTGACCGGCTGGTTTCAAATCCACTTGTATTTGGTCATCTGATTCATAATATAACAGCTTTTGAGACCTCGCCAGGCAGCGATGTTGGAAATGCCAGATCTCGGTAGGTCTGAGGCATCTCACAGTCCCTGGCCAGCAGCCCTCAGCTGTGAGATGCATCCGACCGCCCTTGGCCTTGGGTTGTCCAACCCAGCAGCCTGGTTTGATCTTAATCCCAATAGCCTCATTTGTTGCCCTTAAGCACTATCATGGTAACCATATTTAAGAGACCAATTACTATATGTGCTATAGTGAAGGGCTGGACCCATGCCAGGAGTTACTGATCTGGCATCAGCGTGTGGTTACGTGAGAACAAGGACCAATCAGGGCTCTCGTATCACATACATTACAGAGAAACCTGATCGCCAGCATCGGCTTGGCATGCACAGAGCACCAATTATGGGATATTAGTTGACAGCGGTTGAGGCTAGCCTGTTCAGGTTGATCGGCTGGTTTCAAATCCACTTGTGTTTGGTCATCTGATTCATAATATAACAGCTTTTGAGACCTCGCCAGGCAGCGATGTTGGAAATGCCAGATCTCGGTAGGTCTGAGGCATCTCACAGTCCCTGGCCAGCAGCCCTCAGCTGTGAGATGCATCCGACCGCCCTTGACCTTGGGTTGTCCAACCCAGCAGCCTGGTTTGATCTTAATCCCAATAGCCTCATTTGTTGCCCTTAAGCACTATCATGGTAACCATATGTAAGAGACCAATTACTATATGTGCTATAGTGAAGGGCTGGACCCATGCCAGGAGTTACTGATCTGGCATCAGCGTGTGGTTACGTGAGAACAAGGACCAATCAGGGCTCTCGTATCGCATACATTACAGAGAAACCTGATCGCCAGCATCGGCTTGGCATGCACAGAGCACCAATTATGGGATATTAGTTGACAGCGGTTGAGGCTAGCCTGTTCAGGTTGATCGGCTGGTTTCAAATCCACTTGTGTTTGGTCATCTGATTCATAATATAACAGCTTTTGAGACCTCGCCAGGCAGCGATGTTGGAAATGCCAGATCTCGGTAGGTCTGAGGCATCTCACAGTCCCTGGCCAGCAGCCCTCAGCTATGAGATGCATCCAACCGCCCTTGACCTTGGGTTGTCCAACCCAGCAGCCTGGTTTGATCTTAATCCCAATAGCCTCATTTGTTGCCCTTAAGCACTATCACGGTAACCATATGTAAGAGACCAATTACTATATGTGCTATAGTGAAGGGCTGGACCCATGCCAGGAGTTACTGATCTGGCATCAGCGTGTGGTTACGTGAGAACAAGGACCAATCAGGGCTCTCGTATCGATTACATTACAGAGAAACCTGATCGCCAGCATCAGCTGGGCTTGCACATAGCACCAATCATGGGCTATTAGTTGACATTGGTTGAGGCTAGCCTGTTCAGGTTGACCAGCTGGTTTCAAATCCACTTGTGTTTGGTCATCTGATTCATAATATAACAGCTTTTGAGACCTCGCCAGGCAGCGATGTTGGAAATGCCAGATCTCGGGAGGTCTGAAGCATCTCACAGTCCCTGGCCAGCAGCCCTCAGCCGTGAGATGCATCCGACCGCCCTTGACCTTGGGTTGTCCAACCCAGCAGCCTGGTTTGATCTTGATCCCAATAGCCTTATTTGTTGCCCTTAAGCACTATCATGGTAACCATATGTAAGAGACCAATTACTATATGTGCTACAGTGAAGGGCTGGACCCATGCCAGGAGTCACTGATCTGGCATCAGCGTTAGGTTACGTGAATAAAAGGACCAATCAGGGCTCTCGTATCGCATACATTACAGAGAAACCTGATCGCCAGCATCGGCTTGGCATGCACAGAGCACCAATTATGGGATATTAGTTGACAGCGGTTGAGGCTAGCCTGTTCAGGTTGATCGGCTGGTTTCAAATCCACTTGTGTTTGGTCATCTGATTCATAATATAACAGCTTTTGAGACCTCGCCAGGCAGCGATGTTGGAAATGCCAGATCTCGGTAGGTCTGAGGCATCTCACAGTCCCTGGCCAGCAGCCCTCAGCTGTGAGATGCATCCGACCGCCCTTGACCTTGGGTTGTCCAACCCAGCAGCCTGGTTTGATCTTAATCCCAATAGCCTCATTTGTTGCCCTTAAGCACTATCATGGTAACCATATTTAAGAGACCAATTACTATATGTGCTATAGTGAAGGGCTGGACCCATGCCAGGAGTTACTGATCTGGCATCAGCGTGTGGTTACGTGAGAACAAGGACCAATCAGGGCTCTCGTATCGCATACATTACAGAGAAACCTGATCGCCAGCATCGGCTTGGCATGCACAGAGCACCAATTATGGGATATAAGTTGACAGCGGTTGAGGCTAGCCTGTTCAGGTTGATCGGCTGGTTTCAAATCCACTTGTGTTTGGTCATCTGATTCATAATATAACAGCTTTTGAGACCTCGCCAGGCAGCGATGTTGGAAATGCCAGATCTCGGTAGGTCTGAGGCATCTCACAGTCCCTGGCCAGCAGCCCTCAGCTGTGAGATGCATCCGACCGCCCTTGACCTTGGGTTGTCCAACCCAGCAGCCTGGTTTGATCTTAATCCCAATAGCCTCATTTGTTGCCCTTAAGCACTATCATGGTAACCATATGTAAGAGACCAATTACTATATGTGCTATTTACAGTGAAGGGCTGGACCCATGCCAGGAGTCACTGATCTGGCATCACCGTTAGATTACGTGAATAAAAGGACCAATCAGGGCTCTCGTATCGCATACATTACAGAGAAACCTGATCGCCAGCATCAGCTGGGCATGTGCAGAGCACCAATTATGGGATATTAGTTGACACTGATTGAGGCTAGCCTGTTCAGGTTTCTCATCTTGATTCCATCTGTATTTGATCATCTAATTCATAATATATCAGCCATTCAGACCTCACCTGGCAGCTATGTTTGAAACGCAAGGCCATCTCACAGTCTATGGCCAGCGGCCATTGGCTGTGAGATGCATCCGACCGCCCTTGACCTTGGGTGGTCCTTTATTATGAGGTCCCAGGGTAATGTTATTGGTACGCGAGGACCAATCCATGTTCTCTTCATCTAAGGTTTAGAAGTAGAAAAGAATGGATATGTAGCGACTGACTAGTGAGAGACCAATTACTATATATAAGCTTTAGTGGAAGGGCCGGACTCGACGGGTGTTTGTGAAATTGACTTTTGGACTATTGGTTGAGGCTAGTCTGTTCAGGTTGACCGGCTCGTTTCATATCCACTTGTTTTTTAAAATTCATCTAAGATCTAAGGTGTAAGTGACAATATATGTAGATTGCAGCATTGATCACATGATCATCACAAGAGCTTTCGGGAAAGTACATTTTAGTTTTCACTTGCCCGAGTGAGCAAGATGATTTTCTGAGCAGTCTTCACATTTTTATATAGAAAATGGCACAAATATTTAAAAATATGCAGGTGATGGTTACTCTAGGTTCAGAGTTACTTTAGGGATATCATTTACTATGCCCAATAAAAAGTATTTTTTTGATTTTTTACGGCTGAAGATTTTTACAGGCCATAACATTGAAAATTTTAGTGAGAAATTTTGACACCAAGTGCATTTAGTTTGAGCAGATAGAAAGGTTCTCAACTATTTATAGCATGCCCGACTCTTGGCATTGCCCTGACAGTGACGTGCGACCATTGAGGTGTGTCACTGAACGACTGTCTTTTGTTCCAAGCCCACATGGGATCAGCGACGCCTGTCCTTGCTGGATTATAGTCTCCACACACAAGACATTTAACTAAAATTTTCAAATGTTATGGCCCGTAAGTCTTTAGCAGTAAGGAATCAAAAATTTACTTCTTATTGGGCATAGTCAATGACATCCCTAAGGTATCTGTGAACCTACATTAACCATCACCTGCGTAATTAATGAGAATAAGTCATTTGAAAGAAAAGTTGTAAATTTTCAAATAACACAGAATATGGATTGAATAATGACAGGTGGCGATGATATGCTCTACCTGATAACACTCAGGAACCTGGAGATACACCTAGTTATAGGATTATGCTGCTTTGAGGTGTGTTTTGGGACAGGGCTTTTAACTGGCTTGCAATGGTACCCATCACCTTAAAGAGAACTTAATATTCAGGGGTGTCCAAATATTTTAGTCCCAGAGCTAAGTCAAGAAGACTTGGAGCAATGGAGCAAAGCAATTTCTGGTGACCATGGTTTTGGTAATAGCTGTGAATACTGTCACCTGGTGGCACTGCTTCACTCCATGTATATTAGCCCTAATTGCAGTAGTTAAGACCAAGACAAATCAATAGCCAGTATCATTAAAGTTAAAATGGAGTTCACGGTTTCTTTATACAATTTGAGTAAATAATAATTCATGAAATATATAAGCTTAGTTTGCGACACATTTCCCAAATAAACAGTGCTTTAAGTTGCTGGTTTGTCGCACGTATTGAAACCCTTGTTGCACGCTGGTGCGACAGTTGAACACCCCTGATATTTAGAACTAGACCACCGTCTGGATATTCACAATTATACCACTAAAAACATTTCTTGTAAAGTTCATTTAGTTGTACATATGAAAATGTGTTTCACTCGAAAGCACAGCATGTTTGGATGGTTTATTCACCCAAGCAAACGAATGGAATAATCAGAACATGCCCTTACGAATATCCTTCCATTTTGTCCAGCGTCCATAGCTTGGAATCATTAAAAAATATGGCTAGAAGTAGATGTTTATTTAGTAGATAAACACAAACCACAGCCAAAAACACATGCTACGACCGGATATAGAACGTAGGGGATACCACGCATGCGCATATATTTGTAGGGCCCCCTACAACAATAAAAATTCGTCTAAGACTAAAGAAAAGTCTTATATTTCGCACTTGACTTAAGGATCTCTGTGCAATCCACAAAAAGTCTTAAACTTAGATAAGTCCGAAATCAGTTTTAGCTAAGACAAAAGACGTCTTAGCTAAGTTCTGACTTAAGTTTCTTCATGCAGCGCCCCGCGTGGCGCCATCTGCCGGATTGCTATAGGAACTAAATTGTTAGGTATCACAACCCGTATACCTGAGCCGGCTAGCAGTGCTGAGCCTCCCGGTCGCTGTGTCAATACACTCGGGCAAGCCGGGCGTCCTTAGACGCCCGGCTTGCCCGGGTGTATTGACACCCAGACGGCCGAACGGCGATCGCATGCCTGGGCATGAAATCTGCCCGGAGGTCCCGCTGGTTTGTATACGGAATTAAATGTCCGTACTGTAGATAGGGAACGCCGTAGTTGATACATTGGGCCTGGAGTTTCGAGACCTTATATCAACGTAGATAGTCAAGAAAAACTAACACTATCTGGCATTTAGCATTTTCTGAAATTGCATCAGTAACATTCACATTCTTAACATTGGGTAAAAGAGTTATGAAGACAAGGAATTCACAATGCATGGTCAGCATACTGAGATAATGAAGCTCGTCTTTGCCGATTTAGACCCTTATTTATACCAATTTGCTGACAACTAATAGTTGTCTATGATTCACGGAAATCCTTTGGCTAATTAGGGACAATCCGTGCCAGCATTGTTAAATGCAGACCTATGCCATAATGTTTAAAGAAATGCCCTTTTCGTTATCAAGTTATCTTTTTAAAATCCATACACTAGTATATACTATATGGCAAGATCGTTTAGCCTCGAACTGCAAAGCAGTTGTTGGTACCAAAACCCACTCCCTTCGTCCGTGTCTTTTACTTCAAGTTGCATAATAACCAAATTCAGAATATGCTTAGATGAATACTTCTCTCAGACTTGAGGACTTATAATTAGTTACGTTCTTATACCATGACTAATCATGGTTTAGGATTGAGTTGTGTAGTACTTATGAATACTTTTACCTGTGCCCATTATGCATGAATAGTTGTATGTATGCATTGAGAATGTTAAATCTATGCAAGGAACCCTCAACAATACACTTCCTGATCATTCTTTATTTCAGTATGACTAATGAAGAAATCCCTAAATACTGTTTATGTCAAAAATGACATGAGCAAATTCCAAAGACTGTTTACAGAAAGATGGACTTAAAATAATTTTCATTAATAATTTCCCAAAATCAAAATATTCTTTTACAAAACATACTTTATATCAGGAAAATTACAATGCAATTTAAGCCAATATTTGAGCATAAGCATGAGATCTTTCTATCTTTTTTACTTATAAAACTTACTTTTTAGCAGTAAAAGTGCAATGCAGTGAAGGTGTATTTAGTGGTGGTTGTAGCCAGAATTTGAGAACAATAGTTTGGAAGGAATTGTAAATGTGAAAGCCATATTGTAATGATGCATTTATTGACACCATCTTTAGATAAGTACGAAACCTATCCGCAAGATATTCTAGAGCATGCTACTATGGGACAAACTCCAACTAGGTACCAATAATTGGCTTCATCGGATGATGGGGCAATTTTGACCTTTTTACAACCCGTCCTTACAGAAACGCCCGACTGACCATTTCACAGTCAGAAGGTAGCTCTGCTTTCTATTCATCCAAGTTACTGTGTAATTCACCTTGATCAGCTTTTACAGTCTAAGCCTTTAGCAATAAAGAGAATACGCCATAGGCAGGTGGCTGGATTGCGAAATCAGGGCAGAGGGGAGTTGCTAGTCCGAAGGATGAGGGCGGAGCAGCACTAGACGACTGCCGAGGCTCGGTATTCACAACCCAGCAAGCCTGGCGATGGCTTAATGGATAGTATAGACTGTAACTCTCGCCCATCAGCCATAAACTTGATGTTCAAAGATTCCGGTGGGCGTTAGAAAAGGGGGCAGGGGGCTGCCTGCATTGAGAAATAATTGTTATTATTTGACCAGTCAGGTGTTGTTCTACGTGGTAGATTCTTGGTGGGTGCAATCATAACCCTGGCTAATGAAATTACAATTGGCAATTGACCGGATCCTCAATTACTCTTTCTTGGATAGATAGACAAAATGAATGGTTTTCGAAAGAGGGAAACGTCCTGTCTCACACCTTGTGCTTGATAACCACTTTTGCCCTGTGCCTAAAAAAGAAAAGGTACGTTGTAGGCGGGTGACCAAATCCCTAAAAGAGCTCTAGAAATATTTTTGATGGCGTTTTTCGTTACTAGTCGTCATCCATGCTTATTCATCTCTACATAGGGTGGGCTTTGGTGCACAGGTGGATGACACGTCTGATTTTGCTGCATAAGGGAATTTTGGGGCATTTTATGCAAAAAATCACCAAAAAAGCATGTTTTTTTGGATTTCCCTCTAGAAAATTCATTTATCGAGATAGAAACTCAAAACTTGCTACAAATGTGTTCATATGCGTTGGTGTGACTTCAATGAACCCCCCGCTGTGAGTGATTTTGGGGGAAAAATCATCAAAAGTGAGAGATTTTTGTGTTTCCCACAACTTGAATGTCACCCTGTGGACCATTCCAAACTCTCAACTGAATAGTTTTGGTTTAGAAAACTACCCAATAAGGTGTACATACAGAAAGCGAGTTATGTTTTGAATATTTTCATGATATGCTACGTTTTGGGGCATTAAAACTAGTGATTTTAGGGATTTGCTTCTGGAAGGTGCAATTTTCATAGAAGGAACTTAAAACTTACCACAAATGACTTCATAAGGATGTCTAGGATTATTAAATGGTTTGTGTTAGTATGAAATGTATCTGACCCCTGCTGTAAGTGATTTTGGGGTAAAAACCTATAAAATAGTAGGATTTTTGTAATTTCTCATTTATTTGAACAAAGGTATATTATATCTTATACCAAGTTTCTAGACTTATATTGTTGTTACAGAACATTAACTAAGAATGGGCATATAGGGAAAATAAGTTATGTTTGCCAACCTATGACTTGCTAATCTACATAAAAAGTAGACACATAATTGAAAAATACTGTTTTAGTGGGTATTAAGTGGTTATCATTTATTTTATAAACACGAGTATCTGTGTTCATATATTTGTTTTACGGGTATTTACAACGAGGGATGGAAATAATACTAACAGGTGGTGCCATCTATCGGGGTATCACTTCTTTAACTAACCAATAACGTTGTACAACAGGATTGTTATTGCACAGTAGACATAGGTAATTGCAAATTAAAACAAAACTAGGTATGCAGAATTACATTCCCCTTATCGACTAATCTGTCAGGACTGCCTCCATGGCTGAGTGATATTTGCGAAGCGTCTGGTGGCTGAGTGTTACCAGTGTATATAAGGTCCTAGTTTGGGGCATGTGAAAACCTTCCTAATGACTTTGGGTTTAACATTTACATGAACAAAAAAGTGACAATAACCATTAACTGGTATTCAACTCAATTCACTCCTCTACCATACTCAAACCTTTGGCTAGGCTACATAGGGCGTTACTGCTGTGATAATCATTCGTTTACATTGAGGATTGTGATAAGATAACTATGAGTATGAACCTTACTGGAGAAATTGGGTCAAAGTTCCAACTCCGTACATCTGCTTCATGGCATTTGCCATCAGACACTTGAAAGAGGTTATTATATGGGACACCGTCGTTGATATGTTGAGCCTAGAGTTTCGAGAACGTATATCAATCTAGATAACCAATACATACCGGTACTAGCAAGAAACACTGGAGTGTTTCCTTTGCTGCTCTTTCGTTTTTCGTTTTCCTTATGCTGCTTGTATGTGTATATATATATATATATATATATATATATATATATATACATATATATATATATATAATTATATATATATATATATATATATATATATATATATATATACATATATATATATAATTATATATATATATATATATATATATATATATATATATATATATATATATATATATATATATATATACATATACATATATATATATGTATATACATATATATATATATATATACATGTATATATAATTTTGGCCTTTTTGCAACCCGTCCTTAGAGAAATCTCCAACTGACCATTTCGCAGTCAGAAGGTAGCTCTGCTTTCTATTCATTCAAGTTACTGTGTAATTCACCTTGACCACCTTTTACAGTCTAAGCCTTTAGCAATAAAGAGAATACGCCATAGGCAGGTGGCTGGATTGCGAAATCAGGGCAGAGGGGAGTTGCTAGTCCAAAGGATGAGGGCGGAGCAGCACTAGACGACTGCCGAGGCTCGGTATTCACAACCCAGCAAGCCTGGCGATGGCTTAATGGATAGTATAGACTGTAACTCTCGCCCATCAGCCATAAACTTGATGTTCAAAGATTCCGGTGGGCGTTAGAAAAGGGGGCAGGGGGCTGCCTGCATTGAGAAATAATTGTTATTATTTGACCAGTCAGGTGTTGTTCTACGTGGTAGATTCTTGGTGGGTGCAATCATAACCCTGGCTAATGAAATTACAATTGGCAATTGACCGGATCCTCAATTACTCTTTCTTGGATAGATAGACAAAATGAATGGTTTTCGAAAGAGGGAAACGTCATGTCTCACACCTTGTGCTTGATAACCATTTTTGCCCTGTGCCTAAAAAAGAAAAGGTACGTTGTAGGCGGGTGACCAAATCCCTAAATGAGCTCTAGAAATATTTTTGATGGCGTTTTTCGTTACTAGTCGTCATCCATGCTTATTCATCTCTACATAGGGTGGGCTTTTGTGCACGGGTGGATGACACGTCTGATTTTGCTGCATAAGGGAATTTTGGGGCATTTCATGCAAA
The DNA here is from genome assembly GCA_963942565.1 of Maea johnstoni. Classification (NCBI taxonomy): domain Eukaryota; kingdom Metazoa; phylum Annelida; class Polychaeta; order Spionida; family Magelonidae; genus Maea; species Maea johnstoni. The sequence continues at coordinate 59,646,547 of OZ012684.1, read as the reverse complement.
AAATCACCAAAAAAGCATGTTTTTTTGGATTTCCTTCTAGAAAATTCATTTATCGAGATAGAAACTCAAAACTTGCTACATATGTGTTCATATGCGTTAGTGTGACTTCAATGAACCCCCCACTGTGAGTGATTTTGGGGGGGATATCATCAAAAGTGAGAGATTTTTGTAATTTCCCACAACTTGAATGTCACCCTGTGGACCATTCCAAACTCTCAACTGAATAGTTTTGGTTTAGAAAACTACCCAATAAGGTGTAGATACAGAAAGCGAGTTATGTTTTGAATATTTTCATGATATGCTACGTTTTGGGGCATTTTACAGAAAAAATGGCATTAAAACTAGTGATTTTAGGGATTTGCTTCTGGAAGGTGCAATTTTCATAGAAGGAACTTAAAACTTACCACAAATGATTTCATAAGGATGTCTATGATTATTAAATAGTTTGTGTTAGTATGAAATGTATCTGACCCCTGCTGTAAGTGATTTTGGGGTAAAAACCTATAAAATAGTAGGATTTTTGTAATTTCTCATTTATTTGAACAAAGGTATATTATATCTTATACCAAGTTTCTAGACTGATATTGTTGTTACAGAACATAAACTAAGAATGGGCATATAGGGAAAATAAGTTATGTTTGCCAACCTATGACTTGTTAAATTTTGGGGTATTTTACTGAAAAATCGTCAAAAGCATGCATTTTTAGGAATTTGCTTCTGGAAAATGCTGCGTCCAATGTATATTGTATAAAACTTGCCACAAATATGTTTGCATTGATGCCTATGGTTGAAGGATGTGTTGTGGTAGTTGAGGTTAAATGTAGCTCCTGCTGTGAGTAATTTATGGGTAATCCTTTAAATTTATGCAATTATTTTTGTATTTTCCGAGGCTTGACTGTCAACCTGGAGACCATTTCACAATTTTGCCACAGAAAATCACCTAAGAATGTGCTGACTATGGAACTCAGTTATGTTTACTATAGCCCTCAATGATATGCTATGGTTTTGGGTATTTCATGGAAAAAGTAGAAAAAAATGTGAATTTAGAGATTTGCTTCTAGAGAGAGAGTAAACTTCATGGTAGGAATTCAGATTTGGTACAATAATATTCATTAGATTTCTGTGATTATAGAGATGTTGTGTTTGAAATTTCATGTGATCTCTGCCTAACAATTTAAGCGATTTTTTGGACAAAAACTTTGAAACTAATATTCTATGGACTATTTGATTATATCACATATCAATCTAACATTCATGCATAATTTTTCACCTTTTTGCAGTAAAATATTAAGAAATGTGTCATTTAATAGTCCCTTTTTAGCATTTACATTGACCTTTAATGAGAGTTGGAACACTGTTTGCCATTCAGCATTTCAACAATTAAGATGTGCCACAGGTAGATGTGGTGTTTCATTATTAGAAATGATCCTATACACGCCCCTATAAGAATAAAATCACAGGAAATAATGTCTTTTCACAAAAAAGTGGCTTATGAAGACGTGGTTTTACCCCATTTATCACACTTAAAGAAAAATAAAGCTTTTTTCCTGAGTGCGATAAAGCATTCTTCCTGAGTTAATGCCTCATAATATAAGGGACTGGCCCAGATGATGACCAGGAAATACTCCCTAGTAGTGGTTTTAATGATGACAAATTTCAAAATCAACAACAACATTGTTATTAAACAGTTTGAGAAGAAAAGAATTCAGGCAGGTGTTCCTGAAAAAGCCCAGCCTTCTAAATGTAATTGGGTGATTACTTTTTTGGGGGATTAGATGCAGAAACTGAATCGGAAAAGTACTAGTGATATCATCACTAATATGAGTATATATGCACATGTACATTACACTTTGACTATTAATTCTTGTAATGCTACCTCAGATGTGTTGGAACAGGAAGAATGTATTACCAAGCTATTGCAAGCTGCATTGATTTTCTGGTATAAGTATCAGAAAATAGATCTGATTTTAATTATTCAATAGTTGTTGAGACTGTTTGGTGTAAAATTGTATTTGAGGATAATATACAGTGGAACCTGATAGGTTACCTCTGTACATAGAGCATTTTCACAGCAGTACCTGCATACTGTAACAGCGCAAGGTAACCCTGTAGCCTGTGACTATACTAATCTTTTCAAAAGTAATTGAAGGGCTGCTTAAACAATGGGCTTGTAGGTCCATTGAGCTAAGTACTATATATTCAGGAAAGTCTTATCAAAGTTCCTAATATGCTTGTGGGCTAGTTATTATAAGGGGAATAGTTGGAAGGACTACTAAATGCTGCAGACAAGTAGTCCGTCACTGGCTACTGGAATATTTTGGTAATGTTTAACCATAAGTGATAGGAGCCCAATTTCCCAAAGCTTAGAGTGTGCTAAGAGAGTGGGGGTATTTAATCTTTAGGCAGCAAACTGACAAAAGATGTGGTCCTAATTATGCAGTGTTTTTGCAGCGACAACTTATAATCTGCTGAATAGGAAGTATTAAGAGTAGTATGATGAAGATATGAATAGGGAGGAGTCAAAATGAATCCTGATTCATGCAATAATTTGCCATATTTAGGCTAAATTGTAACTAGCCCGTTGTTTGTGATTGAGGAAACTATACTAACCCAGTGAAAACCACCTAACCGCAAGTCAGTTATCACTTTATCACATGCCCTGTCTGGGATCAAGGAACAAACAAATATTTTGTAGGTGGTAATTTTGTTTTTTTATCACTTTTTCTGCCACACCATGGTTAAGTCATGACTAACCAGTTGAAATTGGTTTAGGAAACCAGATTACACAGCAAAAAACCGCTGCCTTACCCCAAGTCACTGGCAACTTTCTCACATAGTGACTGGGATTTGAAAGATCAATGTGAGTGTTTTGTTTTTCATACTTGAATGACTCACATGTATATTGAATTATAAATGAAATAACTTCTCACAGAATGATACTTTTGTAACTCAGTGAGATATACCTTAGACTCTGAGAGTAATAGTAGGAGTTCTACTACTATTCTCTTGATCTGAATGTCCTGTGATGTCAGAGACCTGTGTACATGGAGCACTTCTTAATTTCTGATGAGTGCTCCATGTTCACAGGTTCCACTGTGATTGCTACATAGGCACTATCAAAATTATCCATCTCTCATTATATTATGTACGGCAAAATGATTCAAAAGCTAGCATGACTGAGGTATTAATTCAAAATTCCATAGAATGATAGAGCCTATGGAATTTAAAAAATCACAATTCTATAAGTTTTCACGTTTCATTACTTTTTCCATAAAATGCCCAAAACAATAGCTTATCATTGAAAGCTAGTAAACCTAACCCAGTTCCTTCACCAACACATTCTTAAGTGATTTCTTTGGCAAAATTTGGAAATTAAAATCATTCGCATAGTCTCTAAGTTGGCAGGTTGAGCCTGGGAAAATACAAAAAATGCATTTTAAAGGATATTACCCATAAATTACTCACAGCAGGAGCTGCATTTAACCTCAACTACCACAACACATCCTTCAACCATAGGCATCAATGCGAACATATTCGTGGCAAGTATTATACATCTCGATTGGACGTAGCATTTTCCAGAAGCAAATTCCTATAAATGCATGCTTTTGACGATTTTTCAATAAAATACCCCAAAATTTAGCAAGTCATAGGTTGGCAAACATAACTTATTTTCCCTATATGCCCATTCTTAGTTTATGTTCTGTAACAACAATATCAGTCTAGAAACTTGGTATAAGATATAATATACCTTTGTTCAAATAAATGAGGAATTACATAAATCCTTACTATTTTAAAGGTTTTAACCCCAAAATAACTCACAGCAGGGGTCAGATACATTTCATACTAACACAAAATATTTATCATCATAGACATCCTTATAAAATTATTTATGGCAAGTTTTGAGTTCCTACTATGAAAATTGCACCTTACGGACGCAAATCCCTAAAATCACCTGTTTTATGCCATTTTTTTCTGAATATTGCCCCAAAACGTAACACGTCATGAAAAAGGCAAACATGACTCACTCTCTCTATACCTACACATTCTTGGTTAGTTTTCCAAACCAGAACTATTTAGTCGAGAGTTATGAATAGTCCACAGGGTGACATTCAACTCGTGGGAAATTACAAAAATCCTACTATTTTATAGGTTTTTACCCCAAAATCACTCACTGCAGGGGTCAGATACATTTCATACTAGCAGAAAACATCCTTATGAAATCATTTGTGACAGGTTTTAAGTTCCTACTATGAAAAGTGCACCTTCAAGAAGCAAATCCCTGAAATCACTAGTTTTAATGCCATTTTTTCTGTAAAATGCCCTAAAACGTAGCATATCAAATAAGTATTCAAACATAACTCACCTTCTGTTTCTACACCTTCTTGGGTAGTTTTCTAAACCAAAACTAATTAGTTGAGAGTTTAGAATAGTCCACAGAGTGACATTCAAGTTGTGAGAATTTAAAAAAAATCACTCATTTTTGATGATTTTTCCCCCCCAAATCACTCACAGCAGGGGGTTCCTTGAAGTCACGATAACGTACCATGTTCTATGATCAAAAGCACCCCCTTGAACACATTTGTAGCAAGTTTTGAGTTTTTATCTCGAAAAATGAATTTTCTAGAAGGAAATCTCAAAAAACATGCTTTTTTGGTGATTTTTTGCATAAAATGCCCCAAAATATCCTTATGCAGCAAAATCAGACATGTCATCCACCCTTACGCTAAAGCCCACCCTATGTAGAGATGAATAGGCATGGATGACGACTTGTAACGAAAAACGCCATCAAAAGTATAATTCTGACATTTGGCCACCCGCCTATTGTGCCGTAGCACAGGTATTATCACCAGCCGAGGAAATCTGCAATGACGTACAGGAAAATAATCACAGACTCAAACTTAGTGAAATTATAAGCAACAGGGTGTGATTTTTGTGGTGATTGCTGACAGGTATGTATACGATAAGAGAGTATAATTACTGAAATGATATCACGGGTAACCAAATCATTCAACGTTTACGATCAACGGGTGTTCAATCGAGGTTCCGTCCCAGTACGGAGCTAACGGGCAAAAAAAAAACAGGTGTCTAGTTTGACAGTCGTGTGTGTTGGGGGGGAGGGGGTGTCCCTTTAGCACACAACCGAATATGAATATATATATACTAGTATATATATATATATATATATATATATATATATATATATATATATATATATATATATATATATATATATATATATATATAATATATATATATATATATATATATATATATATATACATATATATATACATATATATATATACATATATATATATACATATATATATATATATATATATATATATATATATATATATATATACTGTAAAACTGGTAATGATTGCGTGATTTTAATTATTGCGTTTTAATGCGAATGCATGAGGACGCAATAATTAAAACACGCATAAATCTGTCCCTTCTGTTTCCCTTCTGTTTATTGGTGGAGATTCGCATTAATTAAAACACGCATAAAAGAGAAAATGAAAAAAACGCAATATTTACTACACGCAAACATTACCAGTTTTACAGTATATATATATATATATATATATATATATATATATATACACACATATGTATACATACATACATACATACATACATACATAGATACATACAAACATACATACATACGTTCAGCCACCTGAAGCTGGATCACGAATCCCTCACTGATCCATCATCGACTGAGCAGCTATTGTTTACAGGAGGGCGGCGAGGATGATTGGCTGTCACTGGCTGTATTGTGGTGTGAATCAATGACTCGAGGTTAGGCACTGCGCAATGCTGGTATTTGTAGAGTAACATTGGATAAAGCACAAGGTTGGTCTCAAAAAAGTAAGATGAAAGCAACGGACGGATCTGCTACGCAGGATTTACCTCTCAAAATGAGGTGAGCAATGTAATCTGTTCTCACATTCCCATGCTGAAGTATCTGGCCGAAAGTGTATCATTCTATTTCACTTGTGTGGTACATGTTTTACACCTACCACATATGTGGTACATGTTTGAACACCTACCACATCAACCGGTACAATGTTATAGTGTTACAATGTTATACCTAATTTAAGTCCTGTCGGGCCATACCTTCCATAAAAGCTCTGACTAAATATAGTCAAGTAAGATGTAACTGGAGTTGTTGTATTAGTATTACACATTATCGAATGATTATTTGATATTTTCGACTCGTCGTAAATGATACCCTCTTGGTTTAAAGATGTTTTGAACATTACCTTAGTCGACGCGAGATATTTTAACACATGAAAACTCTCTTTATGAACGACATTCATCGTACTTTGAAAGTATGATTCCTATCTTTTCAACGATTCAGTCTGCTTTCTCTTAAAAATTAATTAATTGAAAGTTTATGGATATAGAATATGTAACTGACCATGATACGAGATACTTTAAGTTCGTTAACGTACCATAATATATTGAATGTAACCGCTATCTTTACTTAAGGTTATTCAGTGATTTTTCTTTTTCCAAAATGCCATGATAACAATTGGACTCAACGAAGCATTTGTTCGATTTTGGTTTGTGAATATTTCTAGTGGTTGGCAGAGAACAAATAATTGCATGTGTGCGAACCCTTCCCTTAAATGGAATGTTGCTATTGAACCCATCATAGGTAGGGGATCGATGGTCGGTCTGTCATACATTTAGTTGAATAGAATAGCCAAACCTACCAAAAATCTATATCCAAAGTATACATGTAGCTCTGGCTATGTACACTACTAGTATGCCAATAGGTGAACGTTCCTTGTATTGATACATCGATTGAAATCCTACCCTGCCGGAGAGGAGTGGGCTGCAATACATAGGTACTAAACATAGGCATATAGACTGATAGGCTTGATATAGGAGAATATCCTCGATTGCCCACAGATCCAACAACCTGATTTACTAGATTTGCTAGACCAAAGAGTCATACAGATGAATGTATTCACCTGTATCATTGAAAGAATGAGCCGAGAGGGAAACAGTTGTAGCCCCTATAAAAGCACCCAAACTGATCGTATGCCACAGGGTATAGAGAATGAACACGTTGGTACCAAAATGGGCAGTATACTCGTTACGGCTTCTGGAAATTAAGGTATTTATTGTTTTGAAACATAAATGAATTACGAAATATAGATTGTTCATTGAAAATGTATTCCCAGTCCAATTTGATATCATACCTGTCCAGACGTCAGGACCAATCGGATTCACAAGCTGGTTATGATTTTGCAACTTCTATTACACAAAAAGCACTGATCAAATAATGCTGTGACACTCACTGTCTCCAACAGTATTATTTTGACCAGTCAAAGCATCTTTGGCCTATAAGATTGGGCATTGCTACCAAGTTATATATGAAACCTAATCTTCCGGGGGCATTGTCTGTACGCTCCTAATTATGAGTGTGATCAATATAGGAAGCCATGTTCATAGTTTAATTGCGACTGGTATACATAAATGCATGTCTACACCTTGGGCATGCCCTTGAGTCAGGCAGGTGTGATGCCATTATATCATCCCAGTTAATATAGTTATGATGTAGTAGATTACAGTGGCAGATTATGCTATGGTATGGCGGCATGGTTCTATCATCACACGATGAGACTACTCAGAATGCCTATGCCTTTTCCATCGCAGGAAGAATTTGCATTTGCTCTTTTTTACTATTAGTCCTTCAGGTTAACTTCCCAGAGTACTCTTAATCTAAGAAATGCTGATCATAAGCCACTAGAAAATAGGTCAGGCATTTTCTCAAACGAAAGCACTATATTAATGTCATCTGCGCTCATGGCACTGCACATTCGAAAAATTGAGTCCTCAACAAGGACTACATCGACTTGTAATGTAAATGGTTAATCTGTTTGGCCATCTATTGGCGAATATTAGGAATGGTATAGGTAAGTACGTCAAAGTAACGAAATAAGAAAGCTTACTTTTTTGCCAATATATTTGAATGTATGGGTCTGTAAAAGTTGTTTGTGATCCCTACTGATATTAAAAAAACAGGTTTATAATAATGTGACGTAAAGGTAGCAATGCGATGTGTTACAGTTTGCAATAAAAACGGTATGCTCGTTAAATAGAATGTGACAAAATCGCCTACCAAATAGGACTAACAGAAATATTTAAAACGGAGTGTAGGAGACATGATATCCAAAGTTGGGTTTTGAATATTTCAATATGTATAAACTACTATTTGATACACATGTCCATATGTCCCGACTCTATACCACATTGAAATGTGAGTGAATTGTTCACGATTTGTAGTGTATTGCTTAATAAGACAGCATTTAATCCACGAAACGCATTGTTAAAATAAGCTTAAATCCCTCGGTACAATCTGGTTTTAAAGGGGATTCAGGAGGATACCCCGTATTATTCTTACTGAATCCTATAACGTAATGGAATTGCCATTAGCGCTCATATCCTAACAGCTCACTGCATTAGCAGCACTCATTTGTGTACATTATTAGGGAGAGCCTCAAAATATCCATACAATACAAACATTGCATACGGTAGTGATCATTAACCTGACTACCGCAGGGCATATCAGATATCTAATGGCTTATAAATACATCTAAATGTGTCCAAATAAATTCACTTGCACTAAAATCATGACTGAAATGTATAGATCGACAATGGTAGATGAACATATTAGTGAGGTATGCATCCAACTGAAGGAAGAGGATAGTAGGTGCATTATCAGAAATGTAATCATTTTCCAAAAAAGGGGAGTGACACTATACAGTGAACGGTTAATAGTATACTCGGAGGATCGGAGGCCTTTAACTTATTCATGCTTAAGAGGTCCTCCAGAAGTTGTCGTCTGCATCTTTACTATTTTTGTCAATAAGTTGGAAATTAAGTTTAGTTTTACAGAATATCTGAAGGAGGGTTGTTGGAAGTGTCCTGATAAACATTTCTCCTTCAGATATTTTCCTAACTATGCTTTTGCCTAAAAGATTTCGCCAAAATGGTCTGCCTGCTTCAGACCGTTGTGAGCATTAATGGGCTGATGGGTAAACTGATCACCTGAACACCTGGCATCTCTTAAATATGAAAACCTATATAAGTTGAGCACACTGTTGCTACCTACCAAAATCAAATTTTACTCTATTCAGATTAAGTTATGGCAAGGCAAAGATGAATATACTCAGTAAGATATTTTTCGTTTTTTTTTCATTCAGTTAAATGTTTCATATCGCTAACAAAATTTACGTTTGAAATTAACTCGTTCGGTAAGATTTTTCGCTCATTAGAGAAACTGTATAACTGATTAATTTGGCGTGGTTTTTAATTTGGCGTTTTTTGGCGAATGCCCATCAACGCCAAATTAAAGATCGCATAAAAATATGTCTACATAAAGATGGCGTCGTCTGACTGCTCCAGAAGCCAAATTAAATACAGGGAAAATACTTTTTTGAAAAAAACGCCAACTTAAGTACACGCCAAATTAACCAGTTATACAGTATTTTGTTCAGCAAATTTTTTTGTTGAGTAAAAAATATCTTAGCAAAATATCTGTTCAGTAAAAACATTCGTTCATTAAGTTTTTCGTCCAGTAAAAACAGGTGGCCTTCCACGGGCATTTGTCGATGGTACCAGTTGCAGTCTCGTGTACCCAAATGTCCATCTTATACAAAGTTCAACAGACTTGGTATTGCATGGGGTTGCTCCAACAAATAATTCATAATGGGTATACTTTTAGCAATTTTGACAAATGCACGTAGGACTGAACGTTATCTGAAGATTTTCCTTTTACATTTTTACATACTAGTAATGATATCTACATAGCAATTGCTTTTACAAACTCTTCATAAATAAGACACTTTTTGGGCTCTGGACTATTACCTATATAAGGCAGTTTTGCTTTATGCCAATCACACACACACACACACACACACACACACACACACACGAATATATTGATGGCAACTGTGATAACTAGGCGATTGTTGTTCTTTTTATTGTTTTAGGCAAAAGACAACGAAATGGGTAATGGATCCATTCAAGCGTCACTATTGCCATTGGTTACGCATCATCTCCTTGGCAGTATTCTACAACGTCATCATCATCATCGCCCGCAGCGTGTTTCATCAGCTCCAAGATAACTACCTCTCTGTCTACCTTGTGCTGGACTATTGTTGTGACGCCGTCTATATTCTAGACATGCTCATCAAGGCGAGAACAGGTGAGGGAGGAGGGAAATCTCTGTAATAGGTAACCCCCCGAGGAAACTGTGGTGTGTGGTATACACGAGGAGGTGCGAGGCGAAGCAAAGCAATCCCGAGGGTATCACATTAACCGTTGTTTCTGAAAGATCTCTATCATAGATAGACCCATAAGGAAACTGTGGTGTATATGGTATACACGAGGAGTTGCGAGGCGAAGCAAGGCAATCCCGAGGGTATCTAATCACATATACCCGAGCTTCCGAGAGATATATGTGAGAAATATACCCCAAGGAAGTGGTGGTCTATGTGATATACCCGAGGTGTTGCTAGGCGAAACCGAGCCGCCCCAATGTCATATGGCATACACCACAAAGTTCGAGGAGTCGTGTGCCACAGAACCACTAACCATTCAAGCACTACCATTTTCAAGTTTACACAATTTTACCACAGATAAGACACCTTGATCGAACTGTGCAAGTATATCATCTGAGGAAGCTTGATGAGGATATAGGTGCATGGATAAAATCAATATATTTCTATCCTTAATTTCAGACAGAGCTTTCAATTACAAATGTACAAAAAAGACTAGAAGAAATGGTCGCTATAGTATTTATCCACACATCGTTCTTATATATAAAGTTCCACTGTTTGAACGATATTGTTGGCACTAAAGTTGATACGAGTTCTAATGATAAGACCCAGATGTAAATTAACCTTTTAAATTGTTTGGGCATCTTAACGATATATATTTTTTCCAAATATCATAGAATTTAAATTTGAATGAAGAAAAATCAAACATCGTTATCAGTACATCGCCTCGTTTCCTTTTCGAAAGTCACACTGGAAGCTAATGGTCGTGACAGGTTAGGGCTACTTAATTGGACTTGATTAAGACGTGCATTTACGCGTGTTTGGCGATGACGTTTACTTTACTAGTGTATAAACACAAGGTATGTATACTAGCTAGTAAATTGCTCTGTCGCTAGGGGAGAAGTAAATGTACCGATACCAACTATAATAACATTGAGGCAATTAGCAGGTTAGATTACTACATACACACATTTACACGGGTAAAAGGCCAAGTTAAACACACACCTACCAACACACTCAATAATGCCTCTTGCACAACAGCAGTAAATATTATGGCAATAACATACATTTTATCGTGGTAGCTATCTGGGTTTTTGTTACTATTACTACTATTATGATTATTATCATTATCATTATTATTATCATTATTATTATTATTATTATTATCATTATTTTTATTATTATTATTATTTTTATTATTAGTAGTAGTAGTAGCAGTAGTAGTAGTAGTAGTAGTAGTAGTAGTAGTAGTAGTAGTAGTAGTAGTAGTAGTAGTAGTATCATCATCATTATTGCTCTTATTACTTGTTATTATTATTATTATCATTATCATCATTAGTATTATTATCAGTATCATCAGTATTATCATTATCGCTAATATTATCATCATTATTATTACTATCATAATTATTATTATTATTATTATTATTATTATTATTATTATTATTATTATTATTATTATTATTATTATTATTATTATTATTATTATTACTATTATTATTATTATTATTATTATTATTATCATAATTATTATTTTTATTATTATCATTTTAATATATGTGTTATCATCATCATCATTTATATCATCATCATCAACATTATCATTCCTCTTTTCTCCGTTTTTGCAAGGAGAGTTTTGTAGTCTTATTATCAGTTTTTATAGCCTGCTTATCCCCAAGTGTGTCATCTGATAATTCAAATGATGTATGAATCCACCATCTATATCCTGAAAAGGTAACCTCTACATAAACCAAAAACGCGAAAACTAAGATGATAACTAACAATCGAATGATCGTGTAAACGATTCATTTCCTTTTTTTGTTTTACCGATACAGTTAATGTAAAATAGGAAGGCCTATTGTCGCATCTGTGTTTGGCAGTGGCATTCTTTCGTACAGAGATGTTTAACTATTTTTTCAGGTTATTTGGAACACGGTATACTCGTCCGTGACTTGACCAAGTTAGGCAAGCGATACGTCAAGTCGATGCAATTTGTATTGGACGTCATCAGCATTTTCCCGACGGACATCATGTACGCGGCTGTTGGTTTTCGTCCCGAACTTCGATTTAACCGAATACTTCGATTCGGTCGACTTCTTGAGTGCTTTGATAGAATAATATCGCGCACGAACTACCCTAACTTCAGCAGGATCCTCCAGCTGATAATATTCGTACTCGTCATCATTCACTGGGACGCATGTATATTCTTTGCAATAAATATTCTGATTGCCGATACCTATGGGATTGACGGATGGGTGTTCAATATTTCAGATCCAAAGCTGTCCGGGTTCAGTACCCAGTATAGTTATAGCGTGTACTGGGCCACGGTGACCCTGACTACTATAGGTGACCTGTCACCGCCTGAGAGGGACGTGGAATACTGTGTTGTGGTGGTGAACTTCTTGGTGGGTGTTCTAGTGTTCGCTACCATAGTCGGAAACGTGGGCGGTGTCATCACCAACATCACGGCCAACAGGACAGACTTTCAGAGGCGCATGGATGGAATAAAACGCTACATGGCCATCAGAAAGGTTGGCAGTGACCTCGAGAACAGGGTCATGGCCTGGTTCGACTACCTCTGGAGCAGTGAGCAGTCCATGGACGAAGAGCACGCCCTCTCTGTTTTACCCGACAAACTACGTGCGGAGATAGCCGTCAAGGTACACCTGGACACGTTACGTCAGGTGAGTATATTCCAAGACTGCGAGCCGGGGCTCCTCATGGAGCTCGTGGTGAAACTACGGCTATGTATCTACAGTCCTGGAGATTACATTTGTAAGAAAGGCGACATTGGTAGAGAACTGTACATAGTGAAAGGGGGTGTTTTACACGTCGTGGATGATTCAGGCCAGCAGGTCTTGGCATCTCTTCGAGAGGGTAGTGTGTTTGGTGAAATAAGCTTACTTGAGCTGCCGGGAAGTAAAGCGGGCAACAGGCGGACTGCAAATGTAAAAAGCATAGGCTACTCCGACCTGTTTGTGCTGTCCAAGGCAGACCTGTGGGGCACCCTGGAGGACTACCCAGAGACTCAGCGAAAACTCGAGGAGATGGGTCGTAGGACTCTCTTGTCCAACAACCTCTACGACGAGAGCGTCGCTCAGAATGCGGCAAAAAAGAAAAAGACATTCGACCAAGTGGTGGGCATGGCTCGGCAAATCAACATACTTCGGAAAAAAGTGAACGGAATATCTAAGAAAATTAAAGAAAGGAATCACGCCAAGAATGGCCTTATTGGAGAGGATAATGGTACAGTTTCACCAGTGTCCAGCGTCAGCATCCTTCCAAGAGATGCATAGTGCTGCAGGGTAGTTCAGTACCGAAACCCGAGCACCCTTTTTACTGAGTTCAACAATATTGAACCTTACGTATGCACCTGATGTGTAGAATAAACAGAAACGGGAAAATAGGTAGGGTTTATGTCTGAACTAGTAGAATAAACAGAAACGGGAAAATAGGTAGGGTTTATGTCTGAACTACCTTTTTACTGAGTTCTGATATTGTATACATGTGCAACACAGAACATCCACAATAAGATATGGTTGCATATGGTAAGGTTCAATATTATTGAACTAAGTGCACGGTAGACCCGGTTTGTGTTGTCTTGCAAGGCCAAAGCTCTGTATGGCCTGGAATGACGACATGGTACCATGCTATCATGGTATAGTTACACGGCCAGGTTTTCTTTGATATCAGTAAATCAGGGACGGCTATGACTTCAAGTTTTGCCCCATGTCCGCAGGTGACAATGATTGAGTGTTTTATTTTTGAAAGAAATTCTGACGAGCAAACATTCGTCATTTTGAATTCCATAACTAATAACCCTGTAAGGTATATTAAAGTATCTGAAACAACTCTGGTTCAGTACCGAAACCCTCAGCTAGCACCTTTTTTTTTACAGATTTCTGATATTGTAGACTGAAATATCTGACCCAACATTGCCTAACATGTTTATTTTCTATGTTGATTTGGCATTTTGGACGTTAATCAAATATTTTTCGGATATCTTTGGCTAATCTGAGGCCCAGCACCCTGCTTAACAAGTCGTGGAGTACTTATCCAATAATAAGTCAACCTACCTTTTATGGAACCAATTTTCCTAAAACCGCAAACAGTGGAATAAAAATCGGCTTGTCGACGAAACCATGCCACATTCAAACTTACTTATCAATATCGGGCGCAGTAGCGGCCAGTGATCGATGGCCCACAGTGGCGACCGTACCAGGTCTCACCTTAATCCTTGTAAGTCCAAATTGTAATTTTCCCAATAAATGCCTGATGCTGAATTGAAATGGGAATTATTTGCAAAAATTCAAGACCAGGTGGTTTATGCTGGACAATCTCATACAATTTTGGTCCAAAATAGTCATGTGACATATCAAAATGAACCTTGAATCAAGCACACTCTGAGTCTCTGACAATTGCCTAATTGTCGATCTATTTAGGGGAACTTTTAGATTAATGAGATAGGCTCTTCTTCAAGTGAATTTGATTACCTCGCACATATAAATGTGTGCATGGTTCTCTAGGTTATGTTACCATGTACGCATATATACATGTGTGGCATCGGAAGGGTTAACACCTCTCTTGCATTTTACTTAATCTTTTATGGCTGCCAGGTTTGGGGTGTGTCCGTTTATTTTGGAATTTTATTTGGTCAGACAGATTTAAGGTACATCTCAGACTTGGATCTCTTCATGTAACATCTTAGTTTAGTCTGACCTCAGGAAACGTTTGATTTCCACCATTCAACCAACAAAGGGTCTTTCTTTTAATGATTATTAATTAAACTAGTACAAAATTTTAATCAGTCATTGTAGTGTACTATTATGCGGTTGTTTTTGAAACAATATATGCTATTTCAGCAAATTATGAAACTAAGTCCACTTCAGCTGTTGAATAAGAATATCATTGAAAACCTATATATTTTTTATGAATTTGTTTCATATTCTTTTACTGAAGTGAATATAATAACCTAGGAATTAGTTCCTTTTATTTTAGAAATAAGCTACAAAAAACTCTCACCTAATGTATCAGAAATAAACAACAATAAGTCCACAGTTGATGCATGTTGTTTAAAAGTTTATTATTACTTCAAGAGATCAGTCAGTGTTGTGATATTACAATCTTTAGTGGTCAAATTCTTCAATTTAA
Organism: Maea johnstoni; assembly: GCA_963942565.1. NCBI lineage: Eukaryota > Metazoa > Annelida > Polychaeta > Spionida > Magelonidae > Maea > Maea johnstoni. The sequence goes on along the minus strand of OZ012684.1, from coordinate 59,631,092 downwards.
ATCTTATGAACAGTGTGCAACATGGTTAAGAATACTGTGAGAACAGGACCTTTTATAGCATGACAATCTATACAGCAGGGCCAGCTTGCAGTGTGTACTATAGCCTGAACAGGTTTCAGAAATGCCACACTACTGCATGTTGAGCCCTAGTCAAAGTTGACATAACAGTAAAGTCTTAACCCTTGCATGTACATGCACCTCACTAAGAATTACATGGAAAGTGATAATTACAAAATGATATTGGAATACACGAAAATTTGGAATTTATTTTAAGTTCTTTTTTTGTATCTTGAATGCTGTAGAATAGGAAATTAATCCGAGGTGCAAATTAACCGATCTTGTGAGTTTGGATTTTTCCGAGATTTTTTATTCGGAAAAGCAAATATCAAAGGTTAATATTCTAATGACGGGAATAATACATCCGACTTTCATTATACCGAACTGACCCCACTCGAAGGTTCGGCAGAATAAACCACTCGGATTAATTTCCTAGTCTACAGTAGCGGTTCTCCTTTAAATATTATGTTTTTAACTTGAGATATCCCAATAAAATTGAACAATTTTGGGGCATTTGAGACATTAAAGGGTTAAGAAATCATTCTTTCCTATTGATAATATACCTACCTCATATTCACTTATCAGGGTCCTTTATTTGACACTCTAGTAGATTGTAGTGTCAACATTTCAGGAGTGCTTAAACAGACACTGCCTACTTAGGTATTCATCACACAATACTTGATTTGGTGTTTTGTACAAAATTAGCCTTTATGTGTAACTAATACATCATAAATATGAACAATAAAGGGCATTAGGAATTCAGAGTTGCACAGAATGGAAAACAACAATATCAATATCTTCAAGACTTGTGGCAGGTTAAATATAAGTGATCAAACACGGCACATATATAAGTATTTCCACAGACACACTGAGTAAAATGAAAGCAGATACGAGGACAGACAAATGCATGATTGTACTATATATGTATTTTTTCTTCATGAAGGCTTGCGAAAGGGACCTGATGTGCATTGACAAAATACACAAAACCATGTTCTTAAATTTATAATTCACTATCCAGCATTATCAACTCATTCATATATAGAGAAGTGTTGAAAATGTTTGTATAAGATAGATGGTTCATCTTCTCATGACAAAGTTAATTCAGCTCAGAAGTATAGATGTCTGTTTATGTTTCCTGTATTCTCTCAACTCTAGTATTTTTGTATACAAAACCCAAAAACATATGTGAATTAAATACTTCATGATATGAATTTGTCGTGTACATTCTTTGATTAAAATGTTTCACCTTTTCTACATGCGATGTTGAAAAACCCTGGCTGAGATAATGAAATGAATATCTATATTACCGAATTTTTAAGTCAGCTAAAAATAGTCTTAATTGAACACTGGGATGCCAAACATTGGTTTTCAAGATTCCATAAGATCATCAATAAGTTTAAATCAATCGTTTTAGCTAAATTAAAATTCATTTCTCGAAATTTGTGGACAATTAAGAACAATTATAGTTTTACATCAATCAGTTTATGTGCAAAAACAGAAAATTAAAATTTATCATAAAATTCTCAAGTTCGCTCTCTGTAGGATCATGTCTGGCAAAGACCGGACAAAGGAATAGAAGCGCTGCTACAAGGTCACATAAGATACAATGGATGTCTATGGACTCCCATCCGTGTCACTAACTCAAAAGATAGTCAAGGGCCGTACAATAAGTCAATGCGAGTCCATGTTCATCAATCTTTAGGGTTTCCTTTAATGCGTACCTTTGAAACAGTTACATCAACAAATCATAAGAACAAGTATGTGGGCAATAGAACTTTTTTGTAATGTTTATTCCAATTTCCATTTTTGTTGTTCCAATACAAAACACCAAGAACTACTGCTAAAAATGTACGTTTATTTCTGAATCCATTTTTATTTCATTCCTGAATGCCAGATCACAAAAAAAGTTGTTACCCAAACATTACAAATCTTGTGCAATATCTTTGTTTGACCAGTTATATCTCTGACCATCTGGAGGCTCAGCTCAGTCACTGTCCATGTCCATATCCATCTGTTCCAGATCGGCATCTTCGCTCTTGGGGAGTAGTGCAGCAATCTGCGGCTTGATATCCTTCTCATCCTGTGAGCTGTCGTAGCCCTTCTCTTCCTCGTCGTAATCTCTCTTCACCTTAACATTCTTGGTGGACGATGAGGCGGCCTCCTCATCGGAGAGCACCTCTTGCTTTATGGGCCTGTCCAGCACTCGATCCCGCTCGCGTTCACGACTGCGGTCTCGCTCCTTGCTGCGCTCACGCTCCTTATCGCGACTGCGATCGCGGAGACGGTTTCTCTCGCGTTCCCTCTCCCTATCTCGCTCCTTTTCCTTGTGGCGACGCTTGCTTCTGTCCCGATCCCGGCTGTGGCTGCGAGAACGGCTACGGCGCTTTCTATCCTTCTTATGTCTGAAATGATTAAGAACATAGAATTAAAATCTCTGGTAGTATTTGGAATTCTGTTTACTGTAGCTCTTTCAGGGATTTCAGGCTTTACTATGATCCTCAAGTTGGTAAATGTGAAGCGAAAAAAAGCAGATAAAATCATGTAACAAGGCATGGTACTCTGGTGTTAGTGTTGGGTTTATTTCCCCTGCACATCGTGTTTGTCTATGCCAGCCAGTACAGAGTCCTAAATAATTTTGGTTGCCAAGTGTTGGGACCTTGGCTCATTTCCACATGTAGGCCCCAACTCCTTTCCCTTTAAATAGCGGGCCTGCTGGCTGGTAGGGACAGACGGAGAGAGAGGGACAGACAGCGAGGGAGCAAGGAAGAGTAAGATTACATGTACTTGATTTAAAGATCAATAAATATATATCACAACAAAAAGAGGACTCCACTTATTGGTTACATTCATAGATCACCCTCAAGTTATTGGCAACAATCTCACATACAAGACCTCAGTCCCTTTGTCCCTGTGCAATGGTAAGACACAGCGAGCATTAGACTGCATAGCCTTAGAGACAACCCAAAGCAATTCAGGTGAAAATACCTCATGAGAATTTTTTTTAAGGTTAGTTGTTCAAACATATAAGTCCTAAGCTTTTAATTTCTTTCGTTAATTCTATCACCTATATTGTTAACCTATATTTTTACTAAGGCTAAAAATATGAAGGGGATATGGTCTAAACTTATCATTCATAAAGGTTTTATTTTCATAAGAACCACACCTTTTGCTCACCTAGTCAACTCAGTTTTACATTCCATTCCAATTACATACCATTCAAGAATCGTCCCATAAAGAATTTGAATATCACAAAACTTACAAGACAAAATACTCTACTGGTCGTAAATAATGGAGTAGCAATGATAAACATGATGCATAATAGGCGGGTGGCCAAATCCCTAAAAGAGCTCTAGAAATATTTTTGATGGCGTTTTTCGTTACAAGTCGTCATCCATGCTTATTCATCTCTACATAGGGTGGGCTTTAGCGTACGCGTGGATGACATGTCTGCTTTTGCTTCATAAGGGAATTTTGGGGCATTTTATGCAAAAAATCACCAAAAAAGTATGTTTTTTGGGATTTCCTTCTAGAAAATTCATTTTTTGAGATAGAAACTCAAAACTTGCTACAAATGTGTTCAAGAGGATGCTTTTGATCATAGAACATGTTGCGTTAGTGTGAATTCAATGAACCCCCTGCTGTGAGTGATTTTGAGGTAAAAATCATCAAAAATGAGTGATTTTTGTAATTTCCCACAACTTGAATGTCACCCTGTGGACTATTCCAAACTCACAACTAAATAGTTTTGGTTTAGAAAACTACCCAAGAAGGTGTAGAAACAGAAAGTGAGTTATGTTTGAATATTTTCATGATATGCTACGTTTTGGGGCATTTTATAGAAAAATTGGCACTAAAACTAGTGATTTTAGGGATTTGCTTGTGGAAGGTGCAATTTTCATAGTAGGAACTTGAAACTTACCACAAATGATTTCATAAGGATGTCTATGATTATCAAATGGTTTGTGTTAGTATGAAATGTATCTGACCCCTGCTGTGAGTGATTTTGGGGTAAAAACCTATAAAATAGTAGGATTTTTGTAATTTCCCACGAGTTGAATGTCACCCTGTGGACTATTCCAAACTCTCAACTAAATAGTTCTGGTTTAGAAAACTAACCAAAAAGGTTTTGATAGACAGGGTGTGTCATATTTGCATATTTCATGACATGCTACGTTTTGGGGCAATATACAGAAAAAATGGCATAAAACAGGTGATTTTAGGGATTTGCTTCTGGAAGGTGCAATTTTCATAGTAGGAACTCAAAACTTGCCACAAATCATTTTATAAGGATGTCTATGTTAATAAAATGTATTGTGTTAGTATGAAATGTATCTGACCCCTGCTGTGAGTGTTTTTGGGGTAAAAACCTTTAAAATAGTAGAATTTTTGTAATTTCTCATTTATTTGAACAAAGGTTTATTATATCTTATTCCAAGTTTCTAGACTGATATTGTTGTTACAGAATATTAACTAAGAATGGGCATATAGGGAAAATAAGTTATGTTTGCCAAGCTATGACTTGCTAAATCTGGGGTGTTTTACTGAAAAATCGTCAAAAGCATGCGTTTTTAGGAATTTGCTTCTGGAAAATGCTGCCTCCAATGTAGATGTATAAAACTTGCCACAAATATGTTCCCATTGATGCATATGGTTGTAGGATGTGTTGTGGTAGTTGAGATTAAATGTAGCTCCTGCTGAGAGTAATTTATTGGTAATATCCTTTAAAATCATGCATTTTTTGTATTTTCCCAGGCTTAACCTGTCAACTTAGAGACTATGCGAATGATTTTAATTTCCCAAATTTGCCTAAGAAATCACTTAAGAATGAGTTGGTGAAGGAACTGGGTTAGGTTTACTAGCTTTCATTGATAAGCTATTGTTTTGAGCATTTTATGGAAAAAGTAATGAAACGTGAAAACTAATAGAAATGTGATTTTTGAGATTAAACGTAGCTCCTGCTGTGAATAATTTATGGGTGATCCTTTAAAATTATGCAATTTTTTTTGTACTTTCTGAGGCTTAACTGTCAACCTGGAGACCATTTCACAATTTTGCCACAGGAAATCACCTAAGAATGTGTTGACTATGGAACTCAGTTATGTTTACTATAGCTTTCAATGATAAGCTGTGGTTTTGGGTATTTTATAGAAAAAGTAAAAATGTGAATTTAGAGATTTGCTTCTAGAGAGAGTAAACTTCATGGTAGGAATTTAAATTTGGTACAATAATATTCATTATGATTTCTGTGATTATAGAGATGTTGTGTTTGAAGTTTCATGTGACCTGTGCTTAACAATTTAAGTGATTTTTTGGACAAAAACTTTGAAACTAATATTCTATGGACTATTTGATAATATCACAGATCAATCTAACATTCATGTATAATTTTTCACCTTTTTGCGGTATAATAGTAAGAAATGTGTCATTTAATAGTCCCTTTTTAGCATTTACATTGACCTTTAATGGGAGTTGTAACACTGTTTGCCATTCAGCATTTCAACAATTAAGATGTGCCACAGGTAGATGTGGTGTTTCATTATTAAAAATGATCCTATATAGACCCCTATAAGAATGAAAACACAGGAAATAGTCTTTTCACAAAATAGTGGTTTATGAAGACGTGGCTTTACCTCGAGGATGTTCCCCATTCATCACACTTAAAGAAAAATCAAGCTTTTTTTCTGAGTGCTATAAAGCATTCTTCCTGAGTTAATGCCTCATAATATAAGGCACTGGCCAGTTGATGACCAGGAAATACTCCCTAGCAGTGGTTTTAATGATGACAAATTTCAAAATCAACAACAACATTGTTATTAAACAGTTTGAGAAGAAAGAAATGCTGGAAGGTGTTCCTGAAAAAGCCCAGCCTTCTAAATATAATTGGGTGATTACTGTTTTGGGGGATTAGATGCAGAAACTGAATCTGAAAAGTACTAGTAATATCATCACTAATATAAGTATATATGCACATGTACATTACTTTGACTATTAATTCTTGTAATGCTACCTCAGATGTGTTGGAACAGGAAGAATGTATTACCAAGCTAATGCAAGCTGCATTGATATTATGATATAAGTATCAAAAAATAGAACTGATTTTAATCATTCATTAGTTGTTGAGTCTGTTTGGTGGAAAATTGTATTTGAGGATAATATACAGTGGAACCTGATAGGTTACCTCTGTACATAGAGCATTTTCACAGCAGTACCTGCATACTGTAACAGCGCAAGGTAACCCTGTAGCCTGTGACTATACAAATATTTTAAAAAGTAATGGAAGGGCTGCTTAAACAATGGGCTTGTAGGTCCATTGAGCTAAGTACTGTATATTTAGGAAAGTCTTATCAAAGTTCATAATATGCTCATGGGCTACTTATTATAAGGGGAATAGGTGAAAGGGCTACTAAATGCTGTGGACAAGTAGTCCATCACTGGCTACTAGAATATTTTGGTGATGTTTATGTTTATCCTTACGTGATAGGAGCCCAATTTCCCAAAGCTTTGTGCTAGGAGAGTGGGGGCATTTAATCTATAGGCAGCAAACTGACAAAAGATGTGGTCCTTATTGTGCAGTGTTTTTGCAGCGACAACCTACAATCTGCTGAATAGGAAGTATTAAGAGCAGCATGATGAAGATATGAATGGGGAGGAGTCAAAATGAATCCTGATTCATGCAATAATTTGGAATTTCGATTATCCTCCTTTTTTCTGCGATATGTAGGCTAAATTGTAACTAGCCTGTTGTTAGTGATGGAAGAAACTATAGTAACCCAGTGAAAACCACCTAACCCCAAGTCAGTGATCACTTTCTCACATGCCCTATCTGGGATCAAGGAACAAACACATATTTGGAGTTGGTAATTTTGTTTTTTCATCACTTTTTCTGCCATACCATGGTTAAGTCATGACTTAACAGGTGAGATTGGTTTAGGAAACCAGATTACCTAGCAAAAACTGCTGCCTAACCCCAAGTCACTGGCAACTTTCTCACATAGTGACTGGGATTTGAAAGATCAATGTGGGTGTTTAGTTTTTCATACTTGAATGACTCACATGTATATTAAATTATAAATGAAATAAGATCTCACAGAATGATACTTAAATGTAACTGAGTGAGATATACGTTAGACTCTGATTGTAATACAGGTGAACTTGGATATGACAAACTCAATGGGACCAGGGAAATTGGTCCGTCATATGCAAAATCCGTTGTATACATATGACGAATACTTGATATGCATCGGACTGGGACCAAGCATAACGTCTGTCATATGCAAAGATCCGTCGTACAGTGGTCTGTCATATCCAAGTTCACCTGTAGTAGGAGTTCTGCTACTATTCTCTACCATAAATTGATATTGATGCTAATTCAATGACACTGTTTCTTGATCTGCATGTCCTGTGATGTCAGAGACCTGCATACGTGGAGCACTTCTTAATTTCTCATGAGTGCTCCATGCTCACAGGTTCCACTATGATTGCTACATAGGCACTATCAAAATTATCCATCTCTCATTATATCATGAACAGCAAAATGATCCAAAATCTAGCATGACAAAATTCCATAGAAATATAGAGCCTACAAAAATCACATTTCTATAAGTTTTCACGTTTCATTACTTTTTCCATAAAATGCTCAAAACAATAGCTTATCATTGAAAGCTAGTAAACCTAACCCAGTTCCTTCACCAACACATTCTTAAATGATTTCTTTGGCAAATTTGGGAAATTAAAATCATTCGCATATAATCTCTAAGTTGACAGGTTAAGCCTGGGAAAATACAAAAAATGCATGATTTTAAAGGATATTACCAATAAATTACTCACAGCAGGAGCTACATTTAATCTCAACTACCACAACACATCCTACAACCATATGCATCAATGGGAACATATTTGTGGCAAGTTTTATACATCTACATTGGAGGCAGCATTTTCCAGAAGCAAATTCCTAAAAACGCATGCTTTTGACGATTTTTCAGTAAAACACCCCAGATTTAGCAAGTCATAGCTTGGCAAACATAACTTATTTTCCCTATATGCCTATTCTTAGTAAATATTCTGTAACAACAATATCAGTCTAGAAACTTGGAATAAGATATAATAAACCTTTGTTCAAATAAATGAGAAATTACAAAAATCCTACTATTTTAAAGGTTTTTACCCCAAAAACACTCACAGCAGGGGTCAGATACATTTCATACTAACACAAAACATTTTATTAACATAGACATCCTTATAAAATGATTTGTGGCAAGTTTTGAGTTCCTACTATGAAAATTGCACCTTCCAGAAGCAAATCCCTAAAATCACCTGTTTTATGCCATTTTTTCTGTATAATGCCCCAAAACGTAGCATGTCATGAAATATGCAAATATGACACACCCTGTCTATCAAAACCTTTTTGGTTAGTTTTCTAAACCAGAACTATTTAGTTGAGAGTTTGGAATAGTCCACAGGGTGACATTCAACTCGTGGGAAATTACAAAAATCCTACTATTTTATAGGTTTTTACCCCAAAATCACTCACAGCAGGGGTCAGATACATTTCATACTAACACAAACCATTTGATAATCATAGACATCCTTATGAAATCATTTGTGGTAAGTTTCAAGTTCCTACTATGAAAATTGCACCTTCCACAAGCAAATCCCTAAAATCACTAGTTTTAATGCCAATTTTTCTATAAAATGCCCCAAAACGTAGCATATCATGAAAATATTCAAACATAACTCACTTTCTGTTTCTACACCTTCTTGGGTAGTTTTCTAAACCAAAACTATTTAGTTGTGAGTTTGGAATAGTCCACAGGGTGACATTCAAGTTGTGGGAAATTACAAAAATCACTCATTTTTGATGATTTTTACCCCAAAATCACTCACAGCAGGGGGTTCATTGAATTCACACTAACGTAACATGTTCTATGATCAAAAGCATCCTCTTGAACACATTTGTAGCAAGTTTTGAGTTTCTATCTCAAAATATGAATTTTCTAGAAGGAAATCCCAAAAAACATACTTTTTTGGTGATTTTTTGCATAAAATGCCCCAAAATTCCCTTATGAAGCAAAAGCAGACATGTCATCCACCCATACGCTAAAGCCCACCCTATGTAGAGATGAATAAGCATGGATGACGACTTGTAACGAAAAACGCCATCAAAAGTATAATTCTGACATTTGGCCACCCGCCTATAATATCATATAGGAAATTAAATTTGTTTCTCTTTTCAAAGGTCAATTTCTTTAAAAAAATATCAATCCTTTTTCAGAATTTGTTTTTATTATTTTCTGAATGTAGGAACCTAAACTACAAGCCAACAACTTTCTAACTTACTTTGAAGATCTATGGGGTGAGCCACTTCTTGATCTGGAGCGCTTGCGGGGAGGGGTGCTGGACTTGCGACTGCAAAAGAAAATCAATACAATTACTACATATCATTCTTAGATATTCATAACGATACCCACAGCAACAGCAGGAGATACAACATGACACCGTTTTGAGGGACACAGGGAGGGAATATAACCTAGAGCCATCATTTACCTTCAACATGCATATTCCACCACCTGGTATAAATTGATAGCATTTCCCTTAAATCAGAGATGCAACTACATGTAGTTTATCACCATGGGATGGGTTAGGTAGGAGCTGGTTAGATGTATCCCCTAAAGAACTTTGCTTCCTGACTGATGCACATTTTTGTTGCTGAGAATTTAGAATCTTTAAAATGAACATTTGCAAGAAAGTTGTTCTCATCAGTAATTCTCCCTCTATCTGATATGCCTATATACAGGACTTTGCCTGGGTTAGTAACCTTCTACTCTAAAGCACCTATATAAATTGGGATTCATTGTGACCACTATGTAATGGGTGAAATCAAACTATATTGCCTATATTGAAATGCATATGTAACAATGTCCCTACAAGCATGGTTCGCCACCTCAGGGAGACATTATATCTATGAGACAACTGAAAGGACAACGCATGAAATAAGGAATTGGGAGTACAATGCGAAAATAAGAAGTTTGATAAACCTTTATAGGAATAATTTGGGAGCTACAACAAATGTACAAAATTACTCTTAGAATTAGCATGTTTTTTTTGTTATATATAAATACACAAAATCACACATGCAAATATATATGTATATATATATATATATATATATATATATATATATATATATATATATATATATATATAAATATATACATATATATATATATACATATATATGTATACATAGTACATATATATATATATACACATATATATATATATATATATATATATATATATATATACATATATATATATATATATATATACATATATATATATACATAAACATATATATATATATATATATATATATATATATATATATATATATATAATATATATATATATATATATATATATATATATATATATATATATATATATATATATATATATATATATATATATATATACAGGTGAACTTGGATATGACGGACCACTGTACGACGGATTTTTGCATGACGGACGATATGCTTGGTTCCAGTCCGATGCATATCAAGTATTCGTCATATGTATACGACGGATTTTGCACATGACGGACCAATTTTCCTGGTCCCATTGAGTCTGTCATATCCAAGTTCACCTGTATATACATGTTTTATGAACTTGAAGACTAAATTTAAGTAATTCGAAAAAAAAGCAAACAAATAGTGAGAGCCCTCATTAGAATAAATGGTATCTTATACATATGCCACCGATGACATTCTGTTGAAATATGTCTTATTCTTATAAAGAAACAGCAAAATGTTGACAAAAGATTCAATCATAAATAAAGCAAATATAAGCTGCGAAAGTATAATCTGCAGCAAAATAACCTACTTCTAAGTGCTTTTAAAAGTGTGATAGAAACAATCGAAACTCAGCAAAATTACCAAGTAGCTAAAAACTTTTTTAACCACATTTCCTACTCCAGCCGACTTCATATTAGGGTGCAACAGCATGACTGATTATTCTACTGGTGATCTATGTTGAATACACTATTTAACACTTATAGCCCTTATAATGTTGAAAATGGACTAATCATTTTGACATACAGAAAACACTAATATACCCAGAGGCATAGAGCAGAATTGTGTGAATTCATGATGGAGGCACAAAAGCCAAGATATGAGATATGAGCAGAGTTATAGAAAAAGCTTCCAATTGCTCCGAATAAAAGCAACTGAGCGTCACCATATATTTCGCTACATAAGATGCTCTTCCACTTCTTGATATGTCATCACTGCACTATTATTTTGTTTACTCATGTCAATGAAGTTAGGTGCAAGATTGTGAGCATGTAGCAAGGAACCTGAAGTAAAGGCATGGAAAAGAAACCCTTCTAGGAGAATAAGTACACAGATACCATACAATCTGGTTGGAAAGAGTAAGAAAAGACCAAAATGTTTTCAATAAAATTTGAAAGTATGTAGGGTTGTTAAGAGAAAGAAACATATCTATCACGTCGCTCAAATACACAGCAACATAGTTGAATGAGTAAAATGGTTTAGATGATATGTAAAAATATGCAGGAAAGTGAGGAGACAGGACACCACAATCCATTTGTAGAGGTAAAGGATCCCTCTGCTTTACTAGGATATGATAAAGCATGGCAACTCAGCTGTAAGATGAAAATACCCCATTTATGTGTGTAAGTGTTTGTATGTATGTGTGTATGTACAGTAAATCACACTTAGGCCTAAAAACAAGATGTCTGATTCCTATTACCATACCGATCCTAATTTTTTGCCCCTACCCTAATATTTTCATTGCTCAAAATATTCTTTTTTTTTTTATAAAAAGCAAGGTTAAAATTTGTAACTGCTTCATATCCTATGCATGGCATGCAAAAGAAATTGAAAAAGGAAAGAAGAAAACATCAAATATCAGCTTATAAA
>OZ012684.1:59555765-59618896 GCA_963942565.1 Maea johnstoni | reverse complement strand
TATAAAACAAGTTCAGTGGATTTAAATAGATCTAGATACCCCACTACTTTAGATGCTGCTATTTTGCTTTACATTTACAACTAATGCAGCATTGATTAGAGAAAAAAAATGATAAATAAAATAAATTCCCAACCTACCTACCCTATTTCTTTCTAGTATGTAATAGGAAACAAACATATTTTTTGTTTAAGTGTTTTGGCTAGCCAAAAATTAAGTAATTAAGTTACTTTATTGATTTGTGTTATTTTCTGGGATATGTGAGCATCTGAGGTAGGGGAGTCTGAGGTAGGCAAGGTCTACTTGTATGTATTTAAGTATGTCTGTATGTATGTATATATATATATATATATATATATATATATATATATATATATATATATATATATATATATATATATATATATATATATATATATATATATATATATATATATATATATATATATATATATATATATATATATATATATATATATATGCAGAGCATTGTAGATCACAGTACCATTTGAACAGGTGAAATATAAAAATGGAATGCAGAGCATAGGACCAAAACATTCTCTCAGAACATGTAAAATAGTTTGAAGAGCAATTCTACACCACAGCCATGAAGCTGTAAGAGAAAGAAACATCCACAATTCCAACACAGAGACCACAGCAAGGCAAATTCCAGTCCCACAAGAGTGCATCACCCATGATAAAAGTGCGAGTTATGATGTTATAAAGCAGGAGGATGAGTGCGAAGAGTAGGGAGCAGAGTCGTTACACTGGCAGTACGATGAACTTACACAGGTGGCGCCACCGGTGGCGGTGGTGGTGGAGGAAGAGGCGATGATGGAGCTGCTTCCACAGCCGGGGGACTACAACAACACAAACACAACCACTCAGCATCAATACCACCCCAATGAAAACACAAATCAGAAATTGGGTAGTGAAATGATTCTGCAAGATTTGATTTAACAGTAAAAGAAATTTGTAAAACGTGGGATGATTTAGTCAAATCATTTCGTAAGACCTCAATCAACCTGGTGGGGAAACTAGATGGACGCCAACTGCGTCATTCAGAGAGGTTCTACAATGTTAAATATTCTGGTCCCTTACCAAGTTTGTGTAGATGTGGTCAATGGTTGATGCCTTTTTTGTAATTGGTTTTGAAATTCATTGACCTAGTGGTAAGGACAGGTGTATATACATTTCTTATGGAAAAATGACAGAAAAGTCTAACGAGAATACATTTAGTTGACTTGGAAAGATATACCAGCATTAAGATTTATCACAGACAAAAGACACAAATTCTCTAAAGAATATCCTAACAGCTAGGACTGCCACTCATACTTTTGCAACAAGGCATCCATGTTATATTCATTCAAATGACCACAAAGTGGTTTGGACATGAATAGTCACAACTGAGCAAAGTTCTTTCCACTAATATTCATGGTTGCCTTAGGCCACTGGGCAACCACCTAATTTCTTCACTGATTGAGTGTTTAAACAAAACTGAGGAAAGTATATCTCCGTTGATAACATGTATTGCATTCCAATATACTTCAGGGCGCCCCGGGCTAATGGGCAATCATGTAACTTATATGGGCAACCATGTAACTTATATACTGAAGGTCTTGAAGTGTTTCGAAAATATATAGTCACAACTGAGAAAAGTACATTCTGTTGATAAGATGTACTGCATTTCAATACAACACCTCAGAAGACACAAGTAAAAAGAGACAATGTTCACACACAAAGATAATACTACAATAGCCAACCCAGACACACGAGTCGAACCTACCAGAATCAGACCATGGTCTTTACAGCATTTAAGGGGGAAACAAATTTACAGAGATAGATCTACATAGTAGATCTCACTCAAAAATGAGGAAAGTCAAATTAATTCGCGAATTGATTACAACTAGAAGATCTGATCTAATCTTGCCAGGAAAAGAAAAGCGGTACTGAAATATTGGTGTGACATATAGATCAAATTGTATTTATTTATTGATATGTTTTAAAAATCTAAGAATAACCTAAACGTAAAAATAAACAAAATAAATCCCATGAATAAGGCACACGCCTAAGTTATATATTCAACTTACGGGGGTGGAGCTTCTTCAGCTGGTGTAGGGCTACAAAAACAGAGAACCAAAAGAACTAAAAATCCTACCAAACAACGCAAATATTAAAATAAACTTATAAAGGAATGGCTAAATTGTGGTACCATTATTTTCATGTCATATTTACAGTAAGTGGAACTTTTTGTATGATTCTTTTTTTCTAGTGAAACTTTCACAGGTTTAGATGAGCTAACATAAAATTACTCAGAAAAATAAAACCCTATATGGTTTTGAGTGAATTAATTGTTACATGTCATATTCCACATTGATTGAAAAGTTTAGTTATGATTCTTTTTTTTAGCGAAACGTTCACTGGTCTAGATGAACTAACATTAAATTACTCAGAAAAATTAAACCTTATATGGTTTTGAGTGAAATAAGTGTTACATGAAGCAGATACTGATCTGCATGCAGTTGAAGGTAATTTGCTATGGGTGCTCTTTTACTAAGTTCTACATCAGTTTGTTTCTGTGGAGAATAAACCCCCAATTCAACCAGCCCCTGAACATCTCCACACAGGCCAAGTAGCAAAATCCAACCAGGCTTTAACCATTCATACCTGAAGATCATTTTGACACATATCATCTGGACTTGAGGTTATTTTGAAAATGACTTAGGAATTGCATTACACATTAGTTTACTTAGTATTTGAAGATGTGAGACGTCTGAATCTGATCAATATTTCCTCTTTGTGTGTCCAAAAATATTTGGACTGTTTTGAGTGCAACAGGCAGGAATGGATTTAGAGCTTTTAAGTCAATCTACCATGCTGTTCATGGTCTTGTTCTACTTTACCATACACTAAAGCTATCTAAGATGTCTAAAAAAACAACCTCCCAGGAGATAATTGACCAATGTCCTAGCTAAAGGCTATAGATAGAGTATTCTGGCAACGTGGTTAAACACATCACTATCATGGGGTTGAGTGGGGTTACAAACAAGATACATTCATTCAAATCACATAATATAACTCGTTTGAAAGTTGGAAAATATCAGCTTCTTCCATGACACAGTGTGAAACTATACAAAAGTGAACTATCATAGCCTTAGGTGTTTGTCCCAGCAAATCTCAGGGTTGCTTAATAGAATTTTCTGTGTGTTCAAGCACTAATTAAACATAACCTGTACTTCCTCTATTGAGCATTCAATATCCCCAGACCAAAATAAAAACAAATATAACCCTGCCCCAAAAAGCCAATACATGAAATTGTAACTTACTCATCAGCAGGGGGTCTACAAGAAATAAACATGAAATAAAAATGAAAACCTAGAAACTTAATGGAAATAAGGAATCTTGTATAAGATGCAGCTACTAATCACTGCAAATCAACTCTCACCAAGTAAGGGGAAGGAAATCATCTAATATTTAAGGCCCTCCATCAGTAAGGACTTTACAGCAAGCCTCAAATACCTTTAATCTGTAACTTTTTCACATTAATCAATATCTAATGTTATACCTAGAATGAAATCAAATATACCAGTTTTTCTGTTGTTTTTTTTTTTTGTTTTTTCATTTGAAAATATTACCTCGCTGTTGAGATTTGCTATGCTATAAGTAACTCAGACAAAAGGAGAATTCTAAGCACTTAAAGGATAAGTCCTGTCATGTCAACTTGCAAAGAATTTGCAAGTACAATAGCAGAGCACATAGCTTCAGTGAAGAAGCGTAGGATACATAATTTTCTGGCTCCACTGCCCAATCACTGCAGCCTGAGACTGTATTCAGTGACTCGTGATATCCTTGACCAAAAACTGTTCAAAGCAGTCAAAAAATCCTGACAATATTGATGAAATCTTTCAAACTAAATTATAGTTGGTAAAAATGTTTAAACGAGAAATGTTAGTTAGGACATTACCAACAATTCTCCTTCAAATTTTATGTAAAATAATTTTCAATTCCAAAGTTATTGTCAAGTATTATCTATCTAGACAACAATTTCTTGAGGAACTCTTGAGCATTAATAAGTTAAACATTCAAATCTGTGAATGTCCTTAACAAGTGTCATCTATGATTCCTTTGAAGATGACTTTGAAATTAACCCAGTAATACTTTTGACAATATCTTCAGTACTATAAATGATTTACAAAATATTTGAGAGTTGTCTATAGTTATCTGAATATAACTTCTCCTTCAAATATTTTCCCAACTATGCTTTTGCTTGAAATATTTAGTCAAACTTGTCAGGCTGCTTTTGGTGGCTTTCAGTGTTAATGGTTGACGCATAATTGTGTGGAATATTTGAAAAAGAGGTGCTGGAATATGACCATAATTCTCCTTCAAATTTCAAAAAAAAAATGTTCTAGTCAAAAAATATCACCAAAATATTCAAAATAGTTGAGTAAGTTTTTTCACCCTCAATCATATCCCAACCCCCTAAATCCCTGCCACATGTCCCATGACATGAAGGTTGAATGAGCAGATGAGTTCAACACAGTAGCAAAGGCAAGGTAATATCCAGTCAGTGAGGAACAAAATGTCGAGAAGGCATTGCATAGAAGTTGAGGTAAAGCCTAGTACAAATCTAGACATTTCAAGCAGTAATCTGCAATACGGTGGTCTTAATTTTGAGAAATACAGCACAGCTTAAAATGTTTCTTCACAGCCTCATCCTTAATAATATGTTTAAAATGTTATTTATAATTATGTTATTAATCATTGATAGTTCAAACCTAAATGCATTAATCTGTTGCGAAGGTGCCTTATTTCAAACAATGGTGAAAACTCCCATTGTTTCCTTGAGTATTAGTATTAGAAAGAATTTATTACTTCGCATTACAGGTTCCCCATTGATTGTTCATCACTATTATGGTGTGGTATATAATGAAACTTAAACAGGTAAACTTGGATATGGCGGACCTCTGTACAACAGACTTTTGTCTATGACAGACCATATGCTTGGTCCCAGTCCCAAGCATATCAAGTACGTGTCACAGTATGTGACATATTTTGCATATGATGAACCAATTTTCCGGTTCCATTGAGTCTGTCAAATCCAAGTTCGCCTGTATGTCCACTTTGGTGATAATCAATTACTGGCATTTATTGGTACTTTGTTCTGGCACCCTTCCTGGCTTTCCTCCCTTTGTTCTGAAGGTAAAGACCCTTAGAAAAGGAAGGATGATCTAAATCCAGCTTCAGGACACATGGAAAACTTAGCACTGGAAGAGATGCTAGGTGGAAGCTACTTACTTTGAACCTCTGGAGAGTGATCTGCGCTTGCGAACTGGCGACCTAAAATAAACAAAATGTACCATCAATACCTACAGGAAAACATAGCCATCCTTCTCTAAGATGAAACCTTCCTTTATATACATTATACAGACAAGCTTATTTTCAATCAATAACAGGAAAGGTGATATGAAAGCACCATGAGCAGACTGTGAAAAAAGGAACAACCACCATTTTCAATATCCGTGGGCAATCTGGCTGAAATGTGGTGGAGAAGAGATAGTTTTAAATGATCTGTTGCACATGATAAAGATATTTCATAGTCATCAAAATCAAAGGCAATTGAAAGATTCTTCTTGTGCACATATGCAGATACATGCAGAGGCATACAAATGATAGGACATTTGCAAGGATATAACAGACGAGCACTGAACCACACCTAAACAAATATGCTCATTTACGCTATAATACTGTATTGGATTTATATTGGGTATATGTTCATGTATGAATGCAAGTATGGTAACTTGAACCCCCTGCAATACAAACCGTTTGTATTGTAGCCCTCAGCTACAATACAAACAGTTTGTATTGCATACTTGACAATACAAACGGTTTGTATTGTGGAGCTGACAATACAAACAGTTTGTATTGCAAGCCAACTACAATACAAACAGTTTGTATTGCAAGCCAACTACAATACAAACGGTTTGTATTGTCATCGACAATACAAACCGTTTGTATTGTGGGTGGTAACCTGAACCACCTGCAATACAAACGGTTTGTATTGTCTATGGTAACTTGAACCCCCTGCAATACAAACCGTATGTATTGCTGAAATTGAGTGGTTCAATACAAACGGTTTGTATTGTAGGCATTTGTAGCACTCATTACTTTGATGGCATAAGTACCTTGAATGGAAGATGGTGAAAGGTACAGTGCATATTTACAAATATAACTTGGTCAATTATTAAGAAGGCTTAGGAAATACTTTTTCAGGTGTATATATATTATGATTATAAAACTATATATGTACTTTATTATGATATTAAAACTATCACTTGTGAGTATTTAGCTGTTTTGTGAGGATGTGGTGGCTCTGAAAAGAGCCGTTGGGGGTACATGTATGACTGATACATGTATTAGTTGCGGCTAGGAATCTTTTCTGTGATAGCCTTGTCAACTGTTTCCAAAACCATGTCGACCAGGCAGTCACTTTGCCTATCAGGGACTTAATAGTTCTCAACCTGGTTGCTGATGTGTTGGACATCTATGCGTTCTTGGATAGCACGCACACTTCTTGCCCGGCCTGCTTGCTGAAGCTGGTTCCTGAATTCTGGCTGCCAGATTGTATTGAGGATGTCAGTTAGGACCTGGTGTTGGGCTGTTTCAGTCTTCTCTTGTTTCTTTCTACGCTCAAAGTCGTCTCTTGTTTCGCCAGTCTTTTTCATTTTCTGAACCTTTCTCGTCTTCTTTCCTGCATCGTCCACTGCAGTTTTTACCACAGCCTTGCCTGCCTGGTATTCTTGGGAAAATTTGGAATACAGGTCTGCTGCTGCTCTTTCTGCTGTAAAAGGTTCCAGAAAACCCACCTTCAGCTGGGGTAGACCTTAGTTTAATTTGGAATGAACGGGCAAACAACTCTGAAGAATTCAAATTCAGCTACACAACTAGTTGTGCTATTGGTACAAGCTGTATATGCTTTCTTTAGATAGTCTTATACATGCTATGATATAAAAACAAAGTGTGGACTTGATCCAGTGAGAAGAAATCATCACAACAGTGAAGTTTCATTATAATCCATTATGTTAGGTGTAATTGTCCCAGCTACCTAGTACCTACCTTGTTGTACTATTGTTATGTACAAGCTATTTGTTTGTGTTTTATTTGTTGTCTCTAGATAGTCTTATACATGCTATGACTTAGATACAGGAAGTGTCGGTTAATAAATTAACCATTATATGATCCTCCAGTCACTAAGTAAAACAAGTTTCAAAGCATTATAACCATGTTCATTGTTTTGAATTAGGAACTGAATAAATTATCGAATTTGAATTAATTTTGTCTATTTATTTACCACACATGATATTTCATCCAGTCAGTCACATCACAATACATCCAGTTTGTATTGCAGTGCTGACTCACAGAGACAATACAAACCGTTTGTATTGCAAAGCCCTTAGAAATCTGAGTCAGGCCGACAATACAAACCGTTTGTATTGCAGCAGCTCACTCAAGAGCACAATACAAACCGTTTGTATTGCAGGAGGCTAGGGGGTTCAAGTTACCATATTTGCTGTATGAATAGAAGTGATTCCAAAATCCTTTAAATAAATCCTTTAAATAAATCCTTTAAATTTGACGTTGAATGGCAACTAAGTGCAATAAACTACAAAGCACAACATCCAATATTTCTAGAGGGTTCCACTACAAGTCACCCTCTACAAAAAAGCAAGCTACACATTAGTGCAAATCACACCAAAGCTTACATAAGAATAACTTTAAGGTGAACAAAACTGATTCAATAGAGATTAACACAAGTCAGAATAGGGAGTCAACGTCTATATAAATGTACTGCATTAAATACCTGGCTAGAGTTCTAAAAGACGAGTAAAAAATTGCTTAATGTACATGTCTAAAGATAGGATTACACTTCGCTCTGTACTTCATTCTGCACCTTAACAGTTTGTTATGCACAAAGGTCCAACTTTCTCCACCTGTCTTGTCTATGCCTGTTAAGATTACCAGTGTTATCTGATGATCCTAACAATAACCACACAATCATCAGAAATACAACCCTTAAAAATTTATTTCCTAAGTCTTTTCTTGAAAAAAATATATTAAACTTTTATTCACACTAGTGTTTGATACTTATCTGGAAAACTAATTTTAGTTTTTAATAAGTTTAATTTGAAATATTTATTATAACATAAATGCTAAAAAACACACTGAGTCAAACGTTCTTCATGAAATGCTGTTTAGCTTCAACTTGCTGACTTTATAAGGTGTAGGTATCTAGGAATATCCTGTGTCTACTGAAGCCACTAACTAAATAACCAACCGTAGAAACCAATGCATAATTGCAGCAAATCATGAGAGCAGCGAGGACTACCTTGAGGTTGAGCGTGGTTTCCGCCCGGGAGAAATGGAGGTCTCTCTCTCCAGCTGAGGAGGAGACGGAGTCTTGGAATGAGAGCGGGAGCGCTTTTTCTCCACTTTGATTGGGCGACTGCGGGACCGCCGGCTGCGGGATCGGCTACGGCGTCTAGTGAAAAATAGCAGCACAGTGGAACTCAAAAGAGTCAGACCAACCAAAAGCGGCAGCAGCATTCAGAAATCTTGCTGCTAAATGCATGGGCAGAACTCATACATTTTCATTGCAGGGAGAGATAATAAAATGTTTGAAGTGTTAGACTGATCACAGACTGATCAAAATGGTAGACCAAAGACATTAAGAAAGAAAAGAAAAATTTTAAAAATGGATTAAGAACCTAATATTTGAACCCCCATTGTTTAACTGAATTGGTTCACCCATTGCAAAATTTAGTGGATAAGTCTTCAATATTTACCTTCACTGACATCTTCTAAACAATATCATTGCTTAAATGTATGATAAAGCAGCTTTGATCAAATATGTAAAATGTTTGTTATAAACTCAATCCAAAATAATCAAATAAATAAACTTAGTTATTCAAAATGTCAAAACATTATTTTAGGGTCTCCTCCATACAGAATAAAGTAACTCACAACATAGGTGATTTGGAGTATAAGATCTTGGATGTCAGAGGCTGCATATATATACATATATTTATATACAGTGGTAGTTTCATGTCAAAATGAATTGCATTGGCTTACTTAGTCAATTAAGGTGTGTTGATTTCATTTCTAAATATAGTTTCCTCTGATCTACCTAGCTCCCATGTTTGGATATTTGTGGGTATGGTTTTGAGGGACAAAATGCACATATACCTTAATTCTAGTCCAACCCCTGCACTATTCACACACATGCCATGAAATGGACCAATGCTACCCATGCAAAGTAATGGGAAATACTAGATGGAAGTATTACTGAGAATTACAGAACTACAAAAGGCTGCAATCCAAAGTATAGCAAAAGGAAAATAGCTTTCTATAAAAGAATTTACTGCACAATGTAAGCCCAAATCACAAAACTTAATCTTAAATACGGAAAAGTTTGGACATGAATCTACAAGAAAAACATAAGTTGAAAACATAACTTTGCAAACATATTACATGCAGGGAGACACATGAACTCTTGCTCCATAGAAAAACAGTTAAATTTCTGAACCCATTCATAGTGTAAGCATAGACATAGTCTGACAACTTTTATTTACAAAACTTGCTACTTTTAGAATGATTTGAAAAATATCTGAAGAGGTATTGTTAAAACGAACAGATACAGCAACTTTCAGTCGTAAAACATCTCTAAAAATATTGCTTTGTAATCAAAAGTTTTATATATCTGTCAGATCATGGGTATTCCAGATGGGAATGGGTTACACTATCAGCTGAAAAACTGAACTAAGAAATCATCCAAATGGATGTCAAAGTTACATTCATTCTATAAATCATTTTTAATATATGAGTTTACAGTTTACAAGTGCCCATCAAGAAATGACTAGGCTCATCAGTCACTCCATTATTTCCCCTTTGGTTAAAGTTAGAATGCTAGAAAACTACTGGTTTTAGTTGTGCATATTATGCAAACCGGAACCCTTAGTTATCAAACTACTTTTTGTTAATGACTGACCTGTTAACACATATTACCACACACACACACATACACAATATATATATATACATACATATATATATATATATATATATATATATATATATATATATATATATATATATATATATATATATATATATATATATATATATATATATATATATATATATATATATATATACACACACACACACACACAAACACACAAGAAAAGTGCTGATGTTCAACCGTTATATGTAAGCCTCATGTTTGCTTCCAGTAATGGTTTTCCCAGGTCTTGCATCATATGTTTATTTCTATCATTTGTTTAGAGTTTGTTAAATACTGTATAGATATTTGGAAAAAGTATCACTATATTCTGCACTCAGGGAAACCATTTTAACATGCTGTGAGTAAAAATGATTGTGTTATCTATTCTTTATGTAGAGGCATGGTTTCTATTTTCAGTACAACATTGCAGATAAACTGTAGAGAAGAACGTTAAACATGTTTGCTATACCCTCTTCTACATCAGCAAGCCATCACCCTTTCATGATTACTAGGGAATGAAATGTTCCTATATCAAAAAATACTTGGCACTAATAGGAGGAAATTCTCAATATCATGATTGTAGAAATTTAAACTTTTATTTAGAATTCAGACGTGAAGGAGTTGACATCATTTCCGCTTCCAACTCTTTAAGAAGTAACTTTTCAAAAGATAATTTTATAGTATAATCCCAAGAGTGTGATGTAAATAAGACATCTGGAAAGTTTCATTTGAAATGGTTGGCATCTAATGGATGTAACCAGATAATTAAGGACATATTTTGCTGATGTCAAATAGGGTAAGTATTACATATTCATTGTGAGAATATCATTCAGTATCTTTGCCTCAATACCAATTTCACCAGATTTATAAAACAATGCCATATATAATTAAATTGGCTTTGATAGCAAATTAAAACTGAAACCTGAATTAAGGTTCAGTGGGTAAATACAAAATGTCTAGTTCTGGAACTTTGTGAAATATAACTACCACCATATCTGCCAATAGTTCTAACTGGACATATTTGCCATCATGACTGTCCCCCTAGAATGGGTACGGAGGAGACAACTTCTCTCAGGAAGGGCTATGGGTTTTAAGGCATGGAAAAGTCTTGATATGAGAACCCCCTCAAGGGCCATAAGTAGGGGTATGAAACTGGGTGTTCAGATTAAGTAAACATAAAATTTTAAGTGTCATTTTTCTAGGAGGGCAGCGTGGCTGTAAATGCATAATTCTCATATAAATATCTATCTCACTATGAAGTGATCATAGCTTTTGTGAAAATTTCAATAATTGTGGTAAGCAATTGTACAACTGAGCTTATGTATATCAAAGCACCTCAAGCAATAAAGGGTCTACTACCCATCCTGGATCCACATGCCCAAATAGATTGCCAGAAGAAACTGCTAGTACCATGAAGCACCTAATAGGAAAATAACAACTTACTTGTCTCCTTCTTTTCTGAATTGGATAATTGGCATAATCAGATGCTGAGTCTTTGGGGCACATATAAAAACAGTTTGTGGTATACCTAACAGAGTGATTTATTATAGAGCTGTATGGTTATATCAACACTAGGGAGATAGAATAGAGCCTTCTGAGCCTATGCACCACACTTTTTGAATGAGCTTCCCACCAACATCACAGCTGTGGATAGTACAAAACTTAGAGACACAGCTGAAGACACTGCTATTTCAGATGAAGTTTACATACATGACTAATATGGACAATTAACATCTGTCCATTGATTATTCTTAATAAAGTGCTTTTGAACATTAAAGGTGGAAAGGGCGCCATATCAAATACCAATTATCATTAACCAAACCCACAAACTTCCTAATATTTTGTGAGTGTATGCTTAAATTCCAAAGTTATTTCCAAAAGTATCATAGGCTGGGAGAACTTGATAAGGATAACTCCAGGTATGAGCTGGTCAAGCATGCAGAGGGCGTGGGGGACTCACTTCAGAGAACAACAGCAATCTAGACAACCATCAGAGATTAAAAGAGAGGAATTAGCTTACTTGATAGGTGTTCTTGACCGTCTTGAGCTTCGGTAGCCCCTAGGCGGTGTCTTTGATCGCCGTCGTCGTTCCCTGAAAACCAACAGGAAGAATAATGTGTGATATCAATCAAGAATCTAACTCTACTATTCCATTTGGTGCTTACTGGAAACCCTTTCCAGTGATTGACCCTAATAATCATCGGGCTCAAAATTAAGTTTTTTTACAGGGAGCCCAATTGCATCTTCAAAAGCTACCTAAAGGTGTCGTGTATAGTAACCAGTACATTTTTGGGTGCCCTGCATAAAGTTGAGGGAGCTGCAGGAGAATTCAAGGGAGCTTAATTCGAGCCCCAATCATTCAAGAGTATTTTGGACCAGGAGCATGTGATTTTATGACCAGATGTTTAATTATAGGAGCCAAGTTTGCGAATGAACATATCAATTATTAATTGGAGCATTTTCAAAATGTATATTTTTATATAATTTTTGTCTCCCTTATTTTGCCTAGTATTGCCCCATAATGGATCTCTGGCACACTGTTACTGGCTTGCTGCATATGCAGGGTTTTATTTGCTCCTAAATTGAAATCATAGGAGCCAAATCTGCTCCGGCCTGAAAATATTTAGGTCAATCCCTGCCAGGGTGCAAACATATACATAGGTTTTTAAACACTTTTGCAAACATGGGGCAAGCTGCCCCTATTATTCAACTTGACCTGCACTCCCAATTTCCCCGCCACTCTCTTATAATAAGGGCGAGTTATACTCTGACCAAAGCATTACTTGCTGAGCGGGGCAAGTTAGGGTCTTCCTCTGTTTGCCCGATTGCCGTTTTTGCCGAATTCACTTGCAACGGGGCAAGTGGTTATGTTGCACGCTGCCTGGTTTCATTACCGATCACTTTTGCATTTGCGCAATCCCTTTCTTAATATAAATGCAGCCTTTTAATCACATACGCAAATTTATCATTCAATAATATTACAGTATTCATCTGCCATCTATTTGCTGATATAGTACTATCTTAGTACCTTTATCCTGAGCTGCAATATTTGTCCTTTAATTGAGGTGTGTCAAAATAAGGATGTGTAAATAAAATTGACTAGACAGGAGTTTCAAATGCCCTAGACAAACACAAATCTAGGCCATAGATAACCTGAGGAGAAGACTTGTATGGTAACACTACTGTAAATAGTCTCTTTTCAAGATGGGCAGAAATCAAATCTGGGGCTAAGAAAATAGCCATTATCATTATCATTGATATAATATGAAACCATCATACGCTCTCAGTGTGTACGCTTGTGTCAACCGCCCTATCTGTAGGCACATGATGCAAAAATAGTACATAGCATATATAGGAAATTAACTAAGTACCTTTCCTGCATGAATGGAAGGTTTAATTAAACTGCCCAACACTGTATACAACAGGGTCTTAGCCAGGATTTATAAACTGGGTGCCCAAATTGGCAATTGCATAATTTTTTAGGCATCCTATTTATCAAGGGAGACCACAACACACTCAAATTACTACCAAAAACATATATTTTCCTTATTGAAATAAGGCATAACAGATTTATACAGTGTCAAGGGATTTATACTGGTTCGGCTCTTTCTGACTTAGACTATGGGATGCAATATCCAACCTGCCAACAATGGAGTGTTAATATACCCTGTCTTTGACAGAGCACGCCACTGTGCCCTATGAGTTAGGAGACTGAAGTGAAGGCAAAGGAATCACATGTCCTAAGACATACTAGTTATCCCAACCGGGGCACAATAAAAACAATACTTGGTATTTTCTTTTCACTTCCGCTCTTGTACTTTATCTCTTGTACAATACATGGCATGATGAACAAACAGTAGGAGGAGATTGTGAAGAAAGGTGTTCCTACCGTTTTGGGGCCTCGGAGGCCTTTGGCCTACAATGAAAAAATATCAAAAATATTCACCAAAATGTCCTCATGCAGGTGACAAAAATGAATATGGTCTCATCATGAAATTAATTGTTTGGAGTATAATCCTGAATGGAGTAGTGCAATTAGATGCCATGCTGATAAGGGACCAGGAAGAGGGGACCTGTACTTAAGAAACACAGAAAGGTGAGTGATGATGATGAAAGCCTTTTTGCCAATTTGTTCATTCCTTCTAGCAACTGCAGTGAAAGGGGAATATCTCTTATGTTACCCGTTTTAGGAAATATCATTAACAGTTGACCAATTGCAATAATTATTTAACATCATTGTGTTCATCTTGACCACAATTATCTGTTTTATAAGCTGTTTCTCGCAGTGTGCTTTATAGAGCTATATGCAAAAAGTTATATGCTCTTTTATTTGTAGATATAGCATTTTGCCAACAGGTATTCCATTCCATACCTGATATGTACGTAAATTTTGAATTTCTGTAAATCATCCACATCCCATACACATCACAAAATTTCAAAGAAACCATTCAAAATAAAGTGGTCATATTTACAGCATACAGCTCATGTGTCTCCGGGGTCTGCCTCCATGGTGGAGCTGTCCCATGTATTTCATATTGCTCACATTGAACTTTTCACTGTGACTCCACCACTGCACAAAATGTTAGATTTTAAGTATAGAACATATTATAAAGTTGGCAGTGACTTGGGTAAGTTGGTGGTCTTCCACAGGAACTCCTATTTCCCCCACCAATAAATAGTGGCTCTCCAACATCAATCAGTGTCTAGTCATGATTAGCCCTGAAAGGCAGATGAAGTGAAGAAACTAGACTTTAAAACTTTCAAAATCCTGCTTCTCCTAAATTAAGGTGATATTCAAGTATATGGCCGACCTTTTTTTTGTCTTCCAGTTGGGTCCCTTATCAGCATGGCAGCATGTAATGTGAGGACCTACTCTAGCAGTGGTCTCACTCATAGGCTAGCCCACAGAAGCAGCCGCACGATATGTACAACACACAGACATTCAGCCATCATACACTCAATCAGAGTGCCAACACCTTCACAAGAAAAAATCATTCCTACCGTTTTGTTGCTTCAGGGGCTTTTGCCCTGAAAAGAAAAACTAACATTAGTTGATCGGTCAAAAAACGGTAAGTAAGAGCAATGCAAACTTGCTGCATAGAGGATTTGCTAAACCACAACTGGACTGTTCTATCATCAAATAGTAGGATTTTTTTCACCAAGTCCATCCCTTAAATTGTTAACACTAACGCCCTTTATTTCCAACTACATATATGTATCGCGAAAGAAAATTATTCTTAAACACAACTAGAGATTAGGTCAGCTCCTTTATAAAAAGAGAGGGCAGAACCAGACTACCCCCACCTCCCAAAATCCTTCCTAAATTGAAGATAACAAACTTCATACTCACAAATTTAACCAGATGCCCAAGTTATATTGCTCTCACTTGTTTACAAACAAAGAAATTTAACAAGAATCTAGTTATAAATCCAAGACTCAGAAACAGTCAATACCAACATACTAAAAAGGGTATCTTATTGTCTTTAATGAAGTAATATTCAAAAATCATCATATCCTTAATCGCCCAAGATATTCAAATTTCCTGATGAAATGAGCTGGAAATTTTCCACTACAGCTAAACAATACAGACATTTGAAATACTTGTAATGTCATATTACAACTGTGTGATATCATTTTCAGATGAACTGGATATGAGCCTCAGATTATCATGTAACTGAGCGAAAAACAAAACCTTCCAACAGCCTTACCTGGAACGTGACCTTGACCGTTTGCGGTCGCGAGACTTGGATCTCCTGCGCCTCGGGGATCTGGATCGCTTCCTGGAGCGAGACCTTGACCTGCGACGCCTCCTCTCTCGAGATCTGAGAAAAATAAGCAAACAGTACGTAAACATACCCTGCCTGCGGAAAAAAACATCTCACTGCATTCTACTTTGGTAAAAACCTAATATATACTTTTTGAACAACTCTAAGTATTTCTATGAAACCAATCAAAGCATATTCAAGAAAGCATAGTGAAAAAAGCAAAAATTTACATAAATGAAAGTCAACATGCACATTTTCCTACCTTGACCGTCTTGCCCTTGACTTAGATCTTTTTGACCTTGATCGTGACCTTCTTCCTCTAGAGCGTGATCTGGACCTTCTCCTTCCCTTCGAACGAGATCGGCTCCTGCGCTTTGCATTTCCCATCAGCACCTCTGCAATTCAAAAGAGAAATTGTAAATCCATACTGAAATACAAAGGCCTTTTGAAAAAAATCCAGCGCTTATCTATGTAAAAAGCAATTATTAGCGGCAAACAAAAATTAGTTTTTAGTTAAGCTAGTGCACACAAAAAACACTAAATTAAAAACATGAAATGTAAATATCAGGTCAATACAGGCTCCCAAATTTGTGATTCAATGAGATATTAGAATCTACTGAAAGAGGAATGTTAATTAGGACTAACAAGGCAACCTGCAGTTCTAATTTATTAACAGTATCTTTAGATAATCATACACCATCGATTAACAAATAAAAGTTATTGAGAAATAATTTTTGTCATACACTCATTCTTTATTGATATGTCCTTTTGAGGTGTACTATTATTTTAAGGGAAATGGAATATTACGGTATTTGACTTTTAAAGTTTATAAAAGAATATTCAAATAGGTATCATGACAATGAAAGTTAGCCTGATTTTTGAGTTTCACAGATATTAGGATATTTCAAAGTTCAGATGGGTAACAAGTGGTAAAATATAGTGGAGCAATAAGTAGAAAATGTAAGTACAGGAATGCAGGTAAAAGCTAAGGAGCGTGTTAAGAATTAGATTAAAACTAGTTCCCATCACAAATTCATCATTTCGCTATAATGGGAGATCAATACTCCCTATTTGTGTGCATCACATACTGTAGCACAGACACTGGTGAACCATACAAAAGTCTTTTCCATGGGTTACTAAAAATCCTAATGGCCAAATTTTACCCATTTGGTGTCAATGATTGTTTATTGATTAATTTACTCTTTACTAAATCTATAAAATTGTATAAACATAAAACAAAACATCATAAATTAGATCTTTAATTTAAAATGGAAGTTATATATAAACAGTCAGGCTGTATTGCAGCTGTTAGATCTGTGACTACCTTCATTAACACAACTAACAAGACATCAGTGAAAATATCACTCATTCAGACAAATGCTATACAGGCAAAAAAGGCTAGATTATGGCCTTGTTTCAGGAGGAACCTGTGCTCAACTATTTTAAGAGTAAACACTGTGTATGGCATAAAGTACTATCATAATACTAATTTCACTGCACTATATTTACTTCAGACTCAGCACTTAAGTCATTCATGTACACTGACCATTTTGCCTTAAATCTTCAAGCACCGTTTCAAACTTAGCACAAATGAAATAGGCTAACCATACTGAGGTAGAATAAATTTAATCATAGCACCATTATTTATTATTTTCATTACTGTTATCATCATTCTCATTATAATTATTACTATGAACACTATTATGATTGTAATTGTTATTTTCGTATCATTGTTTATGTTGTCATTATTATTATCATTATCATTATTATTATTATTATTATTATTATTATTATTATTATTATTATCACCACCATCATGACCTTCATCATCATCATTACATATAGATCTATCAAAATATCAAGTATACCATTCCCGTTTAACCCTTCGTTTAAGCAATTCATCATTCACAACAGAGCTGAAACATATCTTCTAGATGTAAGTCTCTCCTTCAAATAGTCTTCAAATTTTGTAGTAAGACATTTTTTGGCCATTACAGGGGCATAAGGAATTCAAATCATTGAATTCAAATCATATCCTAAGCTAAATACTTCAGGTGTTTGAGTGGGAATATTGATGAATTCATGCAGAGTACAAATACAATTGAATAAATATATATTCCTAGTTTACTCTTATCAACTTATTCATGGACTGCACTTAATGTGGAACATTAACTATTCCTAGACATATTCCTTAACTGTAGCAACCATAATGTATGTATATCATACAATATATCAATAACCTTTGCAAAACCAATGTATGAAAATGTCAGATAATTTGGTTTCAGAATATCATGACCTCTGAAAATGGTAAGCATAAATCTAAAATATATTTTGTCTACATTTGTTTATAAGCATGCAGCTAACTAAACATGGAATGATGGTTGGCAACTTGGTTGAAGGTTTATTTTTCCTAGTTTAATTAGTTCAGAAGATTTAGTGTTTGTACATATAAGACAGAATTGAAAGCAATATTTCACTTTCAATCAACATGAGAATGTTTTGGAAGTTTTACTTACTCTAGAAAAATACATCATTCAACAGTTAGAAAAAATGGTTTTACAAGGTATTTTGAAGGATATCAATTGAATTATAATCCTTGCATTAAGTATGTGTACTGCGGTGAATGCCCCTGTATGAACAAGTAGGAAATAATCACTATAACTATGAACAAAACAAACAGACATTAAAAGGAGTCCAGATACTTATAAATACTGCAATGTCACAGAGTATGTAAGAGTTTCTGAAAAACCTAATTTCTGCCAAATACTTTCCTGAACTTCTACCAGAATGAAAACAGCACTCTCTCAATAAGAATACATAAAGATCCTGTACCTTTGGGTAGTGGAATGGGCGACTCTGCCAAGAAATAAAAGCATTCAAATAGTTGTGCCTTTCTAAGGCAGATGCATAACACATATATAGGTAAAGATCTTCAAGATACACATGTACTAAAAAATCATGTAAGCAATTTTCTTATATACAAAAAAATCAATATTTAGATAAAATGCTTTTAATTTCCCTGAATTCTTTGATTACTTACAAACATTATTCAAGCTAACATGTCATTGGGACTATTCAACCAATCAATCTTTTTTATCAGAAAGTTAATTTAAGACATTTCTTTCTTAATACAACTCATATTGTTTGCCTATAAAAAAAAGTCCAATTGCATTTTACAAAATATGGACAGAATTTCATGAAATTGATCACTCAAAAACTATGTAAATGAATTTCCAATCGAACTTCTCAAGTGGGATCAATACATTAGGTTCATGGAAAAAAGTCTGAATTATATATTCTGTGAAAAAAAAAAGTTAATATGCCAATTTACACATTTACAAGTTTTTGAATGTTTGCAAAATATCAATAATGAACTACAAAATCTGTCTTTGACGTTTTACATGTGTAATGAGTATAATGAAGATGCCTCACCTCCGAGGGAAGGGTCGATGGCTGCCGTGATTAGCGACTGCGCCTCCTTGACTTTCTTCATGGCTTCCTCAATCTCACGGGCAGCCGCCTCCTGGCTCTTTGACTGGGGCTTCACAATGGCATTGTTGGAATGGTTCACCCTGGAAAATATGTACAAACATTACGATTAGCTTCAATATCATCTAATCATCCAGTTGTTTCAAATATCTAAGTCAAAACCTCTAATGTTGGCGGAAGTATAGAAAATATATAGTATTGAAAGTCCTAATTCACAAACAAAAATTTATGTCCTAAAAGTATTATCTATAAATCCACAAACTAACATCTGAAATAACACAATAATGCTTACTGTGGCCAAAAGCAGCCTGATAATTTAGATGAAATCATGCAGGCGAAAGCAAAATTGGATAAGGATAAAGTTTATTCAGAACATTACCAACAGTTCTCCTTCAAATATTATCATCATAAGTATTACAGATCCAAATTGCAATTTCTAGAGTAACTCTGAAGCATGAATGAGTTAAAAGAACGTACATATAACTCAATGTATATCAATTGCATCAAGGGGTTTGTAATATGAATTAATTTAACTGAATTAAAATATTGATGAAATTCTCCCTACCACAAGAATTTAGGACAATTAAAATAGCAAACAGATTGTATTCTTCAATACTTTGGTGGTCTTTATTTAAAAATATCTCAATATCAATTGAATTGCTTAAGAATCTGCTGCTTTATCCCCTCAAAGTATTCTTTAAAACCTTGGTATGTGGTTCACATATAGTGGGAAAAAATATACATAGCTTAGCCAGGAGTCAAATACAGGCCACTTACTTGAGGGGTCTTCCACCAAACATGACACCATTGTACGTTAGGGCAGTGGCAACAGAGACCTGTTCACTGAACTCTACAAAAGCGAAGCGTGTTGGCTGAGTCTCATCTCCCGCCATGCGGACATAGCGGATCTCGCCAACCTGGCTGAAGAAGTTCAAGAGCTGTTCGGCGCTCACCTGAAGGCAACAGAAATGGGAAATAATAGAAACTTCCTTATCACAACAAACTCCTCAAAATCAAGGCATTGTGGACTTTTTCCTATGGTGTATATATTTTTGAAGTAATTGCCAATAATTGGAATACACATTTCTTCACAGATTATCTAATCATCTACCTGAACAAACAATTGAAATAATTGAATTCTGATATTTACTAAAATATTGGTAACTCCACCCATACATATCAGTATTGCTCTGGACTACGAGCACCTGAAATTGCTTTAAATAGTGTCCTTGTCAAAAATTAGTTGATGAAAAAAGACCAAGCTTAGAATAAGCAGTACTAATAAGAGAATAAGAAATATTGAGTGAATTGACTGTCTAATAAACTTAAATAAAGGACACAACCTATTTTATCATACTGATAGCAAACTTAATTGACTAGATATTGAGCGCATACTGATAGCAAACTTAATTGACTAGATATTGAGCGTACTGTTGAGTCCAGGTTGCCGACATAGATGGTTCTCCTGATCTCCTCTATCTTGGATGGGTCCATGGTTGCAGGGAGCGGCGGGTACTGAGGCAGGCCAAGCGCCATCAGGCGAGGGTCCACCGTCTGGATCACCTGATTTCCACCCACACCTGTCACCTGAAAAACAAATAATCATAGGTGAGTCGATAGTTTTCATCAATTTCATGTGACAAGTATTTCTGACTGATTTCCTAAAAGGTAGTAGAAGAAAAGAATCTCAATCCTTTCTCATTAAGATTAAGCATATGAAGTACACACTGATACAAATCATAACATATAACCCAATGAGAAATTGATCACTGAAATAGTTACATGCTTATATTGATCAAATACATAGGTATCTACTAATCTACGGAAAAAACATTCACAAGGTGAACATTTTTTTCTTGTTCTTTTTTTGTTAAAACCAATTCTAAATAGTAATTTCCCCTTATTATTACTTTTCTACCTAAATAATATCTTAAAGTGTTAAACGCACCAGTAACAAATAAACATACCTGGTTTACAACATTGCTGGGCCATGATGAGGTTGAGGGCATGACACCTGCTACAGCATTAGCAGGGGCAGCTATCTGCATTGCTGTATGTTCATCCGGGATTTTACCTGAAAGCGTTAGAATGAGAGTTAGTGTTTCATATACCTTAGTTTACGTAGATTCTGACAACTATGCAGGTGGATTTGATAACTTAGTGACCCAATGGACTATGAAGATGTATTTTTGGAGTCCTGTAAACTGAGGTCGTAAAGCAGTGTACGCTATCTTTTCAATGCTTTACATTTTATTTTGGAACTTTAAAAAAGGACAGCTGATGTACCAAATGGTGTTCTTCAACTGATCATATTCTTGAAATTCCCGAGACTGGAAACAGTTGCTAGCTATAGACCATTATTTAATACACAGTAAAATCTAAGACCAAATATCACAATCAAAATAGACGCATTTTGAATATTCCAGGCTATAAAATTCTTATAAATATGTATTGATCAATAAAGAGTTTTGTTGTACAACCTCACAACCAATATCAAGTAAACATTGTTGCTGAAAAGTGTAGTACATTTTAGGGCTGGGCTTGACATCCAATTTTTTTCGATTCGATTCATTGACATATTTTTTTCGATTTCGATTATTTTGATTCGATTCTCGATTCTTGTATTGACAGCGGGAAGGCCGACGATTAGAAAAAAATGTGTGACATAGTTCATTGGAAAGTGTGGTGAGGGACAAGTATTTCACGCTTTTTGTACTGTCAGTATGCATCTGTCCCTCACCACACCCTCCCAAAGGAAAGGCTCACGCCGAAGCACCGCTTTCGGCGGCTTTCCGTGCTTCGCGGAGCGGAAAAACGAATAACAACTACAACAACATGTGAGTTTTATTTGCATGTTTATTTGTATTTATGTGTTTCGCCGCAATTTCACTTGTTTTAGCTTAATGATTCAAGGGATTAGACCGCGAAGGACGGTCCCAAGAATCGAAATAGTGCTTGGAATATGCCTTTCTTGAGTATCGATCCTCAAGAAATGCCAATTCAGAATCGCTGTGCGTATCGAGTCCAGCCCTAGTACATTTTCTGAAACGCAGAAATTAGTCTTGTTCGAACTTATGTTTTAATAATAACTTTAATAAAACAATTTTCAGAATACTCACCATCTTGCACTGGAACCACTATTAGGGCACGGTCAACAAAAACTGTGTTGGTCAAATGCAGACCTACCCCAACACTATTGGATTCAGAGAACTTGACAAAGCAGACCTTGGAAGAGACTGGTACCATTTCACTGAAACAAGAAAATT
Organism: Maea johnstoni; assembly: GCA_963942565.1. Classification (NCBI taxonomy): domain Eukaryota; kingdom Metazoa; phylum Annelida; class Polychaeta; order Spionida; family Magelonidae; genus Maea; species Maea johnstoni. The sequence continues at coordinate 59,596,319 of OZ012684.1, read as the reverse complement.
TAGGTATAAGTAAATATAATGTAAGCATGGGAGCCATTGGGAGGTAACAGACGTATGACCCAATCCTTTTATTAATATCAATTGATCACTCAGAACACCTTGATATCTTAACAAACCTTGCATTAATTGACTTACTTACAGGTATTCCTTATAATACTGATTTGATATTTTCTCCTCTGGCTCATTTATGAAATTTGATGGTTCCTAGCCCTTGATTGTGGATAGGACCTCCATGTGAAATCACTGTGCATATTTGCAAAGAGGTCTGCATAGTTATGAAGGCAAACACAAACGTTTTGCAACAAAAAAGAGGAACTGTCAGCCAAGCTTGGATCAGACAGACTATACTGACCACTGATACTGACACATGATTGTCTTGTGTCACACATGATTATACACCTCTATCACTACCATTGACTCTCAGGTAACAGCAGATCAAAGGATAATTTGAAAAAATTACAGGGAATTCATATGAATATCATATATAAATGCAAATATGGCATTAAGAGAAGTTTTAGAGCAAATGAAAAATGCCATCGGTTTTATCTAAATAACAAAAGGGAGGGTCACTCGCAATTAAACATATTTTGATTTCAGCATAGTCTTAGCCAGAAGGGCGTCTGGGTGTCTTTTTGGACACCCAACCCCTTAAAAAGCAACCCTCAGGACACCCAAAAATCTGTGTGAAGAATTTCTTAGAATGTCAGTCTCAAGCATATAATTGAATTTCTTCATCTCCATATAATTCCCATGACATTATATAAGGATATCATGCCTTATTTTGATAAATTTGAACATGTTTATGGTTGAAATATTAGTATATTGTGGTCCCCTTAAAATTTTGGACGCCCAAAAATTTTACAATTGCCAATTTTAGGCACCCAGTTTCCAGATCCTGGCTAAGACCCTGGATTTCTGCCCTCCTCTATATTTAGAGTATTGTTGGAAAATGTATTTCTGGTGGTACAACTTTGAAACTATTAAAATTGTACCACCACTACTCTCTATTTGTACAGCCAATTGCTCCACATCATTTTAGCGTTTTCCTGTGTGATGCTATTAATTACGCCCTGTTGGAAAGTGCTATCTGGCTCGTCATCCAACCGAAGTCAATCAGATCTCACAAGGCGGAGCCAAGTGGGATCTGGATGGCTGAGTGGGATAGTAGGCCAGATTGCACTTTCAAACAGGGCGTAACAATTTAATCACCTGCTCTTTCATGCTAAGAAAAAATAACAAATACATCTCAAAATTTTAACTTATGAGGTCAGAACGCGGCTGCTGCCCAAGTGGTGATATTATTGAATTCTGCCGTTGATATTGCATTCAGCCGATTGAAATTTAATCTATTAAGTGTGAATGGCTCCAGGTCTTACACGTATTGACCAATCAGCATCCAGAGAAAGTCCGATACAAGGTGATAGGAGGGGAAATGCAAGGAATGGAAAGTAGTATGAATCTAGTGGCGCTGGGCGCAACACAGCGCAAAGGTTAGGGAGGTATGGCAGAGGAATGGATCCGTGCGCCAAAATATGTAGGCCGGCGCACGGATCCATGTCTCAAGGGGAATGGATATAGATGTATTAGTTATATGAGGAATATGGGTAGTGAGGAAAAGCAAATTAGTGATCGTGTAAATATTTAAAGCTATGTTCACCTGGGAAAAAAAGGTCTGATTTGGAAAATATTTGTTACTGAAATACCATAAAGGTGAGAATATGGGGAATTCAAAAACATTAATCAGAATTTGCCCCCCCCCCCCAATATGATACTGACCACTTTTGGGTCATGGACTATTATGATGTATTCAGTTCAAAAGCAATCTCTGTGTGTTTCTCATAACTGGGAATTTGTCATCATGCTGCAAGTGTGATCTGCTACATAAAATTAAAGTTATTTCATAATCATACTTGTATGGTTATCAATTTGCCAACACCTGTAAAATATGATAGCCCACTCCTAAACTAATAAACTAATCTGACCCCTGGTGGCCAGGATTGGAACCGCATAAAATCTCCTGATTTTGGATGGTTGAATGTTAACAGGTATGAATTATATAACTTGGTCAGAAATCTTCAGATTAGCTGTACTGATTTGCCAACTTTCAAAAATCATCCACAATTCCTCAAGAATAAATTCATTTTCTAGCCAAGAGCCAAGAATTTCATAATATGCTGAACATAGTAAGTATTTGATCTTGAAAGATCACACAATGTCTGGAAAGATCACACAATGTAAATGTTGTTGATGACGACATTTTCAGTTCCAAAGCTATCTGCGTGTTTTTTAAAACTGTGTGAATATTATCATGCAGCAATTGTGATCTGCTAAAATTAAAGTTATCCTATTAACATATGTTTCCATGATTACCAACTCTAAAGGCCCGCTCCTTAAGCAAAAGTACTAACCTGGCCCCTCCCAGAATTGGAACTAAACAAAATGAAACCAAAAGACGTCGCAGTAACCGCCTGATAAGTGATATATCCTGATTTTGGATTGTTGAATGCTGACGGGTATGCCAACGTACGTGCACAATATCAATTGAAGAATTCATAACACACACGTACCATGATTTAAGAACTTATGGCCAGTTTAGCGATATTCTCAGAATGAGGCATCTCCGTAGTTTAATAGTATGCCGTAGGTGTACGTCCTATACATATTTCGCTGTCTCGCTATGCGCGGAATTACAGTAAAGTTGTTCCCCTTTTTCGACATATTAGCTAAAAGTACACGGGCACGAAAATATGCCAAAAATTTTCCCATATATAAGCTTCAGACAATGTTTCAATCGCACGCATGACTTGATTTTTTGGCCGCTCAGTTTCATCAATAAACTCCTACCATAAACCGTTATTGACGACGAATTTGTAATCGTCGATTCTCCCTATTACCTAGTAATATCCCATCTGGGCGAATGCTGAACCTATTAAGCCCTACGGGCAGTGACGTGCTTGGGCACTTCGAATCCCGACTCGGTCTAGAGAATTACAGCAGAGCAGGTGATTTAAGTTTGTTATGCCTCTTTTGCAGAGAACTTTTGTCAGGAGCACTGCAGTCTATGATGCACTGCTCAGAGAGTGTGGACAGGAAGTGAGCAATGCCCCCAGTTGGCTTCTGTCAGGAGCTGGGCCAGCTGATGGCAATACAAAAATCTACCCTCATGGGGTCACTGAGAAAAAGGGATAGCATCATGTGATTCATGTTCTTGAAGTTCATCACTTTCATACGCGTGAGCCTCTAGTCTAGGGCCTCTTTAAGCAAATTGGAAAGTGGATGCACCAATCATATCCATCCCCTCTAAAAAAATAAAAATAGAAATAGAGTATGCTTACTCTTCAGGATATAGTCTTATTTCGTCAATTTTACCAATGTAGCTAAACAAAGTCTTCATCTGGTCCTTTGATGCCGACGGTGCGATGTTCGTCACCTGGACTACACGCGTATTAAATGAAGACGACGACATTCTGGACGTTTAAATAGCTTATTTGTATACTGATGTATTCAATGCATATCTTTAATGCACTTCCTACTACACGCAACGGGCGAAATCCACACGAGTTTATTGTGCTAGTACGACATGATGATCATCGGCTGCACGTTCTTCAAATATGGCGGATTTTCAGAAGTGACGCGCCCTCTATTGGCGACCTTGGCAACAACTTAGTTCGAATCCAATTTTTCGTATCACATCTGGGAAGATGTTTGATATTTCGATATCGTAATGAATGAACATTTGATATGTTGAATTCTGTTTTGGTAAACCTTCATATACATATTTTGACTCATCGGTGTCTACTAATTTGCTCATAAATGTTATGTGCCGGCTGCGCAGTGACCTTCGAAATTGAGATTGGTCTGCGCGTCTATTTAAAACACGTTGCATTGGTTTGCATTAGATTTATTCTGTCAAATACAGCATCTAATCTTTATTAGGCGTCTCAGAGGGAGGTAAGATCTAAAAACAACAATCACAAAACTATTTCTTTTTTGCATGGGTATGTTAATTTTTTCTTTTGGATTGCTGTTCTCTTTTAGAACGGGTGTTTCTACATGTAAGTCTTCCCCACTGACATGTTACTGTATATACACAGTAGTACATGTACATCAGTACATGACTTGCAAGGCCAAGGGGCTTGGCACTCAGCTGAGAGTAGCAGGTTTTGGGAAGGATTGTATATGATTTGCTGCATAGTCTTAGACAGCAGGGCGTATAGGTGTCTTTTTGGACACCCAAACCATTAAAAAGCACCCCTCAGTACACCCAATTTTTTTGTAATGAATTTCTTAAAATGTCAATTTCAGGCATATAACATAGGGATTAAGATCTGCCGCTGAGCATTGGTGCAGATTTATAGCCGAGACGTAGGTGTTTGATGCCAAAGCTGAGGCCACCAAGGCCGAAGCTTTGCAACAAACTCCCCCGTCGAGGCTATAAATCTGCACCAAATGCTCAGTGGCGGGTCTTAATGGCTATTATAGCGCGTTTGAGTGGTAATAATTTGTCCTACAACTCTGTGGAAGTAACAAAAAAATCATGTTTTCTATTGGTTGCTGAGCCTGGATTTGGTCCTGGCTCAGGAGCCTCAGTCTGGATTTGGTCCCATCTCAGGAGCCTCAGTCTGGATTTGGTCCCAGCTCACAGCAGTGAACCGGGACCACTTTGAAGCTACAGAAACAGCCTCTCACTGAACATAGTGCGTTTTCCAAGCCCAGGTATTTTCATAGCTATGCGCTATAATTTGACTTTTTTCATCTCCATGTAATCTCCATCATTGTCATTCTATAAGGATATCACGCCTTATTTCAATAAATTTATACATGTTTATGGTTGAAATCTGAGAATATTGTGGTACCCCCCTGAACGCCCAAAAACTTAACAATTGCCAATTTTAGGCACCCAGTTTCAAAATCCTGGCTAAGTCCTTGATTTGCTGTCCAAAATGTAAGCTTGGTGGTCAGAGAGTTCTTGCTAATTTTTTGAAATTGCTGAACCAAACATTTCAAAAGGTCACCCAGTGTTTACTGAGCTTATGCCTAGGTTTATGGGCCCTACATGATTTGGGTACCATGATAAGGTATATATATGTCATTCAGTGTCTTAGCCAGGATTTAGAAACTGGGTGCCTAAAATTGGCAGAACTTTGTAAAATCTTTGGGCGTCCAAATTTTTAAGGGGGATTACAATATACTCATATTTCAACTATATACATGTACAAATTCATCAAAATAAGGCATGATATCATTAAACAATGTCATGGGAATTATAAGGAGATGAAAAAATTATAAGCCTGAGATTGAGATTTTTAGAAATTCCACACTAAAATATTTGGGTGTCCTGAGGGGTGCTTTTCAAGGTTTTGGGTGTCCAAAAAGGCGCCCTGCTGGCTAAGAACATGTCACATGATGTCATTTACTTTCATTATGTGTATCATGGTTTATGGCATTCACAAACCAATATAGGCCATGTAGTATGTCCAAGTCTGGAGCCTCTTACACAATACAGGGCCCACAATTTCTTCAGTTCCTGGTCCTATTTTTGCCTTGGGGAGTCAACAAGACTTGACGATTACAACGATTACCATCCTCATTTAATGAGACAGCTTAACCCTGGCAAATGATATTACCTGTAGAATTTATTTGACAATGTTTAAGTCTTGAAGGGGAAACTCATATTTGACCATATATACTGCAAATTATGCATGTGATCAAGCATGCAATAAAACGTATACATCATATAATGGAGCAATTTGTAATCTGCAGCAGCTGCAGATACATATTTCACAGGCAATCATATTTCAAAGTTAGTGAAAAAAAATGAATATTTTATCTTGCTAAACAGTCATGTTCTAATGACAAATCATAGAATATTATTATTTCAGTTTACCTATTAAGAAAATGCACATATGGGGCAGGGACTGATCCAGTCAGGAATCAGGGAGTCATCGTTAAGTACTCCTAAACACCAAATTTTATGGCAAAATAAAACCCTGTTGTATTTTGTAAATGTAAGATTTTCTGTATTGTTGAGTTTAAGGAATTGTTTCATAGGTTTCATTCATTCAAAACAATTATTTAGGTACATTAAGGCGACCCTTAATTGATTTGTAGTTTCCTAAATCTCTCCCAAATCATTTTTGCAGAGTCGGTAGGGAGGTAAATAAAAGATATGATAAATTAATGATCCTTTTTTTCTGAACCCTTTTATAACAGAGTCGTGTTGAACGTGCACTAAAAACAAGTCATTCCTAAAATGTTGGTTTAAATTTAATTGGTTTAAATCAGTGTCTTAGCCAGGATTTAGAAACTGGGTGCCTAAACTGGTAGAACTTTGTAAAAATTTTGGGCGTCCACATTTTTAAGGGGGATCACAATATACTCATATTTCAATCATAAACGTATTAATTCATCAAAATAAGGCATGATATCATTAAACAATGTCATGGGACGTTTAAGAAGATGAAAAAAATCATTTATAAGCTTGAGATTTTTAGAAATTCCACCCTAAAAAAAATGGGTGTCCTGAGGGGTTCTTTTTAAGGGTTTGGGTGTCCAAAAAGGCACCCAGACGCCCTGCTGGCTAAGACCATGGTTTAAATTCATAACAGTTACTTCCTATTCAAACAGAAATATGTCACACTTGTATAAACTGGACTTTCGCAGCAACGTGGAACAGGTGTAGTGAAGACTGGTGGGAAATGGTCTCATGGTTTGTTTTTCCATTTTCTTTGATAGACATTTAACTATTGTTTTATTCACTTTTATATATATATTCCTCATCAGTTACTGTTAATTGGCTGTTTATTATAAAAAAAGTATATATATATATTTTAAGTGATTTTTTCCCCGTTGGGTAGGTTATTTTTAGTTTGGCGGATCCGGGAAACCACATTTTAATTATGGGTCACCTAAATGATGTTAAGATTTCTTGGGATTCTTATCCAAGTGGCAATCATTTTTTCTTTGCCATGGCAAGTGGACAAACACTTGATGCCTGAACTTGGGCTCAATATTGAAAATGAAAAAATATATAGATTTAATAGTGATGGATGGATGGTCATTTTAGTGCATAGTGGTTATATTTTGAGCCAGCCTCAGTGATATTTAAAGAGGCACTGTTGATTTCTCAATGAATTTCCATCTTACCTAAGGCAATACTTCTCTGCATGAATAAGAACAGCTGGAAACTGATGCCGCTCTGACATGGTTTTCTGAGACTACATATGCTGGCTGAACTTGATACCCTGCTTCAGGGCTTAGAGAATCACTTGTCCAATAACCACATCTTGTGTCTTGTCAATAAATCAATGAGAAAACAAAACTCTCCACTGCACATCTGTGAAAAAATGAAGAGCATTATCATTATTTCAAAGCTAACTGCTTGACAACATGGGTAACATGCTAGCTCTGGGCTAAAATTTATGAAATTTATTGTCTAGCCTTATAAAAATGTTAGAAATCTAACCTGACCGGGCTATAAATGAATTTTTTTTTTATTTTATCATATTTGCATGGATTTTATGTCATAATTATTTTATTGATAGCAACAAGGGTCAGTTAATATTAGCAATAATCCCTCCGTAGCTGGTGCATATTGTTGAGACCTTTAATACTATGCTTTGAACTTCTTCTAAGAAGCTTAAATGTTGTCAAATAAAAAAGAACTGTTCGCTACCTAATAAATGAAAGCTTTGGATATATTGTCATTTGGACTACAAAAATTTGGTCAACTAGCCCTCATGAGATAATGAATATCTTGAGCTATGTTGAGGCCTGTAATAATATGCTTTGAAAACTTAGACCTTACAAGGAGCTAATGTTATTGAATGAGAAAGAACCCTGTGTAAGGGTAGTTATTGGTCACATGTGTTCTATGTGAGGAGGAAGGAGATAAGTCTCGCCCTAGCTGGCTGGTTTCTCAATCCATGTGGGATGTTTACTCAAATTCCATCTCAGAACTAATAGGCTCACAAGGCCAGCACTGCGACCTGAATGTGTGAACCTGCTCTGCAGGCATCTAAATATGAGTCTCGGGAACAACGGGAGAGAAGCTCAACGTGCTGCTATAGAACATTGCAGGTGACTGTTCTTCTAGTCTGTAAAGATGTTCATCAGTTTCTGGTGGAAACGCTCTCTTCTGATGGTGGTTGCTACTCATAATATTCTTTGAGACCCTACATTTTTAAGATGATTATTTCTTAAACATATATCATTAGGTTTGTAAGTGGAGTTTTACCTCATTTTCTTTAAGATTTAGCAACATCTCAGCTGCATAATGTAGAATGCTCTATAATGAAATAGAAATGGAATTTTCATGCGTTGGATATGAAGCTGTAATGCTCCAAAAATGGCTGTGTATAAACATAATCTCACATTCGTTTTAGTGCTAAGATTCATATTAGCCCAAATCAAATATTATTTTTACCAAATTCATAACAAATTCTGCAACCTCATTTCTGTAAACTAGCCATGTATTGCAATTTTCAAATGATGTTGTGCCAAAGAATGTTAGGTATGTCTAAGATGCAGTAGATTTCTGTATAGTGACTGCAAACTGCATTAATTTTCATTCCCACAGTCTACAGGGCTCGACATTAAGCCTAACCCTATAGCCCCGGGCTAGTTCTTCAAAGTCAGGGCTATTTGATTCTACATGCCAGTAGCCCTAAGGGGTTAGATGGAATTGGAACATCAGTGACTAGTAAAAGTATGAAGTCCTTCTCTGGCTCTGCTCACCTGGATTATGATAAAACTCAATTCAACACAAAACACTGCATTCTTTTTCATGTTATATTAGGTGTAGGCAGAGAAATAGATCCCCTTGAACCGCAACCTCATAGGGACTGCATACTAACACCTAGTGCATGTTTGCCTCGAGTAACGCGGCGTAGCTTGGGGTAGTTTTGGTCACTTGATTTTTTTCAGAAAGAGGCTGGCCGGATGCTGCTGGAATCCAGGCATGCGCAAGTGGTTTCGCGGCAATTTCAATGATTTCAATACATTAAATGCTTGTTTTCCGCATCTTGTTGAGACACGACCAGAAACGTTTTAGATACGTATCATAAGACATGTGCTCTGGGACCTTGATTACTTAACTTTCCCATCTTTGTCTGTCTCAGATACAGTGGTAAATAGTGCTTTGAAGTTCATCTGTCCTGTTGCAGACGTGAATTTAAATCTGAAGCATGTAGATGAAAACCGACTTAAAACTGTAGCATCAAATCTAGGTCAGATAGGTTTCCATGGAGATGAGGTCAGCGGCTGGGGTGCACATGTTATATATGACTCATAGTACGAGGCAGCGAAATTTGATGATGCAGGCATAGCTTCATCTCCCTCTATTCTACTCCCAGGTGTAGGTCACTATTTGAATTTTTTTGTTATCGATATTCAAACAAAAATTGTTGGCATATCTTGCACATTTTATCTCATCAGTTTTCAGGGCTACCAAAAATACTTCAAGGCTAATAAAAGTTACACTAACTAGCCCTGCTGTGGCTTATGAAGTTTTTCCTTAATGTTGAGCCATGCAGTTTCCTTATTTTACTGCTTTCTGATCACATCTGATATGATTATAAGGCTTTATAAATATAAACCAGTATGCACATATATTCATCAACTACATGTATTAAATCAAGTTCCTCACATTGTCTTATAGTGCCAACTGCCAAGTGCTGAGTTGCTGACATCACCACTTGCTGTTCTGAGCATGCTCTTCCCATTGTCAGCTATGTGTCAGGCTGAGATCAAAATAAACAATGTGCAGAGCGTAAGGCTAGAAGGCTGCCGATGCCGTCTGTTGCACACTAACCCATTCACATCTGAGCTTACATACACTCTAAATAAAAACATAGAATATCTGAATAATATACTAAAATATGATGATCAAAATTGATAAATTCCTTTTTGGGTTTACCAATCCTTCTTCAAATATTTTTCAAATATTTCTGTTTGAGGAGTTATGTTTAAAGTTATCACACCAAGTATGCATTTCAGTTGTAAATGGGTTAAGGAAAATACCACCCTGATAGCACTTGACAGAGTCCTACACCTCAAGCCATGGCATTGGGTAAGGGATCTCAGTAGCATACAGACAGAAGGTGAAAATGATACTGTGTAGCATACTTGTTGGGAGAAGAATGGGGGCAAACAATGGCATTGTACACTTTCTACATACCATTCAAACTATCTATGCTCTTACAGTTGATTATATTATTCATCACCTTAATTAGATTCAGAAAGCTATTCTTTTCCTCATATCCATCTATCTGTGGCCTATTGCCTCTCGGAAGTAAATCTCGAATAAAATATTAGAAGATTTAGCATGGAATGAATTAGTGACCTTATTTATTCTCCACGTGAGTATCAGGTTGTAGAATTACCATGAGTTAGGCCAGACCAATTCGATTTGTAGTCTTACAGTTTCTGTTGCCTAATGGAAAATTATCTCAAAAACTCAGGATTTCTCAAAATTAGGTAATGTCACTTTCTCAGGCTGTAAATATTGTCAACAGAATTTGCCGTTTTTGATTCGAGAGAAAGTTGAGTGTTTGCTTTTATTTAGAACATCTGCTCATTTGACTGTTCATAGAGATTCACACAAGATTGATGGAATTATACATCCAGTATTATTCTCAGTATTTTGCCTCACATAACCATCATTGAAATAAAGAAAGAAAAATGAAATCTACAACCTGCCAGTATTTTTTTCAATTTACCCAAGGAATTGTCAGCAGGATCCGACAATAGGCAAAGTTGGTCTGGCCTAATTGTAACAATGTGCTTTCAGGTATTCAGGCATTATTGTTTGCTTTTACCTTATTTCTTAGTATCCTTTCAAAACTGTCATTCGGATGCTTAGATACGTTTGAGGAAAGTTTGAGATTAAACATAACTTTGCCAAATATTATATATTAGAAGGACAGCTTTGAATTAGTATAGATTCTCATCTCCTTTGAGCATTTTAGACAAGATCTCTTTGTCTAGGACGACCAGGAGCTTCTTAAAATCCTACCAGCCATTTTAAGGGCCTATTGTGTCAAGATGGGTAATTTACACATCAGCCATGTCCTAGGAGATTGTTCATCAGGAAAAGATATGGTTATACTGTTAGGTGGTTAGGCCTATAAAAAGAAATCATTTGTTTCCTGTAACGGTTTGGAAAAAAATAGGGTAGGTAGGTCGGTAAAAAAAGAATCTTAAGACAATTTCTTTTTTCAGAAATGTGTATTTTATGCATGTTTTTTATTGATTGGGAAAAAAATTAAGGTAGGGATTTTATTGAATAAAAACTTGTTAGGGTAGGGTTACCGGAAACAAACAACTTTTTTAGGCCTTAGTCAAAAAAAGTAAAAAAATTGAAAATTCATAGAATTTTTTGCCTGTCTAAAAAGCATTTTTTCCGGAACTTGCCTGTCCTAATGATATGCTGGACAGGTCCTGACAAAGTCCATGCCAGGAGATATTGCCGAAATAGTCTTCAGGAACTCTCTGAACTTAAGTGGGGATAAGTGGGTTAAGGTTGGTTGAAAATAGCTGTTATGCAAAAGACAGCATGCTGAACCAATAAGACCTCAGATGACAACCAGAGGAAGTCTGCCATGAACCTATAAATTTTCCCAGACAGGTCTTTTCTTAGCTAGTGATGGAGTTATAGCGTGTGATGTAAGAAACAGATGTTCTGATTTATACACTGTATTGACATGCACAAACTTAAGTGTGTGAGGCAGTGGCTTGAGGAGGTTGATGGTTTATAGACAGTGAATTATGGATATTTATTGATTAATCCATAAGTTTGTACTTCTCATTGATAATGAAATACCAGGGTTGTTAAAAAAGGCTCTTTTATGGGGCCTTTGCTTAGTACTATTAATCGCCAACAATACCCTGAGGCTGACCCAGTTTGGTTTGACCTGGTTCCTTGATTCATTTCTTCACTGTACTAAAGAACTAGTATAAACTGCTTTCAGGTCAAACCAAGTGTAGACTTCCTAATATTTTGGACAAAGGTAATTGATTTTCAAGGAATTGTTTCCAAATGCTTGGTTGTGCTAATAGTCAACTAAAATTGGCATAAACTTTGGAACAACCACTTCCAACACTTTCATATCAAGCCTGGTTTATATTCAAATTACAGGGTGTTAGCCAGGAGTATGAAACTGGGTGCTCAATATTGGCAATTATTAAATTTTGGGTTGTCCTTTTGTTCGAGGGAGAGAACAATATACTCATATTGTATTTACTAATTGAAATAAGGCATTAAATATCGTTATACAATATCAAGGGATTTATATTAGGGTTAGAGAAATTCAATATGTTTGAGAATGACTTTTCAAGAAATTACTCTCAAGCATATTGTGTGTTCTTAGGGGTGATTTTTGGGGGTTTGGAAACTTTGGATGTCCAAATGATGCCCAGAGGCCCTGGTGGCTAAGACTGAATTCTAAATGAATTTATGATTTGAGATTTTAAACCTTAGTGTCATGAGCTTTACTTGACTAGTGGAACGAATTGGTTATTAGTTTATTATTGTCTGACCCATCATGAAAATCCTTTAATGCAATATTGAAAATAAATAAATAAAAATGACTAATCACTAGTGCAATGTGGACAGCTCATTTGATACCTTTTCAAGAAGAGTATTCACACTTGTAGTAGCCTAGGTATATATATCTTTATGTATATTTTAATCTTGACCATGCCTGGCTCCAAAGCATGAAGTTTCAGACCTATGTGAGTCTCCCCTGAATCCCCATTACTGGCCATTAGTGAGTTGGCTGGTCATGCAGCATTGTGGAAGACTGCCTGTTGTGCTTCTGAAACTAAAAGAAGGGAACTTCTTCCTGGTTCTGGGTTTCTATCTCATTGTGCTTTGACCTAAGCTGTTGATGGGTCATTCCGTGGTAGCGTCCATTGTGTCGGATACGACAATTACACACTTAAAATTTGTATTTTTCAGAGGAAAACAGCTATATTGAGGACTTAACTTTATAATCATGTCTATAAAGGACTTATCTAACATGTGCTATTGTTTCATAATTTTTTTCTCACAAAAAATGTATTTTCTGAGGAAAATAAAATTGTGTCGGATACGACTAGCTTGCGACGGAGGTTTTCTCAACTTTGGACAAATACCAAAATCTCTGTTCTGTTCATGGGAGTTCCACTACAAGACATGTCTAGGTATCATCTCAAAAGGGTTTTGAACAATAGTCATGAACAATTTTCTTAAAAAAGATATTGTTTGGCAGTTTTGTGAGAGGATTCTAAAAAAAGGTTGTTGTGTCGGATACGACAAGCTAGACTGTGTCGGATACGACACTTTTGTCCACTACCTTAAATCAATATAAAAACAATTATATTTGTCATCAGATCAATATCAGAACTGAAACAAACCAAGGATGTACTATGTTGAAAAGTTTGACTTGCATGAAAAACTTAAATATGAGTCTAGGGAGCATTTTTAGATCATTTTGGAACATGTTACACGTGACACTACCCAAAATATATCATTTTTTCTGATTTTTAACAATGTACAATTGCTCCAAGTTAACAATTTATTAAAACTCACAATAATTAGATACTCTATATTCCTGGCCATACAGACATCTTGCATATTGGAAAAATTGCATTGAAATATTAAGAAATATAACATTTAATTAAGTAAAAGTGCGAGGGTATACCTGTTACTAATTTCTCACTTGCTCAATGACTGAGCATGTGATGTTATTCAGCCTACCCTCTCCAATCAGATTCCTGCAATGTTTTTCATGACAAAGTAAACATGCAATTGTCAGTACCATATCTTTAAATCATTACCATTACTTTTACATTATTTTCATGCTTTATAATCATTTGCCATTCTGAGAGACATACCACATGCTGATTCAGTTTACTGTCTGTACTTACATGAATTTATGCTACCCTGACATTAAGATTGAAAGAATCAGATTTATTACCTAAAGGTAAATACCCTGAATAACTTAAAAGCCATTCCATTATATCAATAATTATATCAATTGTAACAAATGTTAAAGCCGAATAGAGGCAGGTTTGGCTTCCGTCTAGCAGGGCTGACCAAGCTATTGCCAAATTTGGCGACAGGAGTTCAGAATTTGGCAACAGTAATATTTTCAGTTATTAACTCCTCACTAAGAGTAACTAATACTTTTCCTAGCATTCTGAGCATATAACATCAGTTTCCTCCCATACTCAAGCTAGTACCTTTGGGGCTCCAGTTCAAACAGGATGAGGATGTTGACTAGAATACACATGCTTGGTGACAGTGTCCACCAGGGACCAGTAGATACCCTGGTGTCAGTGTGGTGGGGTATTCACTATGTCTGGAAGGATAGCAAGATCCAAGAAAGGAAATAGAAACCTTCCTTGTGACTGCATTAGTTTGTAACAAATGGATCATGGACGTTATCATACATGTATAAATCTCGATATAGTTGTGTTCTTCAACAAACGTTTTCTCAAATGGGTGTAAACAGGAACGTTTAATAAACATTCCTGGTGTAAATGAGCTGTTAAGCTAATTCACTTAAACATTTTGACTTAGTGCTTGTTTCTACATTTCACTGTATCAATTAGAACTTTGTTTTTTCATTGGAACAGAGAGGTGGATCATCTCAGATTAGAATCAAATCCTCATGGCTATGGTAGAGTGAATACCCTTCTACTGTCCTAATTGCCTAGATTATCAAGGATTAATCGCACTTGGCGTGCACCAGATAATTAGACAAAGGGTAACCAATTCAAATGGGAATTGATAGACAAACAATTTAAATTGGAACTGAGAAATAGAGCCTGTTTCATCCCCATGGTATTGACCAAGTACTTTTCAAAACGTATTTGGACTTTCCCTTGAAAAAAGGATCATCTGGAATGTTGATAGGTTGGGTATACTCAAGATAGGCTGTCGTATCCGACACGTTTGTCGTATCCGACACGAATGAAAAACACCTTTTTTCCCCAAATTTTAAGCAGACCTTACACATTATATTCTGGGTTCTAATAGGGCTAGGGATAATTGAGACTTTCATGAAATGGCATTTTTTTTTATGCAGTAGTTTTTTTAGAAAAATATACTTTTTCATGTTTTTTTGTGTCGGATACGACAGTCAGTATTTGGACAAAAGCTTATTTTTACCCAAAATATTTTTTTCTTAAAAATTCATTACCATTTATTCAAACTAACTTAATTTCATGTGTCCAACCCAAAATGTAACATTTATCATGTTTTAGAATGTTTTTATTGAAGAAAAACCAATGTCGTATCCGACACACATCCAACACACACTTCCCCATTTTTCTCAATTAAACCATCAATAAAGTTCACTTAACACATGTTTTTTTATATCCAAGTCAAAAATCCAAAATTTCAGAATGTCTAGTTTTAGAATACATATGTATTGAATGTGTACATTATGATTTAATTTTTCACATCCATGTCGCAATTAGTGCGGAATGACCCTGATGTAAAACAATTCCTTCCTTCCTCATGCACCAAATAGCTCAGGTTATTGTATGTCCTGCTCTGACACTTGGTAATGCCAGAATAGTATATGTATAGAGCAACCACTAGATTGGAGGACTATATAGTGCCACCTGTAGGCCATTGATAGTACTACTGTACTACTACATTAACACTCGCCTAGGCCATTTATAGGATGACACTGTTTTCAACTCAGATGGGAATGGTAACATTTGAACAATTAGGAACTTAGTCTGCACCAGAGAAATACATCCCCTTGATCCGCAACCCCATAGGTACTGCATGCTAGCCTCTACGGCATCTGCGCCTCGGGTTACACGCTGTAGCCTGGGGTTGTATTGGTCACGTGATCTGTGCAGTAAGCATGCACAGGCTGGCTGGGGGATGTCATCCTATCTAGGTCAGATAGTGAGAGGCAGCGAAATTTGATGATTCATGACCAGTGCCCACTCACTGTCTACTTCTCTCATGTCTGCACCAGAGACGTTGATTATTAAAATAGACCTCTCTGTCTGCACTTAGAGCTCATGTGTTTTTTCTGTTGTATCTGATTCCAGGTATAATGGCCGATGGCACCCTGACCACGAAGTTGGTGTTCTCAATCCTGAAATTCCTGGATGAGCAGAAAGGAAATGGCAGTCTCACTGAGGATGCTGTGGAGAGTCTAGAAGGTAGGTTCTATTGAAAAAACAGTTGTTCGTAATTCAAACTGAATATTAGTAGTCTGATCATTTAGATTCTGTTACAAAGTGGTAGCCCTGATATGATTCATTATAAATCAATTGATGATATTCAGAAAAAAGTTGGTTCAACATTTTTAAGTTTATGTACCTATTCTTCTTTAATTAACCCATTGTCTTCTGGATTTTTCATACTTTTGATAATACCTTTGGAATTCAACATGATTGCAAAATATATGAAGGGGAGTTATTAGCGGTGCTCTGATTAACACTTCTCTTTCAAATCATCTATATATAAGATCTACCTGAAATTGTCCGGCTGTGTTTGACTGCTTCAAGCATTAATTTGTCAAAGTATGTGGTTTGGTTGGTGTTCGTATATATTGTATATATATGCACGTTCAGAGAGAAAGAGATTGAGAGACAGAGAGAGAAAGACAGACAGAGTGAGAGAGACAGACATAATGGGAGAGACAGACAGCCATAGGGAGGGAGAAGAGAGAGAGTGGGGGGGGGGGGGGGCAACTTATCAAAAAAATGCTTGGTTTTTAGTGTCTGTCCTCCGCTATCTGTGACTGTTAGGGATTTTACATGTTGCTTGTATATACTCTTTCAGTTGCGATTCAGTGTTTGGAGTCTGCATATGGCGTGAGCGTTCAGGATGAGAGTAACATCGCCCAGTTCCAGGCTTCACAAAGCCTCATGCAGGTATTCAATCAAGCAGAAGAGGTAAGTCACAGCTAGAAAGCAAGCTGATTTCACATTTTCATCAAACATATGGTATGGGCAAATCATCACAAAGTTCTAAAATTTCATGTTTCGCGGAAATCTTCACAAATGTTTTGCTGTTCTTAATTTCATTGTAAGAGGAAATTTTCACAATTCTTTTTGCTGTTCTTAATTTTATGTTTTGGAGAAATCCTCTTTTTTTTTATCGATACATTGTCCCAGATGACGATAGATTATTGATAAAAAACACACAATAATTTGGCAACTTGAAGCGGCATGGAACTTACATGTATTCCACTCCTGATGGACCGTTATACCGGCGTTGTCTTCTGGTAAACAACAGCCGTCATTTTGAAATTGACCAAAATCACGTTTGTGGCGGATTATTAACGTGATTTTTTCAAAATCCAAAAATTGCGGTTTGTTTACCATAAAAGACTGCCGGTATATCAAACTTATAGTGGTGTTGTGGTGAGTAGTTAGCTTGCATTTTCTACAATTTCATAACATTACATGTGCTTTTATTTTGGATGAGAATTATCGTGCATTATCGATAATTCCTTGGGTTATCGATAGCGCTACTATCGTGGCGCAATGATCAATAAGGCAATCATAAGGTTGGGTCACCCAGGTTGTTAATTTTGTGGTATTACTATATATACAAACATACAAACACTTGTTTACCCAGGATTTAATATAGTTCCCTGTCATAATAAGTTTCAATTAAGTTTGTAAACCTATAAACAGTGTCACAGGCAGAGGTTGAGAACAATAAAAGCAGAGGTCAGAAGAAAATGTACCAGACGTTCTATGTTGTATGTATTTGTTATATTCACATGCAGTAGATAGTGCCCTATAGATGTGCATTAATATAATTGGATTTCATTGAAATGAAATAGAAATATCAATCACAGCCTGTGATAAGAATGTAACAGTCTATGGCAGCTAAGATATTATATACAGCAATAACAGCAATGTAGTACAGAAAAAGTAGACGGTTAAGCCTGAAACGTAATCAGTGTAGGTATATGAGGCTATTTTGGGCTTGTTTAACCACTCTGGAGGGGTGCCCAGTAGTCGCAATTAATTATTTAATAGTTAGATATTTTGATATGCCTGTCTGATTCTTTTCCTGGGGTGGCTTTGCTGTTAGTGCGTTAGAGTGAAATTTTGACACTAAAACGATGGAAAATTTATATTCACTCAGAATCACTCCGATTCATGATTATGGTAGTCTAGGGCTAGGAAAATATACTTGTTTTACAGTAGCACAATCTAGTGTTCAACAAATATTTGATTTAGACTCGTTTCATTCCATTTTAGGATTCAAAACCAAAAGTCCCTACAGCAGAACAGCTAGCTCAAGCAGAGGAGGTAAAAAATAAAGGTAAGTGGTGGGAACTGATAATTATTCCAAGCCTGTATAAACTAGGACCATCCTTGATATCCAAAATGTTTTGATATGGTTAAAGGGAAAAAGAATGGATGGATGTGTCAATCTTTGAATTCCTAGTTGCCAGCTGTGGGAGACGACCCCGATACAAATGCCTTAAGAAGTATATGGCATGAGCTTTAAGTCACCTGCTTGCAGTACTGAAATTATTTTGATTTATATGATAATTCATTTTCCAGCGTGGAGTGACACTATTGTGTATCTGATTAATGATAGAAGTCTTCTGCACTCCATTAGCATCAAATTAAGGGTCCGGAGTAATTTTTTTTGTAGCAAAATCCCAAACTAATGGGCCTTACCAAGAGCAATCTTTACCCATTTGTGCTTAAAAGTTCCTGTAGAAATTATTGTCTACATCTATGATACTTTTGAAAATAACTTTGAAATTAAGCATAAATTAGAAAAATATTTTAACGGGGGTCGTTAGTTACATTCTGATTTACTTTCCTCCTTCAATTATTTTTTGAAATTTGCCTTTGTTAGAGTTATATCGCCATGATAGTCTGGCAGTTTTGGGCACTACAGGCATGAACGGGTTATGTAGTAAAAGCCCATGAAACAACATTCAAGCTGATCCCTACTTATGTATATGTATTTTTAAAGCCTATTTTATTGTTACAATTGTTATAATTTATTTCTCTATGTGTTTTTTCATTCAGGCAATGATTTTATGAAGGCAGAGAGTTATGACAGCGCTATTGAATGCTACACACAGGCTATAGACCTAGCCAGTAACAATGCAGTATATTACTGTAATAGGTAAGTTTGTGTATCAACAGTATATTCTTTACACAATGCTATTTAATGTTACACACACCTGTTAGAGTTAACCAGTAACTTAGGAATTTCAATTATCATCACTTTTTCTGCCACCGTGTCAGTGTGTTGTACGATACTTGCACATGGTTTGGGTGTCCAAATAACGGTGCACATTTTAATAGATGCGTACTACAAGGGTGTGCAGAGAACTCCTTGATTAAACTGCCGCAATATTAATACGATATACAGTATGTTCACTAGCACAGGTTGTTGGCTTAATCTTATCACTGCCTTTTAAGAAGATCTGGGCCCAGTAATGCAAAGGTCACTTAACTTATACATCTTACGTGAGCTCTACGAGAAAAAAAAACTCTACACTTACTGGGTAAAACAAAACACACTTATGATACCCTTATGAACTCCAACATTTACAACCATCTTATCTAGAGGAACAAAAGAGGCTACTTCCAGGAGTAGCTCATTATCAGCATTCACTGCTTCACCTCCTGTGGTTAGCAGCACTTGTCCACAGATGGACAGCAAGCATGAGCCATGGTCTACAGGCATCTCTGGAAGTAAGCTAACTAAGAATATGATTTAGACACTTGAAAAATATTTTAAAATCTATATTATTTTTTCAGTAGAAAGTTAAAATCAACTTTATTATTATCACTTAATCATCTAGAATACTTTTTATTCACTAATCCTTGTGAAAAGTCACTATTTCTAGGTTTCTAGACAGCTTGCGTGAGTTAAGTGAGGGTTATGGGAGCCCCCTACTACCACCCTTAGCTTTTTGCGAGAATCTTACGGGCAGCAGGCCCTAAGTGTGCTTTGTTTTACTGGCCATAAGTGCTAAGTGAGGCGTAAGGTGATGGTTTAAGATAAGAGTGCTTTGTATTACTGGGCCTTGGAATATATATATATATATATATATATATATATATATATATATATATATATATATATATATATATATATATATATATATATATATATATATATCTTTATTGACTGTAACGTACATGTTACAAAGGATAGATTGGTACAAAAGATAGCAAAAACTCATGAGAGAGAAAAAATAGGGTACTCTCCATATGTAAATATAATTAAAGAAACATTGTACAAAATTATATATCAGTCAAATCGTTAGCTGTACCTGATACTGTACGATAGAAAGAAAAAGCAAACTCCCTTGTTAGAAGATCTGGAATACTTTTTCCAAAATCAGTTCACTAGTATCTTATTTGTCAGGTAAATAGCCAACAAGTTAGACACCTAGCAATTTTTAGCACTTCTGCCAGAAAGTTAGTTCTTTTATTTGTCACTAGATGGCTTTGCCACACAGGCAGTCTTTTGTTGGTAAATATATATTACTTCCCTGTAGAAAGAACAGCGAATTGAAAATTTCCGTAGAAATACACCTTTTCCTGAATTTTTTTGTCATATATATGGTTATGTAATTAAAAACGGAAACAAAATCTTACATTTGTATGATAACAGTGCCTTCAATCATTACCAGTGCAGGGATGTCACATTTTACTTTTAAAAATACTATATGTACATATTTATGAGCGGCAAATAATAAGGTTTGCAGGTTTTGGTTTATATATGTACTTCTTTTGCTATATTTTCTTGATTTTAGGACTATTTATAATTAGTATATAATGCTACAATTTTATCTATTGGGAGGTCTATAAGTTAAGCACCTTAAGAGTAGAACCAGCCTCATGATAGATTCTGTATATAGTTTATATTTAAGGATTTTGAGTTACACTATGTATGCTACTTAATCAAAGCACCATGAAGAACTCTTTAAGTAGACATATTTGTTTTTGCCATTAAGATGTCTCCCCAGAACCGTTGTGTGTCTGATTTGCTAACTACTGCTCTTGGCCCCATTCTTTGCTCTAAAGGAAAGATATTCTGTTTATTTTGAAACTTGTGATTCTAAAATGTGAGATATCTGACTCCTTTTAATTTTCAGAGCTGCCGCATTAAATAAAATAGGAGAACACAGGAAGGCAATAGAAGACTGTAATTCCGCACTAAGAATAGACCCTAATTATAGCAAAGCTTATGGAAGGAAGGGGTAAGTATTATTCTTTTTTCTATACCCCAGTAGGTAGAGTGACTTTTTGGCAATAGTATGATCTGGTTTCAATGATATTAGTTTAAACTTGAATGACAACTTAAATGACTCACAAATATCACATATAAAATTCAACTCATAATAAATCAAGAATTATTAACTTCATCAATAAATATATTTCAGGTCTGATAGATTTTCCCCCCTTTACATGATTGCTTTTTACTTGCTGTACCAACATATGTTAAATAATTTTAAAAATCAATTATATTATTATTACCATGAAAAGTGTACACAGATATTGCCCCCAATGACTATTTATTGTTTACATCAGACAGGATGAATATAAGTACTTCATACCTACATCTCCTACTTGTTAACTTTAAAGACAGGTTTTTTTGCCACTCAAAGATATTCAAAGAGTGTCGACTAAGGAGTTCAAGGTATCAGTTCTCCCTTTAATTATCAATCCTAAGGATGTCTTAATAAGTAATTAGTAATACAACTTTTCCCTTTTGCACTGAAAAATTGACTTCCCTCTGCATAGAAAGTAACTCCTCAGTCTGAATAGTATCTGCCACAGAGAGGGACAAGTCAAACATTTTCTTGGAAAGGTAGACATCATGGGCACATGTATGAAATCTATATTTATTTACATGCTATGCTTGACCAATTTTCTAATATTATATTATTCATTTTAGACTAGCACTAACAGCTCTAGGTAAACAAGCCGATGCTCTAGACTGTTACAAGCTTGCACTAGAATTGGACCCTGAAAACCTTAGTTACAAAGCCAACCTTGAGGTCGCTCAGCAGAAACAGAGAGAAGTAAGTAGAAAAACCATCCTGTGGGTGTTTACCACTGAACTGTTCTTCTTTTACACTGTTTGCACGTTCACCCTGTTTTGTTGAACACTTTCTTGTGGAAATAACTTGATAGGTGTTACAGCTTCTTGCTTAAATGTGATATAAGTAATCTTATTTCCATTAATCTGATACTTATCTCCCATTGATTCAATATGTTATTGATGATTGATCACATCAAAACTATCCTTGATGATATTTTCTTTTTCACATAATCAGCCAAACATGTCTATTTGCGCTGAAATTCCCACCTCTGAAACTGTTTTCATTATTACCATTTTTCACATTTTTTTCACATATTTACCCCAGATTTGAGTTGGGAGGTGTATTTCTATTTATTTGGCTAATACTTATGACAGACATTAGGCCTAAAAAGGTTTTTGTTTCCTGTACAGCTGCCATGAAACATGCATTGTTTGAAAAAACAATCCTACCTACCTACCCTATATTTTTCAGACTGTTACAAGAAACAAATGTGGCCATATGGTGCTGAAAAATGACTTTATTATTTGAAAATATATGTATATGTTTTCTTTTTGGACAAATTGAGGTATTTCTGTATTGTATTAAGGATTTTTCCTAAAGCTTCCAAAACAAATTCAGGATCATTAAGTGAGGGGTAATCCCAATTCTTTGAGGAATACATTTTTATTATGCTAGCATAGAAGACAACTGTTGTATTGGTTCTCTTTGTCACAGCTTATTTTCATTTTGGCTTTGAACAGCTGCTTCAATAATGTTTGATTTTGTTTCAAATCTGACTTTTGTAGAGAGTGTTTACCTCAGAATATTTTGTCATTCTGAGTATCTGTGATGTGTGTTTGATCCTTATGTGTTCCCAGATTTACTCATAGATTTAACATTGATATCATCCATTCTTCTCCTTATCATGTCCATTCCTATATTCCTAAGTTCTACTATTTCTTAATATACTGTCTCCTTATGGAAAGGCCTTATAGAGTATTGGTTACAAAAGAGAGAGAGAGAGAGAGAGAGAGAGAGAGAGAGAGAGAGAGAGAGAGAGAGAGAGAGAGATATTCTCCCAGTGTTCAATATAATTGATTTGCCAAAAGATAAAATGATTGAGTGTACTCAGTATTTCATCATTTGATACCACAATTCTCTGGATAATCCAACTTCTATTCTTTATTAGGCGGTTCGAAAATTTGGCATAAACCTGTCTTAAAGGTCTCAAAATGGATTGATTGATAAGAGTGTTGTATATTTGCAATGGCTTTGTATATTGACATCTCTGTAAAGACAAACATAGAAAAGTCACATTTTTGAATTCAAAAGAATTTGCCTTGCCAAAATATTCATAATATTTCTTAGCAAATTTATGACCTTAAATTCCATTTAATAGAAGTACCGTAATTTCGCGTGTATAAGACGCACATTTTTACACTAATTTTTACACTCAAATCGGGGGTGCGTCTTATACACAAAGTTAGAAATGTAGGGTGTTTTACATCGAGTTACCAGGCCACTCGGAGATCGACAATTACAATTATAATGCAGCCAAGACAAAGCCCATCGATGTTTGCCTCGTCATTGATGAATTGTAGTTACCGAACCACCCTCCGCTAGAATTTACTGATTACAATCCATGTGACATGCCTAGGACAATGGGTAGTGAGTACCGCCACAGGGTGATACGCATTGATGTCACATTTCACTCATCTCAATATGCGTTTTACTAGCTTTCTAGCGTTATTCATGAGGAGTTGATTTCCTACAATAATTCCGAAAAGGGGGTGCGCACTATACACAAAGCTAAGGCCTATACATCATTTTAAAGGCCTGGACAAGGGGTGCGTCTTATATACGGGTGCGTCTTATACACACGAAATTACGGTAATCTGTATTTCCATCATCTCAGGGTCTGCTCAAGATACTCTGATAGTGTTATGCTGTGACCAATACTAGTGTTTTGTGAGGCTTTTTACTTCCTATGCTCCTATCTCCTACCATAGTTCTACTCTAACTATTGGGCTATGCATGAGCCTGTGGCTCTGCTGCTAACCCCCTTAAACCATGGCCACCAAATACTAACCCTAGCCCACTTGTCACTATTTGTTCCACATAGCCCTAGCTTAAAATTCCTAAATATTTGTAGTACCTATTATACTGAGGAGACTTGATTTCCTATTAATTAATATTTATTGAGGTCTGAAACATTTCTGGTGTTTTCCCTTTACCATGGCCACCGACATGTCTTACTCTAGCCTGCTCTGTAGTTCATACTGTCCTCCCTTCCCTGAATTCCAAATGCACAGACCATTAAAGTTTATTATTGCTACCTTATACTTACACGCTTACTTTTCTTCACAGTATAGTCCTACTTGTAATTGTTAGTTAAGTGAGCACAAGATGATATTAGCATATCATTATGAAAATTTATTACTTTATCTTTAATGTTAATTTGTATGTAATCCTTGTCTTTTAGATAATGAAAGTACATATGGAGAGAAATAAAAAAGAGGATGCCGTATGGTTGCCTTTTACTTTTAGTGAATAGCTAAAAATGGGATATCCTGACCTAGTTTCTTCATGCTTTGACCACACTAGAAAACATATGAGTTAGCTTGATCAGTGTTCAACATTGATGCTAATATTTTTCATTGAGAATAGTTAAACATATCATTGTGAAATATATCAAGTAAATGAGCGATTTTTGTGAGAAAATTTTTAATTGGCCAGGCATCCACCTTTGAAAAATGATCCAAATATTTAATGTAAGTAGTTTATTTGTTGTGCTTTTGATTTTCTGTGCAATTCAGCACCTTTCATAATCAAAATTTGTTCAAAAGTTATTTTTTTTACCACAGCTGCTGTAATGGTTATATTCATACAGTCATTCAAACATCTTTGACCAGAGTTTGAGTTTGAGTGAACCCTAATTTATTTAGATGCCCCTATTCATATTTGATTTGATGTGTCATTCAGGTAGATTTAATATTCAATTTGCTTTCACAATCACATTTCAAGATTTCACGTAACCTTTAAGATATAGCTATTTAACCCATTAATAGTTCAGAATTCTCTAGAAATTGTCGTCTGGATCAATGGTACTTTTGAAATTGAAGAAGGTTTTGCAAAATATGTGAAGGAGAATTGTAGGTATTGTTTTAAGTGACATATCCCCATCAAATATTTTCCTGACTTTGCTTTTGCCTGCAAAATATCATTAAAATTGTGAGACTGTTTCTGGCCACTGTGAGCATTAATGGGTTAAGTCACCTTAAGTAAAGCACAGTTCTTCTTACTGCAGAATTTCATCAAATACAAAATATCAAGTAATGAGTTCATAAGTATTCATTTTTGGAGTGGTGTGAATCAAGATGTTTTCCTAACTCTCACGAAAACACTTTTATTGCTAGAAATCCTGTGTAGGTTTCCTTGGTCTTCACCCAGTAGGAGTGCAGGTCCCTTGTTGGGGCGGCGGTGTTGAGTGTTCTCTGTGTTCTGATGTCCTCTCACTGAGTGGCTGACTTTGCCTGACTTTCAGTTCGAGGAGGACGGTGACCACGGTATAAGTTCGAGGCGAGGGTGTGTGAGATTTGATGACATGGTGAGGGATCAGCAGTTGCTTGCCTTTCATGCTGTACTGTGCTGGCATTGTGTCTTTGTCTCCCCCTCCCTCCCTAACTACTACTACCACTACTACTACTTAACCTCATCCCTCCCCCCCGCCCTCCCCCTCTCCTAAAGCTTTGACAGTACCCAACAATTTAATTTCATCATCCCAGAGAGGCTAGTTTATCCCAAAATTTTGCTAGCCCTGACATTTCATTAACAGCCCTGAAATAAAAATGACATACAGTGCTCCACAATATCCAAAATTTTCATCAAGGACTATCTGCACATAATTTTACAAGATATGAATAGCTGAGGGCTTTTAAGCTACCTTTGTTGTAGAGCCGTCCCATCTTGTCCTTCTTTTTCTCCAGACTGGGAAGTGTCAAAATCCATTTTTTTCTTGTGTTTCATGTTTCGGTTGAATTTTCTTTCAACACATAGAAGTTGATATTACTAAGGGAATGAGATGTTTGGATGAAACCACAGTGCTCGGAACTAATCTCCAACCACTCTTATAAAGAAGTGGTTTATTTTCAATTCTATCTTCTCCTCCCTGCATAGAAGAACTGAGAAAGCCAACCCTAATGTGCTCAATTTCTTGAATTTTCATTTCATGCAATATATATATATGTATATATGTATATATGTACATATATATATATATATATATATATATATATATATATATATATATATATATATATATATATATATATATATATATATATATATATATATATATATATATATACATACATACATACATACATATATATATATATATATATATATATATATATATATATATATATATATATATATATATATATATATATATATATATATATATATATATCAGGGCTCGACATTGGTGCTTGCCCCATTGCCCCGGGCAAGTAGAATTTGTAAATTATAGCTGTGGGGCAAGTGAAAACTGCATCTTGCTTGCCCCACTGGGAAAGTACATTTTGTATATTTCAGGTTTACCTTTGAGAATGTGTGCAAGTTTCGTGGTCTGCCATCTAAGTTTGTCCTAGAAAATATGCTTTCACATGCCAGAACAATGTTCTACTTGGTTTTAAATGAAATATTATGAAATTTATTATATACAATTTTTCAAGGACAAGTGAAAGTTGGAGTAGGGCAAGTGAAAATTGAATCTCACTTGCCCTACAGGGCAAGTCGCTGCAAAAGTTAACGTCGTGCCCTGTATATATATATATATATATATATATATATATATATATATATATATATACACACACACACACATACACACACATGAACCATTTTTGCTTTTGAGAAGTTAAAAAAATCGCAGAGAGTATAACTTTCCAACTAAGTTATTCCTTATTATGTAAAATTGGTGTGTTCCTTTTCTATAATAACCTTTTAAACCATTAACTTTAAACCATTTGTTGGCTAATTAAGTATGCCAAACACAGCATAGATTTCTTCCTTTATGTTTGAACGGAACGAAATATATGTCATTTTTCCTGAGTGTGTTGCCCTTATTATCCTTGGTTATTACTTACTAACATAATATAAGCATTATGCGACGTTTTTATGATTAAGCATTTATCATCATTAACCCTCATCAGCTCAGCTTCAAGCATTAATTTAGATGTTATAAGCATTTTGTCCTTTTTCTTAGTTTCAGAAGGAAATGTCAAGATTTTATTTTTTCCATCTCATCCTCGTTCTTCATTTGTTTAATTTCTATTTTTTCTACTGAAAACTATTCGATTCATTTGCTGTGAAACTAACACCTCTAACGTTATTAAAGGAAGATGAGGGGCCCGTGAGATCCTCCAAATGCTGCCCTGCCCCTTCCTACAGCAAGTGAACCCCCTGTTTTGTGTCTGCAGTGTTCCTGTCAACCCCCATGAGCTGAGCTGTTCCATTTGAGGGGGGAGAGAGTTGGGAGTGGGGTAATGGATTCTATCTTGAATAAACATCTCAGAGGTATATGTGGTGGATCTAAGTCAAAATGGCACTACATGGTAGATTTGGAGACGAAGTACAGAATTAAATTATATGGCAACTTAAAACCAACTTTAATCCCATTAGCATATGAATGGAATGAATGCTCCACCTGGCAGCTTTGAATATAATGATCAAAAAGCGATGTATAAAAAGGTTTGAAGCATAGGCTAAACCCAACAGAGACAGCAACTCCCTGTAACATATTCCTCAAAATATTGCTCTGTTTACAGTCCAGATTTGGATGGATTAATGTAATTCAATTTGAAAAAAATTCTCAGATGTATTAAAATGTTATCTATTGTAAAAAATTAAGGCCACCAACATTTACTATAAATGTTTTGCTAAAATGAAGGTAAGAACAAATAAATGGATGGAATCAATTAGACAATTGAAGTCATGGTGGCTCCTCCCTACCTCTCCTAGTGGAGCAGCTCCTAGCTTACTAATTGTTACCTTTATTTCAGAAGTGCTGATGTGTGTAGATGTGACCCCATGTTTGCACTTGTAAAGTACTGGGTCTTGATATTTGAGATGCTGCGCTGTATAACGACTTTTTTGTCCAAAGTCACCCCTTACATACCTTAACCCTTTTGCTGCTAGTTTCCAATTTGATCAACATGAAATAATGAAAAAAAGTTGATAAATCATTGAAACCATGGCAAACGGGTACTCATCTGATGGCGCTCCGCAAAAGCTTTAAATGAATACCAACACGATGGGGTTATGATGATTTTCATAATTTTTTGCTTTTTTGTGCATAGGAAGAAAGTAACCTCAGCATCAGAAGGGTTAAACCTAAGTTTGTTTGAAGTTTTGAACTGAAAATGGAACATCCTGTGTCATCTGATGTATTTCATTTTCTAGAATCTCTCAGTTTTCTTAAAAGAAAATGGAATTTGTCTCCATTTGTCCAAATAAAGTATTACATTAGGGCACTGTTTTCCATTTCTCTTTGGTGGGAGAATAAACAATCATGAAATTGCAAAAAATAAAACTTTTTTTTAAATTTTAGAAAGTAACTATATTTTTCTCAATATCCTGGTGAAAGCTTTTGCAAGGGGAGTTTGCTAGGACTTACATTGTATAGTATGGAAACAGGCACAGCAGCTGTTGAATGTCAAGATACCTTTGTTTTTTGGTAGCTGAGCCAGTGCATTTTCATGATTTTTCAGAAGATGCAAAGCAGCCTCATGTCGCCTAAAGTATCAGTGGAGTTAAAGTGCCAGTTCTACTTAGCATGCTCTGTGATATCTTGGGTTCGCGCCTGTCTGTCAGACTAGTAGACTGTTTAAAATAACATGCATTGATCTAGCTTTATTATTTATAACATGCAAGATTAAGTTCAAAGTAGATTTATGAAAGTACGTTTATTGTGTCCTACCATTAGAAAATTGCTGGGTTTATGGGCCATAAATTTCAAAAGAATTAGAGTTGACATTTATTTCAATTATGTTGAAATTTCAATGTATATTGAGCAAATAATTTTTTGTGACCCATGTAATGGTATTTGTCCTACCTATGTTGTTCAGTTATGTTGTGTCACAAATATGTATGTTTGTGAGTGATGTTAAAAGAAATGTATTGGGTTATATGTTTGGATTTTAGTAGGCGGTGAAAAAAAAATTGTATTTACTGTGCCATATTGGGTGGAAATTGAAAGATATCAGCCTCTTAAGAATTTTAAATATCATCTCATATCATCTGCACAATTTTCCCTTTTGTTCATTTTTCTGATTTATCAATCAAAATATGTCCATCTTGTTTAACAATGTATACAGGTTATGTTAACCTTTCTATTATTCATTATCTTACCAATGTATATAAGTTCTTTTTATTTAAATACTATCTTTCTGTTATATATGGTTAACCCATACAAAAAATGTGGTTAGACCCCCACATGACCCTAATGCTTATGAAAACACAGAAAGATTTGTAATATACTTTTTATATCCGCTTATCAAATGGTACCTGAAGAAAATGCTGATCGCGATGAAAAAAATAATTAAATTATATAACATATTTGGTCTTCTTAGTATAGCAATATCTATCTTCAGTATGTACCATTATATTTGTTTTATCATATAATCCTACTCAAAATTTGACCTTATAGATATTAACCTTTGATTTGATTTGCAGCTTCATCCATTGCATTTTCAGATGCATTATCCTCAATTTAAAAAAGAAATCATTTTCTTTATTTATTACATTTATTCATATCCTTATTGATATCTGATGTATAAGATCAGTTAATTGCACGTGAAGAGTAACTATGATATCCAATGTTTTTAATATTGTTTCATTAGTGATTCACTTCACTTTTGTTTTGCAGATCTTCACTAATCCGGTTTGTGTACTGGTTGTTTATTGATTTTGTTGTTGTTGTTGTTTCAGATGGGTGGTGGGGGTGGTATGCCGGGCGGCATGCCCCCTGGGATGGCTGGGATGCCCGGGATGCCCCCGGGTATGGACTTCACCTCATTCCTCAGCAACCCTGCTCTCATGAACATGGTGAGTCCACGCCCTCCTCCTTTACAAACACCTACTCTTCTCTTTGTAACCATTATGTGTGTGTGTGTGGCATTTCTTTGTGTGTCTCTGTATGATTCTATATTGTAGTGAATGGGTATGTGTGTGCATATATGCCTCTTTGTGTGTGTGTGTGTGTGTGTGTGTGTGTGTGTGTGTGTGTGTGTGTGGCATTTCTGTGTGGCATTTCTGTGTGTGTGTGTCTGTATGATTCTATAATGTAGTGAAGGGGTATGTGTGTGCACATATGCCTTTTTGTGTGTGTGTGTGTGTGTGTGTTTGTGCATGCCTGTGGGGTGTCTCTTTGTCTTTGTGGATGTGCGATGTGTGTGTTTATTCACACAGGCATATGCATTTTTGACTCTGTGTGAGTGTCAAGTACACATTGGAACCCCTACTGGGGTGCTTAATGACTTACCTGAAACAGTGTTGCAAGGTAAGTATCTTATTAAGTAGCTCAGATGTAGGTATGTTTGGTGCATTAGATAAGTGTTGCCCATAGTTAACAGCCTCCTCATCTACACAGTGTTATCTAGAGTTTGTCTTGAGCACCCCTTTCCAGATGGCATGGATGGACTTAGACCCAAAGTCACATAGGTATACCCTTAGGAGCAGGGCCTTGGAACATATTATCTGGAGGCTCAGAGCACAAATGATGATACCCCATGTTTAGACATCCACTTCCTTGGAAAACATTAACCATGATGCTCCAATGTTTTGGCCAAGAGTTTTCCAAGTATATTGCAAAAGGCACACCTTAATTTGAATGCTATGACATTACATAAGAATACCATTCATTTTGATCATATAAGTTAATACATGTTTATGGTTGCGTTTAGAATACCTTATCGTCTCAATTGAAATATATGACAAAAAACTAATAATTGTCCATTTTGAATACCAGGTTTTAAGCATTTAGCCAACGTGCGGCTATTGCAGATGCTTAATTTATGTATCGCCAAGTAACCATGTTGATACTTAAAAAAAGAAAGCATAAGTTTTCTGAAGCAATTCAGAGAGATATGAGGATAGGCTATGTGTCTTCTAAGTAAACTGGGGTCAAAAATAAAGTTAATTAAAAGCAAGCTCTATCTTGCGTCAACATAACTGCTAACCCACTTGCCTCAGGCAAGTGAAAATGCCAAGAAGTCAGTCATTATCCTCGAAAAGTGGTGGGACAAGGAACTTGTATCTTTAATCAGGTTTTTTCCCCCAGGTAATTTGCATCATTTTTGGTTTTCCCCTACTCCGTCTTGTGAAGATTGTAAGTACATAAATTGTACATAGAGTAGATATTTTTGAATGGTTATTGTCTCTTTTTATACATATGCATATATATATATATATATATATATATATATATATATATATATATATATATATATATATATATATATATATATATATATATATATATATATATATATATATATATATATATATGCAGTATGGGAACAAGCTGCTCAGTTAGTTGACATGTTTTTTTAAGCATTTTTTGGATTCATATTTTTTGTAAAATTTTCTAGCAGCACAATTTCCTTTCCAGTCCATTTTGTATGTGTCCCAGCTTTTTTTGAGTTCTCCAGCAATTTATTTTTGCCACACCATTTTTATTGAGTATTTCCTCCCTATGTATTGTATTTGCGCCTGCACCTCGCTCCCTATGGATGGCCAAGAGGGTTTTTCTTTTATCATGTCAGTTGCTTCAATTTAGGAATGTGCAACCTGGCTGCGTTGAATGATTTATTTTCTTCATTTTTCTTTTTTTTATCAAATATTTTTCTCAATTGGATTGGTAACCCTATAGAATGCCTGATCCCTATGGGAATTTCAGTCTTTAAACAAACACGGAATATCTTATGGAGCTTTTATTGTTGCAAATTCAGCGGTGTTTGAGGGCTGAGTTCAATTCTATGTGTTCATGTTTTACTACAATTGAAACCTTTTCTACACTGATTTGGCAAATGTAGGATAAAAAATATGTCTATGGACATTGCTGCAAAACATGCTAATGTTTGCACAAATTCCATAACTCTTTAACCTGTTGCTGCTATAAGTTTTCTCAATTCTGTCTTGACCATTTTGCATTTAACATTTGTTCTTCTAATCACTAGCTTACATGATTATCAGTTACAGGATTTTTTTGTTGCTCTTTGAAACAAATTTTGTTTCTTTTTCACTTTTTTTCTTGAAAAAACAAGCTAAAAGAAATCTGAAAAAAACTTTGATAAAGGTCAAATAAACTATTAATATGGTTGCTCAAATTAAATTGATTTTTAATTCTTTTTCTGTTTTCTTTAGGCCACTCAAATGATGTCTAGTCCTCAAATGCAGCAAATGTAAGTAAAGAGGTACCACTGTATGTATGGCGTAACACATGAAAGTTCAAGATAACAAACAAACTATACTAGCAATAGTGGCTTCTCTATTTATTTCTCCTGTTCTGGGCAGAGAATGTACAGTTTTGTTGGTTTTAAACGTATGGATAACATTGTAACTATGATTTATAGAACAAAGTTAAATTTGATAGCGTAACTCTGCCTTCAAAATTAGAAAAGATATGTGTTAGAGCTCAATGTCACCTTTCTTGAAGATAGCTGTGGTTTGTTCTTTATTCATGCAATTTCCAAAAGTCTCATCACTCTCATGAGACCTTAATGACTTGTAATAGAAACATTTGATTTATACTCTAAAATATTTGTACTAGAAAAGCCAGTAGTAGAAAATTCATTTCTGACAGGCTTTAAAAATATTCAACATGTAGATTTGCAAAAGTAGACCGGTTCCACTGAAGTGTGATATTGTGTTGTATTAAGTATGTAACATGACTTTGTTTTGTTTCAGGATGTCTGGTCTGATGGGCGGAGCTGCAGCACCGGGCCCGGCGGGACCGGAGGGGCCGGCTGAGCCCGAGGGCCCGCCCGGCGGCCCGGGAGGTCTGTCCACGCTACTGGCCGCGGGTCAGCAGCTGGCCGAGCAGATGAGGGAGAGCAACCCAGAGCTGGTGGAGCAGCTCAGAGAACAGATGAGAACACAGAACGTCTCAGGTGAGCACTGGGATTTGGAATTTCATTTTTCGTCCCTTTTTCTTTGCCGTGACTATCAAGTTGTAACTGATGGAGGAAACCGAGGTATCCAGCAAAAACTACTGCCTGACCCCAAGTCACTGACAACTTTCTCTCATGCCTCGGGTGGGATTTGAACCTGGACAGTGGTGAGAGACAGCTAGCAGTCAGTGGCAACACCTTAGACCACCTTAGACCACTCGGCAGGCCCCAATCAGTGAGATCTAGCCAACTATTTTATAAGCCTAACAAGTATAGTAGTGGTCTTGTAATAAGGCATTAAGCAGGGTCTCGTATAAATCAAAGGTAAAGATCAGCTTGCTAGGGCTGAATTCTATTAATCCAACTCGAAGCTTTACTATTGTGTTATTGAAAAGTATTAGGTTGGAATGTGTATTATTTGATATAACTCAAGTTATATTTAGTAATATGTTTACCTATTGGTTTCAAGAGGTTGGTTGACTAGACCTGATTACTATGACTCTAAGCCTCAGAGCTATCACTTTCAAAAGTATGTAACTCCTACTCTCAAATCCTGTAAAACCCCCTGAATAGGTTTTGAACTGGGCATGCTAAACAGTAGGGTTCGGATGCGATGAGATTTTTGATATCGATTTATCGAACAATATTTTGAACAATTAATCGATTTGGTTCAAGTCTTACAGCCACATTGCCGTAATCATAAGGCAAACAATTTTAAGCATTATTGTGCCGCGGCATGCGTCGGCACATGTCAGGCACACATGCGGTGTACCGCGACACTTGATGAATCGGTGCACCAAATATGGCGCAATAGATTTGTTTGCTCTTGAGCAGTGACATGGAGCCGTTCCGTGTCACTTAAATGAAAGTTCTATTGTTTTCGTATGTTTTTGCCGCGCAATTTCACAAAATTTATTCAGAGATTTCACATTTGAAATTATCGATTATTTCAAATGCTGTTCGAACGGGTCGAGTTGGCCTCACCTCAACCAAATGCTCGAGTTCTCGCTTAATCGTCCGACCACTACTAAACAGTACCCCCTCTGAACTCCCACTTGTTATATTTCAGAAGAGGGAGAACAAGCAGCAGAGCAGCCACCACCAAGCCAGTAAAGATTGTGCCATTCCTGCCTGAAGATCACACACTTGATAGACAGGGGGAAGAAATCCAGCTCAAGTTGCTAGCCATGGAATATATGGCTGTGTTTAGAGACAACTCTGTTACAGTTATACCTGGGAGGTAGTGTATGATAGCCTACTGAAAGGGACTATGGAGCATTCTATTAATAAGAGAAAAATCATTTCATGTTATGAAGGTCAGGTATGCTTTCAGACAGTCCGCGGGTAGATTTTATGACTAAAATATTTCTGACTCTGCAAAAGAATTGACTCTATAAACTGAAAGGGATTATCTAAGCTCCTACATCAGTTCATTTTTTAAAACTATTGGCAGTGTGATTCCAAATGCTCACGCTTAACAGTGGCAGACAGATATTTTTGAATAATGTAAAAAGAAATTTTTTGGTCTTTGGCATTTTTCTTTGAAATATAAACGTGATGTAATTTGCCCCTGTTATTCAATGATTGTTTCAAGAACACAATTAACATAATCAGTGTGGACCACATTTTAGCTGATGAATGGAGCTAAGTTTATTTTATCCTTGGTTGATGCTTTATGCACTTGTTGTTCACCTTTCTGAATTATTTACCATATTTGGTAAAAAGGTGAAAGTCTTTGAACACACCCGCGTGGTGATAAAATGAAAGTCCATCTCAGTGATGGCGGTGATTTAGAGAGAAATGGAATAAAGAAAAATCTTGCCCTGCGTAATGAACTAATCAAATTGTTGATGAGGTATATTTGAATTAAATATTTCTAACAAAAATTGATGTACAATCATTAATCATTGTGTGAGTTGTGATTGCTTAGGAACCCCCAAAAATGAACAAACCAAAGTCTGTTGTGACTCTTTGTATGTGCCTAAACATATTAATTGCATGATAATTTACTTTGTGTTGATCGTATCATCATACTTATAATCATGGCTCAAAAGTCTTCCTTAGAAGAGCATTTATTTGAGGACGCTAGGATAAATGATTTTTCCACTTCACGTCATTTATGTCACATATGTACGGTAACAAATAAGACCCCTTTTAAACACCAATATTAAATTACCATTTTGCCACTTTAAGTCACTTATGTTGGTAAATCTTTGGCTTGCAGTCTTTTAGAAATAAGATCACAGTAAGTACTTAAAATGTTGACGTATGAACTTTTTCAATAAAATTGCTGATATCCCAGAACAAACAAATTGCCTCAAATTGTTCCGACAACAATAGCTTTCACAACTTGTTACATTTGTCATGAATTCCCTCCTGTTACCTCAACTGTTTTATATTTGTCAGATTGTAATGAAAAGAATTGCAAATAAATGATTTTCATTCATTGAAGCTTTTGTTGTGTGTTTGTCATTGAGCGGCTTCCTATCCCTGTATCACTTAAATGTAGTACTTGTTGCATCAGAAAGTTGATGAATTTGAAAGTCGCAAAATGGCTGTCACAATTCAACAACTTCTTTGTCTTTTCAATTAAAGATATGTGGCACAAGTTCTTACTTGGGCTAGTTTATTGTCATTTACTAGGCATAATAGAATTTTTGATGGGGGAAGTTATGCTTATGGTTTTGTCATATTAGAGAGAATTACAGTGTGGCCTATATTTAATGTAATAGCTACTAGCGGTAAATCGAGGGTGGCCGAAATTTCCCAATTAACATTTTGTAAAATAATTATAGTGGCCGATATTCCTAGGTTGGCCGATATTTTCGAGAA
Organism: Maea johnstoni; assembly: GCA_963942565.1. Taxonomy (NCBI): domain Eukaryota; kingdom Metazoa; phylum Annelida; class Polychaeta; order Spionida; family Magelonidae; genus Maea; species Maea johnstoni. The sequence continues at coordinate 59,560,276 of OZ012684.1, read as the reverse complement.
TTTACGGTAGGTTATTTTAAAAAAATGACATTTCTTTAAAAAAATTCTCAATGCTTGAAAATCAGATTTTTTTTCAGTTGACAAAGTGCAATGACCTTTTAACACATTTTTTACACATGACATTCGATAAAAATTCTTGCCTAAAATGAGGGTGTATTGAAAGATATGATCTACATTACTGAATACCAAGCCAGTGAGTGATCATTTAGCTGCAAGATATGCAATATAATATATCTGGAATTCACAGGTGCAGTTGCATGGATGCCAGCCAATGAATCGCTTTCTGGTTTTGTCTTTTGCATTTTCCACTAGCATTATTATACTAGTAAGGATGAAACACACTACACCAAAGCCATGAAAAGATAAGACTGAAAATCCTTTATGCACTCGAATATGTTTCGCTTTGTATTATTGCTAGAATGGGACTGAAAAGTATAACCGTCCCACTCTATAACTCTATACCTTGTCTTAACCCGTTTATGCCTGTAGGACCTAAAACCACCGTTTTGGTGGTATCTCTAACAAAAGCAATTTGCAGAAAATATTTTAAGGAAAAATGTTGATCAAAATCCAACATAACACCCCTTCAAATATCTTGTTAATTTTTGATTAATTTTAAAAAGTTGAAAAAAAGTGATAATTTTTGACTCAACCCCTCCAATTTAATCTTAGGCTATGCAAAAGATAAAGTTGGTATTGAAATGCAGTTTGCGCAAGCAGAAAGAGGACCTACTCCATTACCTGCATGCAAATTTACACTCATGAAGATCCACAATTTCTTTTTCTTTGGGCAAACAACCCACAATGAGCTAAAAATCAAAAAAATGTGCGACGTGGCGGCCTCTTTTCTCTAAAATGGTCACTTTTCAAAAATCACAAATTTGTCCCTAGCACAAAGTATCAGCCAAACAGCGAATTTCTTTTTATATTTCCTTTAGTTTTATCCCACAAGGTATAACATATCCAAACATTAGAAAATTCTGAGGACAAAAATAAAACTGGTGCGGGCATCCTTAAATGAAGCATCAAAGAATGATGCTTTGTAGTTGCTCTGAAAAAATATGGGTAACAACACCACATAGTTTAACCTGGAAAAGTTATTGTCATACGCCAAGTTATTCACCTCTTGTTCACCTATTGTTGCCAAATTATTCTAGTACACTGGCACAGCACGCCATATATTCCTATTGACACCGGACGATTCCCCATGCCATGTGGGTATGAGCAGATGGAATAAAATCCTAGTTTTTGCTAATATTCATGCAAAAGCTAGTCATTTGTCGAGGCCTTATATGATAGGAAAAGTGACAATAGAAAATCAAATCCATATTCAAGCATGCACTAGCTTTATTACATTGCACGATGAACATACACTCATTGACAAAAATACGGATAGGACCAGATCCTCAAATTCTATACTGATGAAAAACCACGCCTGTCATTTATCTTAAGGCCAAAATGCACTACCCTGCGGCTGTATTTCCATCAAGAGGACGCTATGCCAACCCGGACGAGTAATTGTATTATCAAACCTTTCAGCGCGATGGGCTCGCAATGAAATATGTAACCCCAGCCATCTATCTGACCCATCTACCAATTCCTTTAGGATAACCGCACACACATGTGGTCATGAAAAAGAGGTATCAACTTCAAACGGCCACACTTCGCTTAGATCTTTATGATCAAATACTCCTGTGGAACAAAGCGGTACAGGTATTATTATGGACCCTTTAGTGCTCGCCCAGAGAGCCATTATACCTGCCTTCCCTCCCCACCGCATTTCACAAACATTATCTCCTTTCAATTATGCAATAATGAAATAACCCTCGAAAATACCGATCCGCCGACACTTCGCCGACACTTGCGCTAGAAATGTTTCCTTGTATGGCTAATGGAATGTAAGGTCTCTAACGTCAATTATTCCCTGCTAGGTGGATCACTATGAATTAGATTAATGTACAGACAACCCTGCTTATTCTAGACTAGTTGGGTCAGCCTTTTTATAGTTTGTAGATAGCATCCGAAATATGTATAATTGGAATACGGTAGACAGCTTTAAACCTGGGCATATTAAACGTTTGTGCACTACCCATTCCAAAGCTTTTGGCTTATAAGATCTCTAATCATTTCCATATTCTTTCCGTCAGCCTACTCGCTATGCCAATTTGGTTCACACAGGTTTGAATTCGCGCACTTTCTCAGATCGCGAACGGCTCGAAATTAAACCTATCGAAATTAATACTAAATGGTTTTTAAAAAGTCTTTGGGTTCTTGTGTTTTTGACAATAGTAGCCTCAGTATTATAGGGTTAAAGAATTTTCTATTTTAGTGTTTCCGCTGTTTTGATATAGAATGTGCTGCTCTTTGATTTCAACACATTTTGAATTTAGACGATTTCATATGTACCCCCGAAACATTCCAAAACACGTAAACAAAAGATTACACTTGCACAGCATATGGGGACACCCATACAGTATATGTGCGTAGCCCCGTATAAAGCTATTCTTTGAAAACATGCACTAAAGGTAGTATACCGCTGAGCTGCGTCATCTAGTTTAGCTAATTGGTTGATTAGGAAGGGAGCAGGGTGATCAGAAACTATACATAAAGCATATCGTACTTTTCAAGTCTTTCAACTATTCATCAAAAGCCAATAGCAGCACCTTCACACATCCGTACAATGCAGTTAATATCAGGTATCAGTATGACGTCAGTCGTGTGCTGAGCGTCACATGCTGTCTCCGAGAGAAAAGACTATGGTGAAGAGGGGGAGATGCAGATTGAATAACAGTCAAACGAACGTTGATATACTGTGCCGTATAAAGACCTGGCTCAATAACATAAGGGAGTATGATATTACTGTTGGGGCATAGGTCGTTTACGTCATAGCCATTACACCGTAATAATGCTCTCTCTCTCTCTCTCTCTCCTCTCTCTCTCTCTCTCTCTCTCTCTCTCTCTCTCTCTCTCTCCATCTACTTTCCTGGTACTGGAGTTATCTTTCCTTAACCGTATTTCACGTTAGCAGAGTTTTGACAGAGAATATGAGGGTGAATCAAGGTACAGTGTAGTTCACTTGTGTCGGGTAGAGAAGGTGGAGAAGAATCTTGTTTCAGTGTAGTTGAACTACGTAAGAGAGAGAGAGAGAGAGAGAGAGAGAGAGAGAGAGAGAGAGAGAGAGAGAGAGAGAGTGAGAGAGAGAGAATGCGGCGGAGATAGAGAATCCAGCTGCAGTGTATTCATTTGTGTCAGATGAAAAATGTCGTGTAGAGTCATGAGTTCAGTGTATTCATATAGCTGAACTGTATAAATGTATGGATCTAAGGTTCAGTGTAGTTGAACTGTGTCAGATATAGGATCTGGCGTAGAATCATGAGTTAGGGGCAGTTGGAATATGTCTGTCTATACGTAATTTGGTGTACTTAAACTACGCCAGACCCTTATTCTTCCATACATTCTCTACCTGCAGAGATTGTATGGAAGAATAAGGGTCCCGTGGAGTTAAAATGAGATTATGGTGGAGAATCATGAGTTGAGTGTAGTTGAACTCTTTCAGAGAGAGAATATGGTGGAGAATCATGAGTTGAATGTAGTTGAACTCTTTCAGAGAGAGAATATGGTGGAGAATCATGAGTTGAGTGTTAGTGAACTCCTTCAGAGAGAGAATATGGTGGAGAATCATGAGTTGAGTGTTAGTGAACTCCTTCAGAGAGAGAATATGGTGGAGAATCATGAGTTGAGTGTTAGTGAACTCCTTCAGAGAGAGAATATGGTGGAGAATCATGAGCTGAATGTAATTGAACTCTTTCAGAGAGAGAATATGGTGGAGAATCATGATCTGAATGTAGTTGAACTCTTTGAGAGAGAGAATGTGGTGGAGAATGAGTTGAGTGTAGTTGGAGATTTAGAGTCCAGTGCAGTTCATCAATGCCAGACAGAACATTTGATGGATAATCACTTTGGGGGACTAGTACTCCTTGAGCAATACAAAGGACACGAAGATTCTCGCTGACCATTTATCTTAATGGCCGTGCACTTGAAGCATCTTATGCATTTAACGTTCCCCCTGTCATGTCAGACTAAGGTTAACGACATCAAGTTCGTTGATTAGATTATAGGTGAACTGCTATGGACCAAAACAGCATTTATTCCTCACGTCAAGTGAAAATATTCAGTGATAATCCCTAAAAGATTATCATAAGGTTATTGGCTGAGCAGAGGTCACGGTAATGAGCTTGTTATGTTAATGAATCATTGTAATCCACATTAATCTATCGCTCTGCGGCTTTATTCTTCATTTTCAGAACACAAAAATTATGGGTTAAAGGAGACAAGTCAAGCACGGTCATGGATGGGTTTTACGCGATTTATGTATCCAGATTACGTCACGCGCTCACGCCGAATACAAATTAAGTTCAGCACAAGCCACGTGTCGTTCGTACTGTACAAAATAATCATTTCTCATCGCAAGATAAGTGAAAATTGAGATCTGATGTGTATATATATATATA
>OZ012684.1:59442552-59555565 GCA_963942565.1 Maea johnstoni | reverse complement strand
CAAACCTCTCTACGGCCCACGACCACTGATTTTCGACCGCACGACCTCTACGGTTGAGGCCAACTCCTTGAGGCACCCGCAAGGTGATCCTGCGATCGCCACGGTTTTCGGCCGTAAACTGCCCGCTAACAGCCCGCACGGTGGACGTATGCCTGATGTGACCAGGGCTTAAGTAGAAAGTGGCATGAACAGTGTTGTCACATCTACCAAAAGGTTACGTATCTCTCTGATAGAAGTATAGTAGGCGGGTCTCGCGTCAAATGCCAGCATGTATAAGGTCAGTATAGGTCTCTAATAGCCTCAGGTGTATACCAAAGGGATTACCTGTGACTTTCAGCAAAGCAGTTCCATGTGCTATAGTTTTATTGTGCTAAAACACCACGACAATAGAGCATTTATAACATTTTATCTAACATAGTACAAAGGTTTAATGGGCCTGTTACTTGAAAGAATGAAGAGGTCTCGGAAGGCAATTCTCACCTTCTAAATGTCAGAGCATTCAAAAGAGTCAAAATGGGAACAATATGAAATAGCAACCTTCCAAGTGGAGCGGAACATTGTATAGTAAAGAAAACATGGTTCTTAACCGACCTGCTGTGGAAAAACGAGATTATTATAAATACGAATCCTCATCATTTGTTGCCATTTTTTAAAGCGATTAATTAAGCCAGTGACATTTTCCTGGTATTTTTTCGAGCAACGCTTGCTAATCTTTAGAGTGTTTGGTAGTAAAACCATCGGAGCATTTTCTGTTTGTTTCTCATTTTTGAAAATCTATTAGATCCTGGATGTGAAAAAAACTGGTTCAATTTGGAAAGAGAGGTGCACCAGTCATTCATCAACTTGAAACTTTAATAGTTTTTGAATGATTTATTATACACCAATTAATTTCCAAAGATTCTCATATACCACTGACTTTCATTAATTAGAAGTATTGATATAGTCTCTCATATGCTTCCTGGTCGTTTGACGCGGTAGAAGACATTATCTCTATCAGATTACAAAAAGCAACGAGTCCATAATAACGCAATACTTTTTCAGTGATAAACAAGACCATTATCTTTAATCCATCATCCAGGCAAAATCTCCTGAAGTTAATTAGTGGGTATTAAGGGAATTATACATTGAGGAAAACTCTAATCTATGATATGCTGAGCATGTAGAAAGAAGGATATGAAAAAGCGTGAGTTTATTCAACTAGATTATGATTTAATATTAAGAAATGGTGTTTGTATCTTGGTCAAAACAGACGGATTAATTCTTTCGAAAGATATGATATTCTGCTGTATTTGATTTTTCATGAAACCTAACTCGGTTTGACCGCTTGCGTTCAAACACCGGGTTCTTTATCCTTTGTTACATATACGATGCAATATGCATGTGATGAAAACAACGAGAAAATTAGTTATATAAGTACACACATAAATGGCAGGATTCAACGTAGTGACTGTGATGGTGGATAAACACAGCCTAGACGGAGTTCAGCAGTTGATTCAAACATTTATTTTGGTTGCAGGACTTTTTACACTAAGTTACCAAAACAAGAGTAAAATAAATTTGCACTTCTTAACCCTTATGCTGCTGGTGGCTAATTTTGCCAATACAAAATGGTGCAGGAAGGCTTAAACATGACTGAAACCCTTGTACATGGGTACTCATCTGAGGTAATTCAGTGAGAGCTATCTAATGAATACCAACATGATAGGGTTTAGATGGTTTTCAAAAATCTTTTCATCCTTTTGCTTTAGCCGAAAGTAGCCTTAACATTGGAAGGGTTAGCCATGCTGTTTGATACAGATATGGTGTCCAAAAAAGATGTAATTGCATAAGAAGAACCATAAACTAGCATCTAGATGATGTGCCAAGCACCGTTTTGAGCTCGGATGGCTCCAGCAATTTATTAACAAAGTCCGGTGACAAGAAGTACAATAATCACCCCTGCACATCACCTCGTAACGGTAGTCATGACGACAATCACTGCTGTGGCGCGTGGTGGTAGCGAGCGGTGGCAAGGAAGGCTTAGGAGAGGCACTAGATGTCTTGATGTGCCGCTGATGTTCTTTAATGACTCCAATATCACTCGTAATATGGGACAAATCTTGTGAGGTCAGTTTCGAATAAATGCCTCTTCTCAGGGTTTGTTTTCCACCGTGGACCTTCTGTCTCTCGCCACCGCCGAAAGCCTCTGATGGGAATGTATTATGAGGCATGTGAGAAGGTTACCAGCGACTTAGTGGGTGGATTTTCCGTGGTTACTCGTTTTTTTCATCAAAACCAGCTGCGCAATTAAGATTTAGCCTAAAATCCACATAGGAACAGTATTTATTTGAGACCATTATTTGAAAGCAAAATAAAATGTCGACTCGCCAGGGATACTTTTATTTCCTTTCTGTCGCATGATCATCCGTAAAGGGAACTCTTTTTATAAGGGGATGTTACACTAGCGACAACACTTTTATGGTGTAAAAGGGTATTGGTTGTTGGCCAATTTGGGCATACATAATTGCAATAAGTAGGTGATAAGTAGGCCATCTATGGATTCGTGTCATGTACAATCTTAACAAACCTGAGAAGCGAAAAACTTTAAAATAGAAGAATAGGTTCTACCTATTTTGACGGTGGCAACTCCTGAGCACTCGTGGGCAATATTAAAGCCTTATTGACTGCTCCCCAGGGCGTCATTGTGATTTGACCCAGGGTTGAATGCTTTCAGTACGGACCATGTTTAATTCACCTAATATTGACAGATTAATGGATTAGCAGTATTTTCAACGTCAAACTATCCTTCACCTTCGGCTTTAATAACATATTTCCTCAATGTATGCTCCTTTATTCTCTTATTCTTTTAGATTATTAGTTCTCTATAAACTATGTTTTCCCTGTTGATTCACTCTTTCATCATACTAGTATATATTTACATTCGTACAATAGAGTAGCTTGTACAAACATAAATCACAATGTAAACTAGCACGTTTCTGGTACATGTATTCTGGTTCACGAGTGATGGACCACTTTTCATTGAAAGCAGTACGTAGATTAAGATATAAGCATTTGTCAAATAGAATAATCTTTCATAAATAATTTCGTTTTTCCTATTTTCTAGAGAATAAATTCGTTTCATATGCTAAAAGAGATCAATACAATTTAGATTTCATTTGCTCTCTAAGTTGCCAGACTATCATTGCTTTCACATTTAGTTAAATTCTCAATTTTTATGCCAAAGAAATTATGAATCTCCTCATTTTAGTCAGTCATTTTAAATTGTCAGCTTTATCTTAAACTTTAATGCTGTCGCCAAGTGGGAAAGGCATTTATTTGAGCTAAGGAGCAAAAATTAACTTTGTCCCTCGCCTCAAACCCTTATCTTATATTTCATTTGCCACTTGTTATTGCAAAGTTGTCAAGCAGTCAAGTAACTCAAAGCAAATCTCAGTATGAGGCACTTTGTATATTGATTTTGAATCTTTTCCCTTTTATTTGCTGTCACAAGCTGTCAGCATTTATATTGCCTTTTTAAATTGTATTTAACCTTACACATGTTTGAGGACTATTTGATCACCTATGGTTACAATACGATGACGCATGTGTACTTATATATACAATAAATATCATCTCTTTTAGAACTTAAAAAAGGGAGTCAAGTAACTCAAGCTTTTTACGATCCTCAAACATCATTACCCGCATAGTTTCGTAGCATGCTTGACCTAACCCATTTGCATCCAGAGTGTGAAGATGGTTTGGCAAAATATATATAACTTATAAATTATTTTTAGATATTGGAAAATATTTAAATAGGGATGAATAAATCCAAAAGGAACACAATTTCGTACATTCATAACTCGACGTATTACTTTATTATGAAGGTATTTGCACGTGTCAGTCCATATGTGCGCTACAGGGCTACGTTTCTTTGATCCCTTACCAGCCTCGGGTTCGACCTGTTCCTTGTTCAGCACCATAAACTTTGATCAACGTTGATCAACGTTTCCCGTTCAGATCGTCATCGCAACTAAACGTTGAAACCGTTCAGATTCCGTTTTCCCAACACGTTGATCAACGTTGATGGTCCTGAACAAGGCCCAGTCGAGCCCGAGGCTGGTAAGGGGTCAAAGAAACGTAGCCCAGATGTGAATTGGGTAGTCGGTGTGTTTTTCCGGTTACTCCGGTATCATACGACACTTACAACTGACAGTTCACGATTTAGCTTAAACATGGCAGAAAAAGTAACCATAAATAAAATTCCAAATAATTAATCTACGCATGGATGTAAGCGATTTATATCAGCATATTGCCACATCTAATAACGAACGTAGAGTTTGAGGATTGATAATTCCTGTTAGCTAAACGGATTTATAACTTTGGCTAGAACCTTTCCACTGTAGTTAACTGTATCAACTAGTGTGCCTAGTCATATTTGTTTGCCTTTTGGAATGATTACAGTATTCTAAAATCAAGTGAGAGTTTGTTCGTGCGAATCTCAGTAAATCTAAATCAACGTAAGGTGAAATCTGAGGACCTTCATTTCATGTAGTGACGAAGCACTATGGTTTTGACCTAATGGTGATTTACCTGAAAGAAGATATTGCACGAGTATTTTGGGTTTATCGGGTTCCGCTCTGTTGATTGACGAGTGGTGGAGGTATTATTTAGAGCAATCGAGAGGCGTAATCAGAGAGACGATACCAGCAACGGGCCAAATTGATATGGTTTTGTCATGCAGAAAATGAATAAGGTTCCCTGAAGTAAGCCGAGAAGTGTCCTGTAGTACAGGCGCCTGCCAACTCGCCCCCGCCGCCGTGAGGTATGAGCTTGGTTTAGTGTTAAGGCTGCAATTGATGCATACAATTAGCAAGGATAGCTGCTGGGTGACAAGCTGTGAGAATTTATGTCTGTTCCAGCGTGAGCCTGTGTGGATCTGATTAAGGTAAACAGTGGAAATAGGATACAATCTAATATCTGGCTCAGGTAATATTAATTGGCGTTGATGAAACTGATCGAAGCCGCCGCTGAAGCCATTCGTCATTGAGACAATGCATCAGCAGGAGGGATTAGCAGCAGCCTTGATTACCTGCTTCAGGTGTTCTGCTACTACAGGTAAATTAAGAGTATGATAGCTGGGAAGAACTTTTACTTTTGAAATTTAGTGACAGTTAAAATTCATAGGGTGATTGGACTGAGCATCGTATGCATTCCCTGCAACATTGTCCATTGTCCCCAATGTTCAAGCATTCGAACCAAATATAACATGGTACGAAAATGTTTTCATTTTCTATCGCTAGAAGGGATTTGTGCCATAGATGATACTGAGGTCTGAATTTATTATTTAAGTTACAGTGTCTGTATATAGACCTATCAACCATCAACAAAAATCAGATATCATCAATCATTCAAATTTTTCATTGCTTGCTTTTTCGAAATCTCCGCAAAGATTGCATATAGTCAGTTTTTCTATCTATAACTTAAACAATTAAGAAATAAAATCACGCACAGCTTCTTAAGATTGCATGTTCAAATGACTATTCTGACAAACCGACACAACCCAGCTTTCGATTTCAAAATGATATTGATATCTACTGTTATTGGAGACAGTATTAGGCAGCCTCTAAATTTAGAACAAATTCAGAACAAGAACAAGTCTGATAATCTAGCCTGCACAGAGACAATCTACATACTCTATTCCTTTTCCATATTCAAAGGGCGAAACTGTATTGGAATGTAATTTAAGAGTGTATTAACCCAATTTCATCTAGAATTTACACATCGCCAACACGGCAACGACATGAAATCACCTTGATAATAAGGAAATAAGTTGACACATTTTTGAAAGACATTTTTTGTGTCAGTTGGGTTTAGCAATACCTCTTCAAGAACATTTAAAACAATACTATTTTAGATGATATGTGACCAAGTGCACACTATATACTTAAGATATTATGGATTCGTTATCGGATCCATTGCGATGCTAAACGTTCATCTGCTATCTTCTTCAGCGAAAGGCGTTCTGTCTGATGTTCCCTACCATGTTTCATTCATAGTTCTTGTTTATAAATTAGACCTTTTGATGTAGTGGAATTGTATTGGCAAAGGAAGGCTTCATTACCTTCTCATTCTATTTGCACCAGAATGAGACCTATTCCATGTGATAGGAGGAGTTAGAGGTTTTATGTTTGCGTCAGTCAAAGGCACCTCCCACCTTGCCTCACCCGGGCATAGTAGTTAATACGGTCAGATTAGAATTTGGAATTTCGTTTATCGTCATTTACTGCCATATACAGGCTAGATCGTAACGAGTCATTTATTTGTTTCGAATTATCAGTGTAGTTAAGAGAATGGAGGAAAATTTACATCGTGTTTTTATGGTTTTAGATATATAGCATGTCCGATAACTTTGGTGAGTACTGACTATTTGCATTTCCTCTCGTTTCATTCATTAAAACGCATGCGGTTAAGTACAGACCAATACAAAGCAATCCATGAAATCAACCTTTCACACTACAGTATAGGAGAATTCAGAAACAAAATGATACATTTAAAATTAGATTGAAATACGTACAATACAAACTGATACATGTTTATGCAATATCGTACAGCCAAATACGATACAAATAAAACTACAAGAAACATAACACAGACTTTCTCTGCATGAGGCCAGATTATGCTCAACCAGTTTTTAATCGGGGGAAAAGTAAGGTACCTGTTTTAACCTCATACACATAACTAAACATTTGTATGCAACTAAATGTATATGTATCTAGAAGTATACAATGCAAAAGCATACGATAAAGTACAGTACAACACAAGTGTTAGTCATCCCTAAGGGTTTGTAAAATAAACGTTTTAATTAAAAGAAAAATAATAAAAGGAATATGGTTTTAAAAAAGACAAAATGGACCATAGGCATGGGGTTATATTTGGCGTAACATGGCAGGTTCTGAAGCACATACACGGCCACAATGCTGGTTAAATTTGTATCTTTACCATTTTCGCCGAGAGGGCGTTTTACTTTTTTGAGCTGCATATTTATATTTATGACAATACAATTTCATCTTTAACTAGTTTGTCGTTTATGTTTGTTAAAGTTGTGTCTCCAAAGAAGGTGATGTTTTCTTTTTGTATGTATGTAAATCTCTGACGTTTTGTGATGTATGAATTTGAATCTTGAATACAGTCAATAACAATACAATACCGTACAATGCAATACAAAACAATACAATGCAATACAATACAATGCAATTATATATACAATAAAATACAAGTAACACTTCCCCGAGTGGGTGAGGGAGCGTCTATTGCCCAGTGGGCAGGTTGAGGCAGGCCCATGAGAGAGGAAGAAGGTGATGGCACACAGCTTGTTAGGAGATCTTTGTAGGCAGATCACTGCTTTACAAGTGGCCATAGCTCCTGATTGGAAACGTTTATTAAAGCAAATGCTCTATTTATTGCTGGACTCTTCCAGTGACAAGGCAGTTAACATCAATCACAGATAAAGGATGGCCATCAAACTGACATTGGCATTATGGCAAACGTATTCTTGTGCATTTAGTTACTTCCTGATTAGATGCTGATTGACAGGTCAACGAGTGCAGAAATGAGCAAAAATGGCTAGGCATGCATGTACTTGCTGGGTAGAGTTCAAGCAATGGCATGGCTGTTGGTTCATCTGTATTTATTGCTACTTCATCGATGTCGTGGGTAGTAGGGATATTTATGTGAAGAAAACGGAGTATAGTTGAATCACAGCTGATACCTTTATGCGTAGATGGAAGGGTACACCTATACATCCATGGTATGGATATTTATGCCTTTTCCGATGAGAATGAACATTCGGTGAGACGAAAAACAACTCTCATTTTACCCTCAAAATGTCTACATTTGGCGATGTACTTTGTAATCTTCACTTGTTACATTCCAGAAATATGATTTGTAGGGGCTGGTGTGGCGCTGAGAAAGAACATTAATAAGCGTGTGGTCGAGTTGTAATTTCCAACATGATACTACTTGATACTATACTACTGGACGCTATATAAACGTGTGGTGTCGTGTACGTTGCCTTACATAATATAAGAGCTGAAAAGCAAAACACATCGGTATTTATTGAAAAGAGAAGAAAAATCTCGTCCAAGTTCCTTTAAAACTGTGGATAGCAACGAACACCTCAAAATCAACACACATACAAAGAAACAGACCAACATTTTTTTTCGCCTATTTAGAATAATAATATGTGAACAGGCCCCCACCCCATAAAAATAGAGAGGGAAAAAGAAAGAACTAGAAAGTTAGAAATATGTTCTAGTCATTATGGTTATGTGCAAATGTGTTTAATTGAAAAATATACAGGAGGTCTAAACAATCTTTTTAGATTAGAACGTGTCATTGTCTCATTGACAATGTGGGCGCAGTGCTCCGTTTGAGAAAACATCAGATACCGACATGCAATACTTCTTACCTCTTGTCGGCTCCAGCTCTGCTCACTAGTTTTCACCTTGAATTGCATTAAGTGCCACATACTTTATCTCTGGACACCTGGACAAAGAGTTCCATCGCTAATTTCCATAAAGGCTAGACACTTAAGTGACACTTGACAATAGAAGTATATTAAATTAGACGTTGGAGGCACTACATTTGCATCTATGCAACTTTTTCCGTATTGACTATTGCCGTGTACTCAAACCTGAGCAGCCGCTTTAACAGTCAATACACAGTGTATGTGTGGATACCTGTCACACTTGAATCTATCTATCTACCGGGTATCTATCTATCTGTGTGTGTGTGTGTGTGTGTGTGGGTTTGTGTGTGTATTCTGCTTCCTTTATTTCTCTACTATCTTGTTCTAGATATGATAAATATTCATAAATTACTGATTTATGAAATGATACATATTTCTATTTTTAATATTGCACCATGGTAAAATGTTTAATTCGTTTAGTAATATCCCTTTTCTTACAGTAGAAATACTGCTTTTTCACATCACATTGACAGATTACCCATAGTACAGGACTAATAGTCTTTTGTTCTGTTTTCAATCAATCCTGCACCTGGACCTAACACCTACCTGCTCGCAGAATGATCAGACTGCGTCAATGGTTGGCAACCCGCACATGGTGCCACACAGGTGTTCAAGAGTGCTCACGTGATTTATGTGAAGACTTCAAGCTCAGAATATTCTGACATTTTGTCATGAATGCAAACATGATGTGAGTGAATTATATTGTGACAGATGATGATGGGGATGATGATGAGGATGAGGATGAAGGTCGTGGTGTATAAGATACTAAAATGCAATTGTGTGTCAACCCCAATAGGCATAATTGACTGTGATCGTAAGATACAACTTAAGTCGCTTAATAAATTCTTGAAGTTTTTCATAAATGCAAATAGATTGTGAGTGAATGGCATTGTAAGTGGTGATAACGGTAGTTGTGTGTATATAATATATTGGAAATCAATTTAGTATCATCCAAATTAGGTTTTACACGTATATTTTGAGTGAATGACGCTGTAAATATTATGGCGTTTCATGTCAAATATGCTTTAAACCAATTGTGTGACAATTATGTTTGCATGATATTGTCTTTGTTCGAAAGATATTACTCAAAACTTCTCAGAGATCACTGACCGTTTGTCGCTAATGCACAATCAGTGTAACTAAATGGTTTTGTAAACGGCGATGGTGATGATGATGGTACGTTATATATTGAAACTCAATTATGTGACGTGTATGTTCATATGCTATTGCCTTAATGTCCCAAGGATATTACCAGGGATCCGCCAGTGGTTACGATGCCTGGCTCCCAAGCGTGAGTTTGGAGGTTCGCGTCTCCACTGGATCCCAAGAAGCGTGTTGGTCTGGTCTCTATATAAATGTGCGGCGTTGTGGAGGGCTGTCTATTGTCATTCTGCAACTGAAAGGCCCCCTTGGAACTATTCGGGAAGAGAAGGGAATTTCTTCCCGATTACGGGTTTCTATCTCGTCGCGATACACTCTTGAAAGCGACGTAAAACCCTTTCCTGCCTTCCTTCTTTCCTTCCTAGGATATGACGGTCCACATGGCCCACATGGCTACTCTGAGTATAAGTGGTTTATTCGTATTGGATTTTACAACCATATAAGAATGTTTTGGAATATTATAGGTAGTAACGAAATATTTTCATAACACCAGTGATGCCTTTAATCCATTGCGTAAACGAACTGTACACCATAACATTAATATAAAGTACTATCGTGTTCTCAAAGACAAATGATCTACTAGTATTAAAAAATATATCAAAATTACTTCAATGTCTGAAACAAACATACATCGTTACAATTGAATAACCTATCCATTGATATAGACAATTAAGGCGTTAAGTATATTGGATGAACACTTTAATCTCGTGTGATATAGGAAACTCATTGTTATAATATCTGAATTTTCCTATTACATAGATATTATAAGTATTTCCCATTCCACAAATATCGAATAAATCATTGGGAATACTGTACATGCTTTCTGAATCTCAGTTGACGCCTATGCTCGGTCACATGGCTCGCCTTGCAAGGTACTTCGGTAGGGAACGGTTAAGACGTATATTATTTTAAATTTCCAATGGCTTGTTAATCGTAATTGATATATACAAACAGACACTATTTTTTGAGTGGGTTATGTCTTCCAAGTCAATATAACTCTCAATTTTGGGCAAAGGGGTTCCACATACATTTCAGGAAGTATAAATACATGGTGAACTTATACTCTGAACTTTTTCATCATTAAAAGCTTCGTAAAAAGGTTTATCGAATATACATTAACTATTCCTTATGGTATGCTAATCAAAATGGAATATTCTTTCATTCACAATAAATGCCCAATAATAATTCATAACGATCACAAGGCACACTAGACTCAATACATGTAAATGACAGTTTAGTTTCAAGGTCGTTGTCGACATATGTGATATCATTGGTACTATATTGCTTTTTCCAAATATTAGTATCCCATTCCTTGGGCGAGCCTCCAATTGCAATGTGTTAGACGCAAATTGCAAAATGAAGAATACAAAAAAAACAGTTGCAAACAATTTGTAACATTCAGAAGTTGGTATGTATCAGGTATTTATGAGGCCTTCTTAAAAAAGTAGATTTATTCGAAAACTGTGTGAACATTACACGCAGCTCAATTGTTTCCTAACATATAAAATGGTATATGGACCTCTCACCTTTTATTCGACGTACACATTTTTATATATCGAGCCTGGCTAGCACACGGAAGAATATGTTAAAATACCATATGTAAAGATATTTAAGACAATGTTAGCATTGTCCATAGAACTGTGCGTTGAGGTCCCAGATATGGCCTGCCAATTTATACACTAATTGTTATTTCAGATGGGACAACCAGATACTCACTATACAGGCCCTCAGGACACTACTTCCCTCTTACGAGAACTCGACAAAAAGACTTTCTCTCAAACCTAGGGGAGGCATCCGCGACCTGCCACAAGTCTGGGGTGTACTCGGTGATAAATAGCCCTTCCTTAGCGCCACTTCAAAACACTTTGGTATAAGTTACTCTCACTCTGGGATGGCAGTGATAATAAACGTTCCCCGGGACACATATAACTCTCTCCCATCCATTTCATCTGGACCTCTATATTGCTTGCTGCACTGTATTTAAGGTGACAGCAGAGCATACAAAGATATCTATGGCAGACATTCTTCTTTACATGTACTACGCCATTGGCGTCAACAAAGCCATTGCTTGCCAAATACCAGCGCTTAAACTCAGTGTAGTGAATACTGATTCACCCTCAAGTAGTAATCTAGATTATTCCTGAATCCTGTATTCTATGCTTAAGTACTCTCCAGTCTTCGAAAGGTTTTCAAGATTGCATTTATACCGTGAATGATGGACAATATCATATGTCAACACATCTAAGCAATGCAATTAGTTTTCAAGCCAAATTATTTTTCAGCAATTAAGTTCAAGCTGTGAATATGATATAGAAATATGAATAAAAACAGTTCACTCATGAACGAATTACAAAACAATTAAGTTTCACCAAAGGTCATTTGTCATTCTTATGGTTGAAGTAAACTTGTTTAATGAGTATGTGTTAAATGTTATGTTAAACTTTTTTTATTATTCTGATATCATCGCAAATTGTAAAAACACGCCCTACTGATCACCAAGCTTTCTATAACAAATGACGTCATTTATTATGCTCATCCAAATTACATTCATGTTGTCTTATTTTGATATTTAAAAAAACTCGATCTCTAAGGAAATCCACTTTCCGTAATCATGGTAATCCACGTTATAGACTATCTGAGTAGGTGTCTATGGAAATATTGTCGGTATGTTTGTCTACCATTCATTGCAGTGTGTTTGAAACATACTCTTTCCATATGTTAGTGAACCTCCCAAAATGATTAAACTCCCTAGTTTTTAAGATGGATGGGCTATTTCAAAGGTAGTAATTATTATGCAGGAAAATTGCATTCTAAAGAGAACAACGCTGTGCTGACATCTATCGGATATGGTGAGGGGCACACCAGTGAGTTGTCTGAGCCAATTTATTGAGAAGGCACCTTGAAACATTTTTTGACTCGTTTGCATCTTGAGTACGCACGTGATCTGACGTTTTAAAAAATTCCCAAAATGTAGTTTTATTTGAAAAGGCAGTTAAAGAGGGTAATGTGCAACCTAACAGGAATAATAATATGCAGTCAAACATTTATCAGACTACTGCGTTGTGATCAAATTACCTCCACATCTGTCATATGATAAAGTATTTATTGTAGAGATATGCATGGGTTACGGTATATAGACTAACTTATACCGACACATATTTCATTTTACGATTTGTTTTTTCGTCCACAAGCCGGGGAAGGTACTATTATGACACTGCGCAAATTTATGAATCAATGTTAAGCAGTTCATAACTTTGGAATACTATTCTCAGCCTTTAATTCCTGGTCGAACACTCCTCAGAGCCTACTATTCATATATTATATTACCCCCACTCCTCTATCGTGCATATCGCATGTGATACACTATACAATCACTAACAGTCATGCTCTATTCAGATACATCCGTATAGAGGATACTCTTTTCAAATTATGATAGATATTGTTTTGAATACATTTTTGCAGATGTGGCAAGGTGAGGAAAGAGCGATCTACTCTTATCCACTGGTATTATAGTCTGACTTTATAGCCGCTGATGGCACTCTTCATGGCTTAAATCGAGAGAAGATAATAAAGACTCCCATAAAAGATAAGCATAATAGACGTTCTAAAAGTCATATCATTGCAAATGACAATAATGCACAGCATACAACCATCAACTAAAATGACTTTATCCACTATACAATGAAACAGGTTTCAATGGATACGGATATTACGCTGTGCCTTTGCATCCTATATTACCTTTACCGCTTCGGTGATAACGCCTATGGCTTATTGTGATAATGGTGCTGGCGTCATTAAATAAAGACTGTCTGGAAAGGCTCTGGCGAAGTGTTTTATTTCTTCCTCTCGGAATGATAATACGGAAGTTACACTTCTGAACATCCGCTGATCAAATAGCATTTGTGGCTCGACACCTGGAACATTGCATCCGCCTCGCTATGGCGGCCTTTAATGTCCGCTGGATTGCCATTGTACACGCCATCTAGCCGCCCAGGCAACAGGGAACAGCTTGCCTCTCTCAACACCTAGTTACACTGTTAGTCCTGATCCTTGCTGCTACAGCTATACGCTATTCTCCCTTGGGCAAAAAACACCCACGCGCCATCCTCAACACCCTAATATTGGGAGTTATTAACACATTATTAATACATTATCTGTTATCTTCCCACTATTTGCATATGTGTAGGGCTATGTATAGGGTACTAATATACTTAATATAGCTTTCCTTCCAAATCATTTGCACAGATTTGGAAGGATGTCATAATAACAGCAAAACATGTGCAAATATGTGATATCTTTCCGATTTTTTCCTTCGAAATCAATCACAAAACATTTGGAATGGATTCCATGATTGCTTTGAAAAACGTGAATATATACATTTAGGTGTTCATATTGGCTTCCTCCGCAAAAACACATTCGGAATGATGTTATGATAATATAAACACACTATGAACACATATTTGATGTTTAACATTGACATCATTCCAATTCGCTTACAAAATATATTTGGATGTAGGACACGACGGAAACAAATAAACTGTATGCAAAAGTCACAGGGGGAGATAATAGTTACATTAAGTTAAGTTCCATTTTGATCCAATGTAGATACGTGTTATCTAGTGCTGCCAATTTACATATTAAGGGTGTCGTCTTATGTTATGTGACGTTCATCAAAATACAACAATCGATATGCAAGAATTCAGATGTATTGGCGTATCATACGCCATAACAAAATTAACGGAAAATTCTGATAATAATTTTTCATACACGTATATAATTAGGAATCAAAACACAACAGATCATTTTTATTACGTGTGATATATTAACAATTAAGACTGCTCCTGAATTACACAAGTTATGAATGATGATGAAAGTAACACAGTAAATTTACAATTTTATGAAGTGTAGTTATGAATACAAGTATCAAAATGAAGGGAATGCACGGTTTGCATCATTATTTATATACAATACTTTGTTTTAAACAAACCTTACAGTACTGCAACTGAAACATCACTGTATAAAAGAGATATAATGTGTGTGTGTGTGTGTGCGTGTGTTTATGTGTGTGTGATCTTTGTTTAATAACTAACGTCAAAAGCACTAGTTTTCATGCATGTAGCCAGTGTGGTCTTTATTTTTTCTATACTCTATCAGGGCATACTGTTCAGAAAGGCTGTTCTTAGCACAGCCTCTAGAAAAACAATAACGAAACATGCCACATTGTTTTCCACGTAGCAAAAGGACAATTATATCATTTCCCACATTAATCATTGCAGGTGTTTGGTTTGTTTTAGTTTGGTTCTCTGGCTTGTGACAGCGCATCATGAAAGATAGCTTGATATTCTCCAGTACAGCATATTCAACTTATTCAAAACTACTCTCAAAGTGACAGATACAAATGGAGAGAAAAATAACCTCTATGGAATATCCTGTTATTGTCACTTTATATAACAAATTATGCCTCTAGTGAAGTGGGTAAAATCAAACCATTTATTTATGTAGAAATATGCACAATCGCTGTTTTGATATTGCAAGATTGACTAATCCGTGTTTTAAGTAAATCTTCAGGCAAAAATACGGTACGGAGGGTTTAGAACGTTGACTTTTTGCTAAGCATTGTCATTTTCCTTGTCCTTTCTTTGCTTGATATATTAGATGACTATAACCTTCCTGTTCAAATCAGTGATATATTTGGAATTTCAATTATTGTTCCTTTTTTGCAATATTGCAGCTAAGTCGTGACTAGCCAGTTGTAAGTGGTGGAGGAAACTGAAGTACCCGGCGAAAACCACCGCTTAACCCCAAGTCACTTGCATCTTTCTAATATGCCACAGCCGTGATTCAAATCTGGGCAGAGCTAGAGGTGAGACACAGCTAGTAGTCGGTGGCATCGCAGAGACCATACAGGCCTCATGCCAGCTATTGGACATGCCATATTGGTGAAGTTGAGCTTTAATAATTCTTTTCAGTGTTTCTGTTTCTGTTTCAAATAGTTCATAAGTGTCACTCTACAATTTTAATTGAATTCGGTAGAAATTCACAAAAAAATCATGGAGAGATGTGTGTTGTGTTGCGAAAATATCATCAAATTTCTCAGGGCGATTTTGGGTATTACAGATTTCTATGAGTTAACACATCTTAATAAGATTAAATCTAGAACCGTGAAAAATGCTTAACTGATCTTAGCGGGGATTCCAAAGAGTCTTGCGTCTTAGCATAAAGAAAGAGGCCATTTGACTGTTGCGGATAAACCAAATCAGCAATTATTGAGTTGGTATTGGTTAACCCATTCATGACGTACATGTAGTAGTCCAGTCAATCTACGCTGAAAATGGCCTAACCTAGAACAAATTGCTACAGAAGGTTTTTTTGCTTTGACTGGTTATTTGGACCTAGCTGAACATTATATCAAAAGTTTCCCGAAAGTTACCCCCCCCCCCCCCCTAAGGACCCTAATTTGCATATTTTCACCTAAAAATGGGCAAAAACATATGATTTGGGGGATTTCTTCAGCATTTTTTGGTTTTTGAGAGTTGAACCTCCAATGTTGGCATGTATGTACTACAGATGTTGTTTGACATTGCTATGAAAAAATATTCTCCGAAAATGTATCCTAGTGGTCAAATTTGGGACAAAATGATTAGAAAGTGCTAAAAACGGACATTTTTTGCAACGTTGCTGACGAAAGAAGCCACCCTACAGACTCAAAAAAGATTTTAACACCAAGGTTTAAGCTTAGAAAACTGCCCTAGATTGTACTAAGCCCCAGAAAACTAATATCGGTATAACTTGGTACCACTTTGGGGGACCACCAATAACCCTTATATTTTGAAAGCCCTTGAACCCCTTTTTATGCCAAATTGGACAATTCACTGATTTCAGGGCCTTGTATTTCCTGAACTAACCATTATATAGCAATGATATCATTAGGTCTCAATGAGTATGTTACATAGATGCTGCAGAAAGAAATATTTATTTTAATATTGACCCTTTGGTCAAACAAAGTCATTTGAAAATGGCCATTTGACCTTCGCTAAGGAGAGTTTTGGTTATTTACATCACATATTTCAGGGCCTTGTATTTTCTGGACTAACAAGCATATAGCAACTGAATCTTCAGGTCTGAATCAGTATGTTACATAAATGCTGTAAAAAGAAAACATAATTGTGATATTGACCCTTTGGTCAAATAAGGTCATTTGAAAATGGCCATTTGACCTTTGATAAGGAGCGTTTTGGTATTTTGCATCAGTTGGGGAGAGGGATTGCGTAAATTGGTACCAGTTGGGGGGACTGCAAATTACCCTTATATTTTGAAAGCCCATGAACCCCTCAAGTACCTGCTTGATGGACATCTGCAGCTGGTAGCTGTTTTGAGATATTGAGCTCCCAAGGTACTAGTACCGGGTATGTCCCTTTTTATGCCAAGTTGGACAATTCACAGATTTCAGGGCCTTGTATTTCCTGAACTAACAGGCATATAGTTGCTAAATCCTTGGGTCTGAAGATGTATGTTACATAGATGCTGCAGAAAGAAAATACAATTTTACTATTGACCCTTTTGTCAAATAACGTCATTTAAAATGACCATTTGACCTTTGCTAAAGGGAGATTTTAGGACCTTGTATTTTACGACGTAATCAATAATCATACAGCATCCTCAGGTCTGAACAAGTTTGTTACATTGATGTCGTAAAAAGACAATATGATTTAAATATTGACCCTTTGGTCAAATATGGTCATTTGAATATGGTCTTTTTACCTTAGAGAAGGAGCTAATTGCTCTAAATGTACCGTGCCAACATTTAATTCCTGCATTAAATGCATGGGCAGCCTGTGCACAACACAATACACAAATGTACCCCTGATTGCCACCCACTTTTCTGGGCATGGATGACCTCACAACTGAAAGTAGCTTTGAATCACAAGCTACGTTGGTCAATGATGTCCTTGGCTTACTTTTTGACATGTTATCCATGGGTGTTTGTACAACCAGGTACTTGCAGACATCCGCTTGATTGCTGCAGGAATTAAATGTCTGCAGTACTTAACCCTAGATAAACAATATTTTCAGGGCAATGCAAGTATACAATAGGCATAATGTATAGGGGTAGTCAAAAAGGGTTATTTGAAAGTACCTGTTTAATCATAAAAAGATACATTTTGGCTATTCTCTCAGTTTATGCAGATCAATATCTTACAAATTACTATAGCAGTTTTTTGAGGGCTATATCTAAAAGCATGCTGTATAATGAAGTATGTTTTTTTTCTGGTCATTCTTCTTATCAAAAATAAAATTTGAAAGTGACTCTATGGGCTGGATCCAAATTTTTGACCAATTGGTCGCATTCAGCGAGTCTGCAAATGAACCTATTTTGGAAGCACTTGATCATCATTTCAATTTTTGGACAAAGTAGTTTGGTATCAGAACTTTTAACAGGTACCATGATACATTATGTGAGGGTATAAACAGTATCAAATATATAATACATCTAAGACATATTGATCTGCAAAAACTGATAAAATCAACCGAAACATATTTATCATGGTGAAACAGGTACTTTCAGATGGCCCTATTTGACTAAAAATTGTCGCCTGGCAGTATCCCTACTCTATACTTGCATAGCTCAGAAATAGATTAAGTACATTTTGAGAAATTGGCCATTGAAAATTGAAAAAATACTAGTACCGTATTACCCTGCGTACGACCCGCACCCCCTAGATAGTACGCACCCCGTAACCAAGTCCCTCTCCTTATGTAAAATACAATTCCCCATTTATAATAAGCAGGGGGAGTTGGCCGGCCATTAAGTGCAGAGAGCTATATGTCTGCCCTGGTCTTTCAGCTGAGAGGAACGAGTCTAGGACAAATAAACAGGACACAATTACAATTTGATAAGGGTTTGTGATGGTAAATTGTAATTGATACTGATTTCTGCCCATTTGTTGACATCACTCGTCAAAAGAGCAGACAACAGCTCGTGCCAAATGTGCTCCCCTGGTTTATCCGTATCAATTTCAATTCACCCTCCCGAGGCCATTTTATCCCCTAATTATTACGTAATCAAAATCCAAATATTGATGGATATGCCGTACTTTCCTCTCTGGGGTACTTAAATGGTGTTTTCCAACCCTGCCCCACATGTCCCCCACCCGTGGCATCGATGTGAAAAAGTTCTGGTTATATGTACCTGTTGATAACACGCACCCCCTTTCTTTGACATAAGTGCTGCACTGTATAAAAGTGCGGGATGTACGCGGGGTTATACTGTAACCAAAATGCGCCGTATCTAAGGTCAAATGGCCATTTTTAATTGACCTTGTTTGACCAAAGGGTCAATATCATAATTATATTTTATGTTTACAGCATCTTTGTAACATACTGATTCAGACCTGAGGATTTAATTGCTATATGCTTGTTAGTTCAGAAAATACAAGGCCCTGAAATCTGTGATGTGAACAATCGAAACTCTCCTTAGCGAAGGTCAAATGACCATTTTCAAATGATCTTGTTTGACCAACGGGCCAATATTAAAATAAATATTTCTTTCTGCAGCATCTATGTAACATACTCATTGAGACCTAATGATATCACTGCTATATGATGGTTAGTTCAGGAAATACAAGGCCCTGAAATCAGTGAATTGTCTAATTTGGCATAAAAAAGGGACATTACAAGAACCTTGGGTGGTCAATATCTCAAAACAGCTACCAGATGCAGATGTCCATCATGCAGGGACTTGAAGAGGGGTTATAGGGCTTTCAAAATCTAAGGGTTATTGGTGGTCCGCCCAAATGGTACCAAGTTATGCGGTCCCCCAAACTGCTACCAAATAACCAAAACATTCCTTATCTAAGATCATATGGCCATTTTCAAATGACCTTATTTGATCAAAGGGTCAATATTAAAATTATATTTTCTTTTTACAGCATCTATATAACATACTTATTCAGATCTGAGGATTTAACTCCTGGGTGATTGTTATGTCAGGAAATACAAGGCCCTAAAATCATTGATGTGTAAAACCAAACGGTTCTGATTGGAGGTTAGATGGCCATTTTCAAATGACCATATTTGATCAAACGGTCAATATTACAATTATATCTTCTGTTTACAGCATCTATATAACATACTTATTCAGACCTGTAAATTCAACTGATGTGTGATTGTTAGTTGATTGAAATACAAGGCCCTGAAATCTGTGAATTGTACAATTTGGCATATTGGCCATTTTGAATTTATGCAAACTAGGGCCCTTAGAGGGGGTAACTTTCGGGAAACTTTTGATATGATGTTCACTTAGGTCCAATGAACCAGTCAAAGCAAAAAAACTTTCTGTAGCAATTTGTTCTAGGTATTTCATAATTTGACTGGACTATAGGTGTCAGACAATATATTTCTGATATAAGCATCGCTATAAAAAATGTTTGAGGGAGATATGTATTTTTTATTTCCTAACAACACACACGCAAGAGAAATAAACAAACAAATACTGGGACATATAACACACAACAAATGCATCTTTTTGTACAAAATTGGAGGATAAGATTTTCAATTTTACCCTAAAATGTGTATTTTATCTGACCAGTTTTTGTTCAAATATTGGAAGTTTCCCCTCAATTTCAACATAATACAATTCATATTCTAACTGCACTGATAGTTCATATCTGATTTCTGCTATATTTGTCACCTTACCTTTCTGTCTGTTTTTGTATATTTTATTTTTAGTCAATAAGATCACTATATCAATTATGGAGTTCCTATTGGCAGTACCAAATATTTTTTCTGAATCTGAAATTTTGATATTATCTCTTAGTACCATACCTAACGATAACTCAACCTGTCGCCACAATGTATGTATTTTCTGACATTCAAGAAATGCATGCTCAATTGTCTCGGGAGTGTTGTTACATAGAGGACATTCTAGATTATCCACAATTTTCATACTATATATAAGTTCATTTGTAGAAATTCTTCTATGCAATAATCTAAATTGTAAATAGCTGACATATGTGCAATCAAAATACCTATCTATTTTCTTAAAGAATTGATTCAGATTAACTTATGATATCTCTTCTAGCAAACTGTCAGACCATTTTTCTGCACATTTACTTAATATATCCCCATTTTCTGATGTTAATCTTTTATAAACACGTGAACAGCCTTTTTCATTGCCTACTAATGATGGTAAAAGTGAGATATTTTGCACCTCCTTATCAATATAAAGATTTCCTAAGATTTTTGCTGTTTTGATTTTTAGAGCATTGTATTCAATGAAATTGCATATAAATTCTTATCTTTCTAAATTGTGCATACTCAATAAATGGCCCTTAGCATCCAAAATGTCATATCAGGAACGGTGAACACTTTAAAAAAAATTCTTATTATTGTGAACAATTATTTCTTTATTCAACCATAGAGGAAGATATGGTTGTAAGAACGTAAACAACAACTCTCGTAAATTTTTGTTTTATTCCATGTTTGAGCTTAAAGTTATTTTGGTATCATATTTGTGTAGTGCTTTTTAAGGGACACTCTTGGCATGAGAGCGTTATTAGGGTGTATCAAGAGAGAAATATCCATTATCCAATTTCCAGTTACAAGTTATACTTGCACTAATACAATGCAAATGGCTTTGTCAGAATTGCACACTGCACAACTTATTTCCTATCCATTTTCATCAGAAGCAAAATTTTACGGTTTTAATTTTGTCATAAGCCCTTATGAAAAGAAAGATGCGGCCCTGTATCTTTGGGGTGCCTGAACACAACTTTATGAAATTGGCCACCAAATAGCTTGCAGAGATACAAAATATTTGAAAAATTCATATGACCTTGAAATGATCTTGAACTCTGTATGCTCATCGTATCTGACATTTGGTCAAAGTTAATGCCTCCTAATGATAACATGACAATGAAAACTATTCCCTTGTACATCATGCGCTAGGATATATTTTCAGGACAATCTCCAGAGAAAAAGCGACATTTGATCACATTATTAGGTAGATTCTGATAAGAATATATGATTAAAAAAAGATCACCCCAATATCTGCTTTTGTGGAAAAGTTATGTCCAATTTCTGACATCTACGATGATCTTAGACCTAAAATTTTTCGAAAATTGGACATATCTTTTCACCTGAAGCAGATATCGGGATGGTCTTTTTTAAAATGATACCTACACGTTGAGGTCTAACTAGTCAGGTGATTGTCATATTGGAAGGGCAAACATGTTTGCCAGTAGTAGAGAAAATACATACTTTGCCTTTTACTTTCACAAAACATTCATTCATTTTTGTACTTTTTGTATTGACTATTTTGCAAATGCATTCTAGGTTGCTCTTTTTCAGAATTGTTTGGGAGCAAATTTTTCAATTTCACACCAATTTTGAGGAGTAAATGTGATAGAATAGAGGCACGCTGAGAAAAATATATATTCTAAGGTCATTCAAGGTCATTGGGGTTATTAGGTTTTTCGTATTGTAAATAAACAAAAAACTTCTTAATAATAAAAAAAGAGTTTTTCGTATACACATTGGCTATCTTGTGGCCAAAACTCTTGTGTGAAAATATGAAAATAAATCACAAAGATATGCCCATGTAGGCCCTCCACTTCCGGTGTTGGCCTATTTGGCCCCATAGTGATTAGTCAATACACGTCACATTTTTCTACGACCCTCTTTCACAACTCGTAAACTTTATCTCTGAAGAATACAAAGTACATCAGTATTATTTTCATCTTGAAATTTGTTTTGTGTATTTGAATATTGTTGAAAATAGTAAGCAGGGAAAGAATTAAACAAGCGATGAAATAGTGAAATAGATACAAATCCATTTCACCTTGAGAATCTTACTCAATTTCGTACACGACCTTCTTGTTGTTAAATCATAAACTGTATGATACATTTATGAAGGAACATAGGTTAAATTCAGGCAGCGCCATTAAGGGAAAGCGGGGCTGGCAAAGTATTAAATATTGATGGTGTGAAAGGAGAGTTGTAGAGTCAGTCTCACATGGACAGGCTAATTGTCCCGTGTAGCTCGACAGCAGGACGTGTAATGAAGTGAAGTGTCAGGAGGACAATGGGCTCAGGATAGGAAACCATTTACAATAGACCGCGGGGACAGCACGATAAAGTGGGCACAAATGGCCTTTTGAGCGATCAACCTTTTACGACTCATATGCTCAAGTCTCCCACGAAACAAGATAAAAAGCATCAAATAAACATGGCAAGTTTCACAAGAATGGATGCTGTGACAGGTTTTCAGAGAAACCTCTGGTGCACAGTGTGCACTCTTTTTCTTCAAATATTAAAAGTGCTTTTAGACTTGTTTTTATCGGTGCGAGGTCATTCATGAGATAGCTGCACAATGTAACATTGCACCCGATCATGATAAGATATTTAGTAATGCTATATAAACCATAAAACACAGTATTAGACCGAGCTGTGGAATAGCAAAAAAGATATATGAGTAGATACGTACACTGCTAATCGTCTAACCATATATTCAGTAAGATGTCAGTTTTTGATTTAGTAACTATTTTGATTTGGCATGGGCAGTAGGTCAAAGATAAAAGTTGTATATGTAACTATAAATTGTGTACTTTTGAATTCGTTGACAGCAATACATATACCTAATATTTTACTTATCATTACTGTAAATCAATGCGACGAATAATTGTCAGTGAATTTTCTTTTCGCTTTCTCAGTCTCGTATACTTTTCAATTCTGCAATGCTGTAAGGCTCTATGATATATATATGTGACTGTGTGTCTATATATATATATATATATATATATATATATATACATATATATATATATATATATATATATATATATATATATATAATATATATATATATATATATATATATATATATATATATATATATATATATATATATATATATATATATATATATATATATATATATATATATATATTTACTGTCATGCTGTATAAACATCACATACGTACATCGGCGGTAGCATATTAGTCCTTGGAAGAACTCACTTTAAGCATAGGATCTAAAAGGGATGTTTCATAAAATTCTGCCATCTCATACATCTCTTCCCATACGTATTTGCAAGATTAGCTCAGACATAAAAAAGACATTGTCGCGTGCATGATACGCCAATTCCTGCAACAGATGAGACTGGGCCAGGTGTGAGATGGTAAGTCTGGATTTGATGATAAGATAAAGCCCAATTTGGCACCAATGTGATAAAGTACAAGTGACGTAAGTTGCCTTTCATTAGCCTATGTCTTAAGTTATTAGTCAGAACAAAAGGAAAGAGAGGCAGTCTAACATGCAGTAGCTCCTCTTACTTACAGTGAATTCAACCTATGTTCTAACACATGCGTGTTTAATGGCAGGTGAAAGAAAGATCTAACACCTACTTGAGTATCCTCCATCAATAGGATGAGATTATAAATGTCCTATACTTAATACTTTAGATTATTTATATGTCTGCGATAGAAAGGCAGCACTTATAAAACGCTAAATGATATGCTTTAAATGTTCTAACAGGCCAGTGGTTGACTTAGTGCTTAGGTTCCAATTAGGAAAAGTAAGCCAGAGATGTTTTTCCTGCTGCAGGAGCTTATTCTGACTGTAATAACCGCAGAGTTCATGGAAGCCTCTCACGTCTGCATGTTATTGTATACACATATATGCACGCACAGGCATGCATGCGAAAATACCTACATACGTACATATATGTATGTAATATATGTGACCATGTATGCCATATATAAGGATTTATCCACAATAGATGTCGAATGTAATTTTCAAATAAAATGTGAATGTGATGGGGTCCGTTTAAGTTGCTCTACTTTTTACCTCTATTTTTTTCTTACTTTTGGAAAATACCATCTTGATAACGCAACTTCTCTTTCGGTTCGAGAATTTTTTCTTTTTCATTCTCTGTAAAACATATGCTTTTATTTTCATGTTAGTTCACTTAGTATCATAATATATTCATACAATTAGAATCTTGTACAGATAATGTGTCATGATGTATACAAGCAGGTTCCTAGAATACTGGTATATGTGTGATGCAAATGACCATGAAAGTATTATGTAAATGAAAGTTTTGTGTATATATCAAATTGAATAAACTTTCATAAATCATTTACAATCCTTTCCCATTTCCCAAGAAATAAATCTATATCATTTCCTAGAAGAGACTGATACGCTTCCGATTTCATTTGGCTGGATAAATACTTTTTAACTTGAAAAAGGCTTAGTGGTCCACCAGTCTTACGCTTAGTATAAATAACTTCTTTTGCTGATAAAATGACCGTATTGACAAGTAATGTATATCACAAATATGTATCCCCAAGATTTTATCGATTTCTGATATATTTAAAGGTTGATTTGATGCGTCTCACAACTACAGTTCTATACTTCTCCATAAATTGGTCACATTTTCACATTCTAGAAAGGCATGCATAAGAGATTCTTCACTTCCACAGTACAAACACTTTGGATCATCTACTAATTTGTATCAGTGTATCAGTCATAACCCTATTGTAAATAATCTCGAAATGGAATCTTGAAAAAATATATGGAGTTGTTCTCCTGCAAGTTATAAATGAATTTTGAACTGTTACAAAGGCAATATCCAAATACAACTTCATGGTCCAATTATTGGGAATACTAGTTAGTAACCCATTGTTGGATTTAAACATTCTGCCATATAGGTCCCAGCAACCTTTATTGGGACATTCCATCAAAGTAAGTGCCAATGGTAAGTGAGGTCCCAACATAACGGGTTTCTTTTTTGAGTTCATCAAATGGTTTTAGATTCTAAATCTTACTGTCTCAAACATTAAGAAATCGCACTAAAAGTTGGAATATGTGATCAAAATACCAAATTGAATAAAGTCGCTGGCTGAGGTGGGTACTCTAATGAATGCGTTTGGTTTTTTATTGATGAACTCAAATATTGAATCTAAATAGTCTGAAAGAAGTCACTGATTAATAAGAACTTACCTTCTACCTTTCAGAAGGCACGATAACTTGCATACTTAAGCCCTAACACCCTATGGTAAAAGTAAAGGTTTAGTTATCAGACCCACTGAAGATATTATTTCTCAGTACCAATAGGTTAATAAACCACTTAAATATGAAAGGAAATCGTGGAGGCAGAAATAAACAAAGCGGACTTGAATTGCACTGCTTGTTGCTCGTTGACGCTACTTTAAAACTCAGTTGGTTAAGAAGATTTCTGCAGTCAAAAAGTAAGTAGATAAATCATCTTCAAGATGTTAATATGAAGTATTTTTTTAAGTGCGTTCAGGACTATTTTGAAAGAACAATATAAATAACTTTTGGTGAGTGGCTGTGTTAAGGATAAGGAGGAAATGCTGAATAGTGTTTCATGATACAATGGTATGATTGGAATTCCATTGAGGAGAGAAGAGTTAGAAAAAAGGTTTCACGTGAATAAGTAATTTCCTAGATGAGATTAACCATATCCAGCCTTTAGATTCAATCAGTAAGAAAGTCTTAATAAACATGAAATTTCTTCGAACACCATAGCTTGGGTTTAAATATAGCATCAGGATACATCTACTTACAGTGAGTCTACCCAAGAAAATGACTTTAAAATATTATGAAAGGTGTGTCTTATATCTAGAACAAAACGAAACCATCTTATGAAATCATTCTTTAAGATATCTGCAGTAAATAGCCGGACAAAAATGATTTGCATTTAGATTCAGTAAGGGTGTCTAGATTCTTCGTTATTCATAAAAGTAGGTTTGACGACACTTATATTTAGAATATATTCAGTTCCGTATTCTACACTTATGTTTATAATTATGTTTGTTATTACCTGTATTGTTACCTATATCAAATATGTTCACGTGTGACTCTGTATCTGATGCGAATGTCATAGCTGACATGCAGGAAACTAAAAAAAAACTTTTGGAAAAAAAATGTTGAATTTGGAAAACTATCTTGTGTGTTAAAACGAATTTCAGTTAATGCCCTTTCTAATTAAAATTATGTATTAATGCATTTGCCATAACCCTCGTACATGTACTTCGTCATTTTGTATTTCAATTTCCTTGAATTTTACAATTACAGTTAATTGTGTACCTTTTCGACTGAGGCAGCATAATTATTATTTCTCGTGTTAAGTTATATAGGGCATTTTTTTAATAGGATTGTTTTCGTAGACATCACAGCACATAACAACATTGTTCACTTTAAGTTATCCCATTGAGGAGTTCATTCACCCAAAGTGCTATGTTAAATAACTCTCTATCAAAGAAAGCGTTGGTATTTATCAGAGTAAATCGTGGTAGCTCTCCATCTTAAGTCCACTCAGACTGCAGTCGGCGCCCATCCCCAGTGACTAGCTATTAGGAAAGTGCCAACCACCAAATGCACTCATCAAATAGGTGTAGGAGGCAACAGCAGTTACTCGGATTTTCCAGCAAACCGACATTTCCGGGGCGGCCCAGGTTAATGGCTTATATTATTGAAGTGGTGATTGCCAGGACAAAGACTGAATAGTAAGTGCTCGACCTTCAGATGCGGCAAGCTGCTGGTCTTGAGGAAACGTGGATTGAGGCAGATTACAACCACTCTGTGTCCGTGAGCGAAGAGTTTGTTTGCACCGCTTAATTGTTAACTCATCCAAACTCAATGTAAGAGGTGGCCTGAAAATAAACTGATATAGTTGACTAGGTGTACATGTTTTATATGAATGAAACTTTGTCATTCCAGATATTAAATTTTAAAAATCAAATACCGTATCATATACTATACTGCTCCATTTTCTTAGTATTGATGAAGTGAGTGAGAGCTTGTATTTGGGCACTGATGGGTTGATGAAGGAAGACTGTTGATGAGGGCGTTTGTCACGTTCTGTGAGGGGGAAGGGACTAGCTAGAGGTCAGGGGTCCCCTGCGTGTTCAGCCTGCTACGCGAGATGAGTGCAAGTGGCCATGTTTAGGTTAAGCCTTTGTTATTATTTTAACAGCTTTCTTCTGCTGCTGCATCTGCGAAACGGTGGGCACAGCCTTCCAGTTATTTGAGGGGATTCCACGTGGTCGAAGGGGCACATATCACTGGCCTTATTGTTTTCCCAGGATGTATTCACGTAGATACCAAATACAAGGTAGCAATGACACAATTTCTACAGTATGTTTGGGATACCAATGCAATGACAAATCAGGGTTTTTTTCAAGATGAGGGTTGAGTTTATTTGCATATATTATGTTTAGATATGGCCATGAAAAAGTATTCTTGTCTTGAAAATCTGAATAGTGGAACCATGTAAAATATACATTAGATTTTTAGTGGTTCAGTACCTTATAGTCTAGCGGCCAAATTTTCAAAAGGCTCTTAAATGAGAGATTAAATACCCCACTATATTTCTTGGTCTCAAATGAAGGGGGAGTTTCTGGGATTTATGAAAGTACCGTGCCACCATTCGGGGACAAGGTCCGATTTTTTTAGAACCGGTTAAGCAAACCACCACACGATTAGTTTGGTGGCCAATCTTAGGGCAAATATACTGGAAAAAAGATGGGTTGTGGGTAGAAGATTTGGCCATAAATATTCGGACAATCCACTTCATGATACAAGTGACCACTCATTTTATATTACATTGTATTTTGAGGCAGCATAATTATAACCACGTAACTATATAAGCAACCTGAAGAAGCAGGCTATGCAGTTCCCTCACGATTGATATTCAATAACAGGTACCGAGGACCTTCCATGTGTATTTCCTATGCTGTAAGTGTGGTCGGAAAAAATATAGCAAAATAAGACGTTCACTCATAAAAGATCGCAGAAGAATAACTTTAATCAAAAAGAAATTGAACTTGCCAAAGCTGAAACCGAGTCGCATACATAACTTGCAAATCGCTGGGAAATTACAGTGTGCATACAATTAGCTGTAAGATATGATGATATTAAGAAATTAATTGCATTTGGATGTAAGACAGAATACTTCTAATCAAGCACACCTGAAGGCTATATCTAAGAATTTATTGCACTCCAAGCAAAGGAAAAACACGAATGATTGCTTTAATGGCGAATACCTTCCTCACACCACATTGCTTGTACTTCACTGAGTGTCTCATAGCAAATACATCCCCCTACTATGTGACTACAGTGATTCAATTTCCTCCCTCAACACGCTCACTGAGCACATTTTGTAATCTCCTTTCCTTCTTAGAAATTAGAAAGCACCAAATTAAATCCGGGCAAGCCTGTACTAACATTGCGGTGTGCGCATGGGAAAATCATCATGACAAATCGCTTAATGAAAAAATGTTTAACTCCTCTTTCAATATTTAATGGCAGGAAGGTTATTGGCGGTTTCCTTAATCTGCAATCTCGCTGATTCCACTGGCAGTCGCACATTGCTTTGACATGATTAATTTGTGCACTTAGGAAAGGGGTGACTTTAAGTAGACTAGCAGCTTGTATCACGGCCTAAATGATTGATGCTAATTCATTTTCGTAGAGGGAAAATAGCGACAAATCATTTCAGACATACAGATCCTCTGACGTAAGGTTGAGGATTCAATGTCTTTAATGATTAGAAATTGATTTTGAA
The DNA here is from genome assembly GCA_963942565.1 of Maea johnstoni. Classification (NCBI taxonomy): domain Eukaryota; kingdom Metazoa; phylum Annelida; class Polychaeta; order Spionida; family Magelonidae; genus Maea; species Maea johnstoni. Next base: position 59,526,309 of record OZ012684.1, on the reverse strand, counting down.
TAGACATCTAACCAAATGCGCATATCGTATATCTTTCCATATGAACTATATTTGGATACAAAATATAACGCTTGGGCCTGGATATGCTCCGAGTGTACAGGTCTATGGTCAGAAGTCTAGAGAAATGTGTGACTTTATACAGAACCAGTGCCACCAAACTATTTAGTAGTACAGGTTCCAGGTTCTACAGCTTCAAGCCACAATTTGAACGGAGCGCCACCTATTTTATTCTTCAGGTTTGCGTTCATGATATGACAAGTCCTACAGATTCACGTTTAAAGCTTTGACTTGAACGGAAACAGCGCCACCTGGATATTTAGTTTCACATGTTCACGTTTCAAGCTTTGATTTGAACGGAAACAGCGCCACCTGGATATTTAGTTTCACAGGTTCACGTTTCAAGCTTTGATTTGAACGGGAGCAGCGCCACCTGGATATTTAGTTTCACAGATTCACGTTCCAAGCTTTGATTTGAACGGAAGCAGCGCCACCTGGATATTTAGTTTCACAGGTTCCGTTTCAAGCTTGGATTTGAATGGAAGCAGCGCCACCTGGATATTTAGTTTCACAGGTTCACATTTCAAGCTTGGATTTGAACGGAAGCAGCGCCACCTGGATATTTAGTTTCACAGGTTCACGTTTAAAGCTTAGATTTGAACGGAAGCAGCGCCACCTGGATATTTAGTTTCACAGGTTCACGTTCCAAGTTTTGATTTGAACGGAAGCAGCGCCACCTGAATATTTAGTTTCACAGGTTCATGTTTCAAGCTTTGATTTGAACGGGAGGAGCGCCACCTGGATATTTAGTTTCACAGGTTCCGTTTAAAGCTTTGCATTGAACGGAAGCAGCGTCACCAGGATATTTAGTTCTAAAGGTGTGCTATCCTTAATAGAAAGCTAAAAAAATTTGATCCTAAATTTCTATGCATCCTCTTAATTGGTGTCGAACCTTTGCATGGACGCTTTTATCGAGATTGCTCAATTATCTGCCGATCATCCCACGTTTGTAGAGCGGCAACTTATACATACCAGGGGTGTAGTAAACACACCACGTGGTCTGAAGGTCCGCCCTGCAAACGTCACGTAGGGAAGATGCTTCAGCCCAGGGAGCCATACCCTGACAGCGTTCACTCCTAATCGTATTCATTAGTATCGCCCTGTTTGCTCTCTCCATCATCTCGTTGCTCGCACGTACTGACTCCAATGTTACCCCGACCACTTAATGACACTAGTGTGGCCTGGCCAATGTGTCAAAGTACAGTCATTTGAATGATCGCTCTTTTCGCATCATTTCGTGATAACCGTGATAGGGCGAAGATATTCTAATACCAGGAATCGCGATACGTGTTTCTGTGGACGTCAACATGTGGGATTGGAACAATAGCGCTCGGAACTTAATCAGGGCTACCACATTGTTAAAAAAACAACTAAATCTGAAGTCCTGGAGCAGGAACAGATAATTGGTTTGTTTACTAGTTCTTCCCAAGAGGATGGATTTTTGACGTTTACAGCACAATACTTTCAAACATGTTTTTATATTTATGGGTATCAATATGATTGATGAAGACCATCTTGAAAATTAAGTTACCAGCAAAAGATAGCTGAAGCCATTGCTCATAAACATAATTACTTCTCTTAGGGGCCACTTGATACTTAAAAGGAGTAAAATCTGCAATAGCTCATCTAACATAACAAAAGCTTCAGGTAAGTTCTGGCAATAGCAAAGTAGGGTAAGTAATTCATCACCTGACTTAACATTAACTTTTAAAAAGGGTGGGTATTGTGGACAATTATAAATTAAAAAGGGTGGGTATTGTGGACAATTATAAATGTGTATTTTTAGTCACTTTCCTGAAACACTATAACACTGATTGAACGGAAAATGTTGCCATTGTAGGGAGAGAATAGAAACTACGGTTAAAAGAAAAGGTCCAAAATTATATAAAAATATCTGATAGTGAAAAAGCTTTGGGAATTAGCAATCATGAAGCAACCTTGTGAATACATGATGTAGCAACTATGAGATCAACAATTTATCAAAAGATAAAAAAATGGTCAAAAGGTTCCTTTATCAGATATCAAACTTAAATTATATCACCAAATGTGTTATGAAAAATATTTTGCAGTTATAGAAAATAGAATTCCAACATTTTAAAGGAAATGGAATTCTCTATATGACGAGCTGCATAATCTGTTTAAAAAATACAATGTATGTAAATCCAATTTTGATATTTTACCCATGATTACAGTGGAACCTTTCGAAGTGACCACCCATCTGAGTTGATCAACCTCATAATTGATCACATTTTGTCAGTCTGAAACCAACTTTTCCTATTAGTTTCACAGTAAAATGAACGCCCCCCCCCCCTCCTTAGTAGACCTATGTGGTCGGTCTCACAGGTGGTCACTTTAGAGGGATTCGAATGTATAGTGTTATCACAATGGGATTGTGCATTATTCTATCTTAACTCAAGGTGACATGATGGGAATGACAAATGTTTAAACAGCAATTTGTAAATTGAATATACTAATGTTTTAATTCATAATACGACAAAAGAAATATTGTATCATGTTTGATAGATAGGAAATATACAATAGATACCATGTTACATTGTACAAGTGCGTTTATCTAATTGATTATTCTCTTACACTTTGGAGAATGCAAATAAAAACTTAAAATATTCATTTAGGTCATTGAAGATAGTATAATATTGCGTTGAATTGCATTGTTACGTGAATAAAATATACCTCAGCCATCATCCCCCGTTGTTAATATGATACAACATTGATGTGTTAAGCGCAGTCATATGGCCGCGCTAATAAGATACAACATATAGTAATACGTTCATAAGTTATAGACATAGTACCTCAGGTACTCGCACTAAGAACATCAACGCTCATTTTCGTACTTAGTTGTAATTCATACCATTGACAACGCGTACCTTTCAAAGCTAACATATGACAATTTGAGTTAACAGTAATCGCGTCAAGATGATACGGCAGAGGCTCGAAAGTGTTTGCGCCACTACAAGTGATATCCATGACAACTTGGCATTCTCGGTGGAGTTTTATTCCCACCTATGATAAGAGGAATAAGGTCAGTGTTGTTTATGCATGATGCATGGCTTGTTACCATGCGCTATTAGCAGTTTCACTAGATGTGTGTGACTTTTCCTATGGGCAATTGCCATGCCTTATTAAACACATCTCTCTTTTATAAAGAACGAAGCACTCGTAAACTAGCCCCAGCTATGCCACTGCGCGAAAGCAAAGCGTCTGATTGAAGCTTGCGTGAGGGACGGCAGGCGAGAAAGTGTTTGCAATGCACACTTTTCCCTCTATTATTCCCACTCCGATCCATTACAAAAACAGATCCAGTTCCATCAAAGCAGTTATACTTTAAACCCCCCATTCCATTATGCCGGCAAATATTTGCTGTCTTTGCGGCGGCTTTGGCTCAGCGGTTGGTAGTGTGGCTAGGTCAACACAACCACGTGTTTGCATTAACAGGGAGATTGGGTATTTCACCATCTCCTCACATTGTGTGAAGATCCACACCCACCTGGTTAAGGGGTGCCTCAGTTGCCGACAGGTCTAAGGCATCGTGTACGGTCTGCTCGCTGTAGTGGTTGGTAGTCTGGCTAGGTCAACATAACCACGTGTTTGAATTAACAGAGAGATTGGGTATTTCACCATCTCCTCGATATGTGTGAAGTTCCACACCTACATGGTTAAGGGGTGCCCCAATTGCCGAGAAGTCTAAGGCATGGCGTACAATTTGCTCGTTGTCCTCAAACAAGGCCAGAGGTCCATGTTCATGAAAGTGTGAGGCGTGTAAATTACTTTTATACTTATGATAAATATCACAAAAACATTTATGATAGTGTCAATGCTATGATAATCCCAATGTCTTTCTAATTTAGCTCTTGCAAGATGACGATCGTATGGTTTCGAAATTCCCACCGCCGAAAACCATTCCATAATGTCATCTATGGTCCAGGAATGGTATGCAGTACGAAGGGTGTAGATCTAGGTTGTGGGTATCTTTGCAATTCTAGGTAGCCAAGGCAGACTTGGTATATAAGAGTATGGTGCATTCTCTGCCTTTCAATAGATCGCATGTTTCATCCAAGATAACCAATCACATATGTGTGCATTTTGAGACTGGATGCTTTCCTTTCAAAACGATATCAGAAACGTATATTCGATATTTTGGTAAGGGTTATGTATATATTATGCTTATGACCATCGTATGTTGTGTAACAATAGGTCGATATCTATTGGTCGTAGCAATATCAACATCAGTTCAACGCTTGCCCGTCAGTTTCCTTTGTATTTAGTGTTTGTTCTTTATATTATCCCTACCAGTGTTTGTAAATATATTCTTGTGTTTTTACTTTCTCGATGTTTGTAGTGTTGGGGTGCTTTAAATATATATTATGTTACTTGCGAACACACTTGCAATATATTACAAAAATTGCACTGCATTTTTGTTACCAACAATATCGAGTATCATAAGAAGCGACGTGCCTTCATCCTTTAATTCAAGATGCCATACGCATTTATATGTCCCGTCATGTATTTGGTATTCTTGGAATCTCGTGTCTATGAGCTTACATAATGGAGTTTGAGGGTGCGCTTTAGGTTCCTACGTACCACGGCTTGATGAACGTTTGGAAGATTACCAACATGATGATCTGATTTCGGATGACCATGGCGCCAATATACTCACACTTGACCTATTTGTTCTGAAGGCCAATTAAATAGCCATTTAGAATCGCTCACACTATATGGATAATTTAACCATATATGGAATTTAGCGGAAGTATTTCCAAATATTTTTAAGCAAGTCAAGCAATTTCTACATCATGTTCCTAGGTGGAAAAAGAACTGACAATGTGCTACTATATTGCGTTTCCAACATGAAAGTACGTGAACTACAGATGGAGGAAATGATTTATCAATGATTTACAAAACATTGCACCTTCCTATATCAGGTACGTTTATGAATTGATGAAGATCAAAGGAATTGAAAAAGATATGTTTTGAGTAACCGAAAACCGATGCACCTTTGAAGATGTAATGAAGGCATATTTTCACTCAAGTTATCCCTTTGATATTTACCCATAGTACCCGGAGCAGCCAAACGTGCCTGATAAATTTGTGAAATCTTTAAGGGTAAAGCATAATTGATAAGATATTTGAAGGTGAAATATTAATTAGAACACCACCAGCAACTCCTTTGAATTTTTGTTAATTAATTTCTTTCCAAAGATATTGTCAAAAGTAGTATAGATCCCGCTGACCCTTGCATAAGAAACTCTTGAGCATTAATGGGTTAATTCTACCTAGAAAAAATGGAAGCAAGCGAAATATCAACCAGTTTAATGACTTTGGTTTAACGCCCAATTACTTTATCGAAGATTCTCTCACCATAATTGTTTTATACCAATAATGTACACTTCCCCTTCGTGTTTCTAAGGAAATGCATAACGTAATAGGTTGTACTTTAAAGTAGGCAGTAGAGGATGCCGCAGGTTACCTTAATTGCCTGGTGTGTACTTACAGATGTGAACGAATGCAAAGAGCCAACGTCATTAAAAACTTTTCACAATTTTACGCACTCGCGATCGCTGTTTATGAGTAGTTAATAAACTTAGTTGCGAGGATTATTAGATATTTGATCGTTATGCCTCACACTATAATGGGTACTTAGCTGAGAGTGTGTGTTAGCTTTTTAAATACTTTGTCATTGTTTATCTAGCCCAGACAGGTGTGCTATTGAGTACCTTTAATTATATCCTACAGAACTTTTTTTTTAAATATTTATTCAGTCCACATGACATGTCATATATAACAATCCAGGCTTGTACTTCAAACCATAGATCTATAGGAATGGGACACTCGATGAGCATGTGTTCCACAGTCTTCTTCATTTTTACATAAAGAACAGATTGGGGATTTCTTGATGCCCATTTTGAAGAGTTTTTCATTTGTAAAGAATCTTTTGTGTATTGTTCGGAATTGGATGTATTTCAAATAGGTATCATTATAACATGCATGTTGGAGATTGAATGAAGTGGTATGTCAAAACTTGCTAACTGTATGTTACACTTGTTTTCCCATGAATTGGCTATATTGTCTATAATATGAGAGTTTGAACCCTTTAAAAGTTTTGAACAGCCTTTGTTGTCCAGGTTTAATAGTATGTAAAGGGCGCTGTTTTTTGGATAGGGTTCAGAAAAGACTGATGTTTCTTTCCAAAACAAGTATTCATTAATTGTCTCTTTGATATTGTGATAATCAATGAAGTTTAGTTTAATTGAATAAGTCGATTCCAATTCTTCATTGGGAAGCACTGCTTTGGTACGGGATAACAAATCTGAAACCATATTAATACCTTTATTCAACCATTCTCTCCTGATAGGGTAGAAAGCGAAAACCGGGATTGTACCATAGTGGGGTATTCAGTATTGAGTCTTTGTATTGTATTGTACTGTTATCCCACAAGAGTTTTAGGCTTGATAAAACATCCAGCCAAAACCTGTTTGTTGTCATTTCAGAAATACGCTCAATAAAGTCAGGACCTAAAATGAAACATTGTCCAAGTTCAAATTCTTGTGGAATTCTTGTCCATTTACTGTTAGAGTTTAAAAATCTTTTCAACCGTTTTATCAAATAACTGAATGTTATGTAATTTTAACCCCCGTGACATATTTCCCCTTCTAGGATTTCTATGAGGCGCCGTTGTGGACAAAAGTAAAAAGCACAGCATAAATGCATGTAAAAACTTTGAAATTAACTAAATTTTCAATGAAAAATAAAGAAAAACTTTGAAATGAAATAATTTGCTCTATAAAAATAAACAAAACATTGGAAACTTTTCAAAAATTTTGAAAATAAAAAATATTTACTGGAATTTTCCAAAATATTTCTATTTTTTGTAAAAAACTTTGAAAAAACTTTGAAATAAAAATTTAATTCTCTATAAAAGTTCAGCAAAATAGTGATTTTTGTTTCACATTTTCTTTGATAATATAACATTTTTCAATGCCTTTCTTTAAAAATCCCAACGCTTTTTACTTTTTTTTTCAGATAATCTTTTTTTTTTTTGGAAGTTTTTCAATTTCTTTTTGGAAGTTTTCTTTCTAAATCTCACTGTAATTTTTATCAATTCTCACTGCGTTTTTTAGCCTCATCCGGGTCCTAGTGAATCACAAAAGCATGTGACGTCACTATATTTAAAATTTTCCGCGCTTGCACGTGCAAGCTGGCTGCATCAAGGGAGGCATTCAATAACCTGCTCACCGACGAGCAGTTGAGTCGCATACGGGACGCCTTAGCGCCCCTCTAGACCCTCTAGCGCCCCTCCTACAGCCCCAGCTGCAGCTTCCCTCGCTTATGAGTGTGTCAACTTTCATCACGATTGATAACGAATTGGCCGAATGGCGGCTGGTCAAATAACTGGCACACGCAAAGTACCTCGTTCTCGTGAAGTTTGAAGTGAAGGTCCGAGCAGGTCTAAATATTGCTCGGACCTCCTCTTCAGTAGACCTCACGGCTGGTCTGCGGCGTGATGAATTGGGATGGCTTCCTCCCAGGCTGACATTCGATGCCGATGGTCTATCGGCGGGGGAAGCTGCAGTGATCGACCATCGGCATCGAATGTCAGCCTGGGACTCGAGGAAGCCATCCCAATTCAGTTGACACACTCATAAGCGGGGGAAGCTGCAGCTGGGGCTGTAGGAGGGGCGCTAGAGGGTCTAGAGGGGCGCTAAGGCGTCCCGTATGCGACTCAACTGCTCGTCGGTGAGCAGGTTATTGAATGTCTCCCTTGATGCAGCCAGCTTGCACGTGCAAGCGCGGAAAATTTTAAATATAGTGACGTCACATGCTTTTGTGATTCACTAGGACCCGGATGAGGCTGAAAAACGCAGTGAGAATTGATAGAAATTACAGTGAGATTTAGAAAGAAAACTTCCAAAAAGAAATTGAAAAACTTCCAAAAAGAAATTGAAAAACTTCCAAAAAAAAAAAAGATTATCTGAAAAAAAAAAGTAAAAAGCGTTGGGATTTTTAAAGAAAGGCATTGAAAAATGTTATATTATCAAAGAAAATGTGAAACAAAAATCACTATTTTGCTGAATTTTTATAGAGAATTAAATTTTTATTTCAAAGTTTTTTCAAAGTTTTTTACAAAAAATAGAAATATTTTGGAAAATTCCAGTAAATATTTTTTATTTTCAAAATTTTTGAAAAGTTTCCAATGTTTTGTTTATTTTTATAGAGCAAATTATTTCATTTCAAAGTTTTTCTTTATTTTTCATTGAAAATTTAGTTAATTTCAAAGTTTTTACATGCATTTATGCTGTGCTATTTACTTTTGTCCACAACGGCGCCTCATAGATTTCCTTTCTCCACTTTGGCGGTTTGAGCAGGCATTGTCTAATTCTTTAATGCTTAGGAAATTAGGGCTTGGTAGAGACAGGATCATATGGGTAATTTTGGATAATAGCAGAGATTTAATTATTCTTACTTTACCATAAGGAGTAAGATTACGAGTTTGCCAGACTCGTATCAGTTTTTTGATTTTGCCTAGTTTTCTATGAATGTTTAACTCGGTAATTTCCTTCATACGCTTAATATCGTAGTAAATACCCAGAATCTCAAAAGCAGTTGCCCAGTTAAAACCAAATTTGCCCTGCCACGGTATGCTACTGCCTCTTGAAGCCCCACTTTTAACCACATTAGTTTTTTCTTTATTGATATCCAAGCCAGACACTCCTCTGAACCATTTTAAAACTCTAAATACTTCGACTACACTGTCGTGATCTACTTGCAAAAGGAGAATAGTGTCGTCGGCATACTGCAATACCTTGAATTCTTTATCATACACCATTAAGCCCCTGACCTTGCCACTCTCTCTCAGAACGTGTGATAATATCTCAGCGCACAAGACGAATACATATGGGGAGATCGGGTCACCTTGTCTGCAGCCTCTAGATAGAGTTATATATGAGGAGAGATGCCAATTCTGTTCAACTCTTGATTTAGAGTTAGTTTGGCAAAGTTTAATGTAGTTAATGAAGGTCTATCCAAAATTAAACCTTTTGAGCGTATCTTCAATGAACGGCCATTCAATCGTGTCAAAAGCTTTTGAAATTAGTCAAGGATAATAAGGATCCCTAAGTACAGAACTTATATATATATATATATATATATATATATATATATATATATATATATATATATATATATATATATATATATATATATATATGTATATGTATGTATGTATGTATGTATATATGTATGTATATATATATATATATATATATATATATATATATATATATATATATATATATATATATATATATATATATATATATTATATGTGTGTATGTATGTCTATGCGTGTACATTCAAATATACATAAAGTCGTTTTCTATTTCTATTTTTCCAACAATGACTATACATTCACAACACGTTGTCGGTCATGTACCTGCCGGACGTTAATGACATTGAGCTATGATCAAGGACTGGCCCAAAGGTTCATCTTGAGGGAAGGATGATTTGATTTCAGGGCAAGACAGACGACTCGTCTATTAAGACACAATCACATTTCGTGGTGTGAAGATGAGCCAACTTTGCCTCTACATCTCACGGGGGAAACTGAATGGGCCATTCTGTATGCCACACATACCCTGAAACACCTTTAATGAGTCATGTATGACGTAATATCCCAAGGTGGGTCGGAACAATTGTTCTTATTTAAAAGAAGCGCATCACCATCCCAACTGCATATTTAGGTAAGTGTATTAAGGTAATTTTATTTTCATCAAAATGAAAAGGGTGCCGTGAGAAATGGGCAAAGCCCCCCATCGCGGTGATTTGGGGGTAATGGGGATGGTAATGAGTTGCAACCACTTGTAGTAGAGAGATAGAAAAGTGCCATTTGCTGGCAGTAATCTAACTAAGGTACCCGTGGTAATATTTTCATTTTAAAACACGAGCCACTGGGAATGGGGCATATAAAGGAAATGCACCGCCTTCGGTAATGTGCGCTATGCGATATGCATCCACTGGGGGCTAGATGTGTCCTAGCCTCAATTTTCAATTCATCATTCGAATTTGAAATATAAACTGTCAGTTGCATACCAGTAAATCACACAAGTATTCATCAAGGTGCCAATCCATATTCCCTAATCGTAGGGAGTTTCACAAAAGGAGCCAAAATGTCTCAGGGTACATATATACATACATACACACATACATACATACATACATACATACATACATACATACATACATACATGCATAATACATACATACATACACACACACATACATACATACATACAGACAGACAGACACATACATACATGCATACATACATACATACATACATACATACACCTGCATATATACACACATACATACATACATGCATGCATGCATACATACTTACATAAATACATACATACAAACATGCATGCATGCATGCATGCACACATACATACATACATAAATACACATACTTACATAAGTACATATATACATACATAGAGAACGAGTAACGTATGCGTTTACTCGCACTGAGTATGTAACACAAATAGGTACATTAACTCTATACATCTTTGTTTAAATGTCAATGAGTGAAATAGTCTTGTATCAAAAGTGCGTACATAGGAGGTGATACTTATCTCAAAGGTTAGCTTGACTGTAAAGCCAATAAAAAGGGATTTTCCCCGACACAAACGTTGCAAAGATGGTGTCAGCATAAATGAATAACCAGACGAGTCCTCAAGGATTAGTTTATCAACGAAGAAAATACTTTAAAAGTGTTACGGCGTATTCTTCGTGGATAAGAGAGGCACCTTTAAGAAAATATTTTTCTCGGATATTAAGATGCAACTTCCATAGAATATTTTCTATTAATTTACCTAAACTTCAAACTTATCCGCAAGCATTCGTATAGGCCCAGCCGCGGGGATAGAAAAAGGCAAGGAAATGGAATCCCAAATAGTTTACATATGAAGGTAATTATATATGATTAAATGATCAAAGGTCCTATTTTCATCTTGGGTTGAGGAGTCAAACTTTTGGAGCAAATTAGGTTCGAGCGAACAGGACATGATGCAGAAATGTTGTTGCTTGAGATGTTGTTAGTTAAGAATTGATTAACATCTATTCTTACTTGATTGTATTAAGGCTTTGACATATGCTCGTGGTGAGCGATTGTATCATTGCTTGATTTTTATATTTGCTTGATGAATTACTATGACGTTAAAAGAGGCGACAATAAAAACATCTGCCTTGCAGACAATTAAAAGAATACTCGCCAAGCCGCAAGTCATTTGGATATCAAGCACGAGTCCTTGATCCTGAGTGTCCGCTGTATCTATATCGGCTTGGTCGCTATATAAACGTAAGGCATGGTGGAGGGATGTCGTATGTGTGGGTTAGGTCGTAAATGGAAAAGTTTTACCAGTCCCAGATTGTGTAGCGATATGAGCGAAGTGTTGAAACAAAGAAAATAGTAATGATAAATCATTAAAAACATAAAAGGAGAAATCCACCAAGTTATTCGCGTATAACACGTGCAGCTCGACTAATGACAGCGCTGAAGAAAACAACTGTGCAATCAACTACTCCTAAACATCTGTATTGCTTGAGCACCTGCCTCATTGAGTATCTTAAAAAAACATTGGAGGTACGATCAGTTATCACTTAAAAAAGCGTTTTGCTAAATAAAAAATTAAGTGATTCAATCAATTATTTGCATTTAATTACCTTAATGGTACATGTTCTATCCACTTAGAACGTGAATATGACGTAATCGGCAAAACCATGAAACAACAAATGTAAAATCAGAATAAGATAATACCATGTGGAAAAACAAGAAGGTATCGACATTTCAGGACGTTACAGTGTGATGATTTAACCGTGACATTAATGGCGTAAACAGGCAATAGAAATGAACATATCGGAAAAGAAAATTAGTATGACGAAATGGAAAAAATGGAGGAAATGATGTGCAATATCAATAATTTGTTAATCTACATAAAACACCTACATTTTGCACATTTTGTGAGGCGATATCTTACCCAGGTTGCTACTTCGCATACAAACTATTCTACTTTTCCAGTTAGTTATGCATGTTTGGAACCTAATGACGCATTGTGCGTCATTTGACGTATGCACCAATGATAGTATCATGATATGTGAGCTATTATTGGAGTATTGACGGGCGTAGTCTCTGTTTAGTAGAGAACTAATGAGCCAACACTACTGCTGGTGATTGAACGTTTTGAATATTTGATATGGGTATATATTATCATAGCACACGACAATGGGTCAATAGAATGATTCAAATGATAAGACCTATTATGATATAAGACATGCATAAAAAGTCTGTATTACCAAAAGAAGACATCCATAAAGTCCCTCCAAACCGTTGATTTTGTCCTGTGTTTATATATAACGTGTTTATACAGCGTGCCAACATGTTTTCATGATGTTAATACCTTTAGATTTATAATACGACCTAGATAAAGTGTTATACATTCTACATATATAAAAGTCTCCATAATTTGAAGGAGTTTCAATCTTAGAGGAGCCGCAATGAGAGTATATATATATATATATATATATATATATATATATATATATATATATATATATATATATATATATATATATATATATATATATATATGTGTATATGGTCAGTGGTACACTTAATAATGTAAACTTGCAAACTTGATACATGTTGATACATTTAGATTTATAATACGAACTAGATAAAGTGTTATACATTCTACGTATATAAAAGTCTCCATAATTTGAAGGAGTTTCAATCAGAGAGGACCCCCAAATATATATATATATATATATATATATATATATATATATATATATATATATATATATATATATATATATATATATATATATATATATATATATATATATGTATGTATGTATGTATGTATGTATGTATGTATGTGTGTGTGTGTGTGTGTGTGTGTGTGTGTGTGTGTGTGTGTGTGTGTGTGTGCGCACTCACACATAGATACTAGTATATAGAAAGAAAGATAGACAGATATATAGTAGATAGATACACAGATAGACAGAATTACAGACAAACAGGTAGATCGATTATACATATTGTTAGACATCTATCCTTTAGAGTGGTCGGGCAAAAATAAAGGTTTATATACCCTCCCTGTATAGAGGGAGAGGAAAAAAGTTTCATTTACCCTTCCTCTGGAGTGGTCGGGAACAAAATACAGTTTTATTTACCCTCCCCCTGTAGAGGGAGTTGTATGTATCCTCCCACTTGAGTAGGCGGGAACAGATTATTTAGTTTTGTTCACCCTCCCCAAAAGACGGTCTTGAGAATAAAGTTCTTTGTTCCCTCCTTCACACTTCACTTCACGAGTTTTACATACATTCCGGTACTGCAATTTAGAAGCTGCCGTTTCTAATGATAGAATAGACAATTGGGTCGTACCACTTTTCATGTTGAAGCGTTAATGATAGTTTAAGCATAATCAATATTCATAATTGCAGCAATTGAAGATATAGGAAATTAAGAAAAGTGGATTTTATTTACTTGATGAGAACAGCGCGCCTTGATGATACATAACTACGTTGACAGTGTGGATCATATTTGCAACTTAAGGCTGCTTTCATCAGCAGCCTGATCACCATATATTTGAAAGTTTCACTTATTATATTATTAAACGTTCCAAGTTAAAATTTCTGATATTTGAAAGTATGGGAGTTTGAAACTTTGAAACTTTAACCAAAGTTTCAAATTTCTAATATGGTTTGGAAGTTTGAAAGTAAAAAATATATATATATATATATATATATATATATATATATATATATATATATATATATATATATATATATATATATATATATATATATATATATATATATATGTGTGTGTGTGTGTGTGTGTGTGTGTGTGTGTGTGTGTGTACGATTATAAGGATTTGAGAATATGCTTTACGAAAATCTCTCTGGATATTCTGAATATGAAAGGGTTAAAACTCTATATTCTCTATATCAAACCATTAACCGGAAACACCTTCAATGATTTGTAGGCATTTTATTCTCTACACTTGTCGAATGAAGATCTTCAGTGTAATTACAGCGTATGGGAAAACATGTATATTTTCTGGCAGCTGACACAAATACATGATTGTGAGGAAAATAATAGCAATGTGTAGTGGATATGTGTTTCTTTAAAGTAGCTAGGATACAGTAATCTAAGATACGTCGTTTCAATTGTTATTAAAATATTAACGCCATTTTCCAGATATCTACATAATTGTAGATGGAACCCTGCCTTCATGAAATACTGGATGTGTACTGGCTGCTTAAGGTGATGGGTACCATCGCAAGCCAGTTAAAAGCCCTGTCCCAAAACACACCTCAAAGCAGCATAATCCTATAACTAGGTGTATCTCCAGGTTCCTGAGTGTTATCAGGTAGAGAATATCATCGCCACCTGTCATTATTCAATCCATATTCTGTTTTATTTCAAAATTTACAACTTTTTTTTCAAATGACATATTCTCATTAATTACGCAGGTGACGGTTACTGCAGGTTCAGAGTTACTTTAGGGATATCATTGACTATGCCCAATAAAAAGTATTTTTTTGATTTTTTACTGCTGAAGATTTTTACAGACCATAACGTTGAAAATTTTAGTTAGAAATCTGCACACCAACTTCACTTGGTGACCTCACATGCTCATAGCTAGCACCTATTTATAGCATCATGACCACATGCCATTGTCTTGAGATCGTCGATGTGTATCTTTGTGCAACTCTCTTTTGTTTCGAGTGCTCAGGAGTGATCAGCGAGGTATGTCCACTACTATCAAAGGGGTTCCCATGCCTCCACACACGAGATTTCTCACTAGAATTTTCAATGTTATGGCCTGTAAAAATCTTCAGGAGTAAAAAATCAAAAAAATACTTTTTATTGGGATAGTCAATGACATCCCTAAGGTATCTGTGAACCTACAGTAACCATCAACTGCGTAATTAATGAGAATATGTCATTCGAAAAAAAAGTTGCAAATTTTGAAATAAAACAGAATATGGATTGAATAATGACAGGTGGCGATGATTTTCTCTACCTGATAACACTCAGGAACCTGGAGATACACCTAGTTATAGGATTATGCTGCTTTGAGGTGTGTTTTGGGACAGGGCTTTTAACTGGCTTGCAATGGTACCCATCACCTTAACGGCGGAATGACTCTGACGGCAGAAGCTGACAACACATGGACACAAATACCACAGCAGGTGTTGGCATTCGTTCCCATAAACAGTGTGTTGTATAGGTATAATAGGTATAATCAAATGCCAAGGACGCTATCCATGACGTAGACATGTGACATGTAGTCGACTGAGGGGAGGGGGGGGGGGGGGCACCGTGATGCAATAGTGGCATGTGTATTGATTCTTAGTTTGAAAAATCCAAAAGGTAATGGTTTTGCATTAACCCTTGCGCTGTTGGTGGCTGATTTGGATAGAGCAAAACAATTTTAAAAAAGAATTGAAAAACGGCTTTCAAATTAATACCAACATGACAGGGTTAAGGTACTTGTGAAATATGATTGTGCCACCGTACCTTGGACAAAAAGTAGACCCTGCCTCATAACGGGTTAAAGTACCATTACCTTGGAAAAACGTCTTCCTTGTCTATAATTCGCAACCATTTGACATAACTATGTGACCATAGTGTGATTCGGTGTCTCCTGTAATGCAATTTATAAGCATTGGCGAAAACTTTGGTATAAGCTGAGACCAGGTTGGGAGGAGCCAATTTATGGGAGGAGCCAATTTAGCATCCAGTGATGCGCAGTTGAGGTGTTGAGGTACTGCTGCAGCTTGGAAGAACGCCTCACCTTTCACAACATTGTTTTAGGCCCACCATATCAATTTAGATAATGCCCAAATGTTCGTGCTAATGTATCAAAAATAGCACAACAATATCCCCAAACTATTTGGTCACAAAATAGATGGCAAGTGTCTCAAGAGAATGGTTGTGTCCTAATAACACCCAAAATAAGATAACTATCCACCGTCGGCGCTAGGTCCCAAATCGAGCGAATCTTTCGCGTCAGATTTCATATTTAGCCTATCGATGCCCGGGCTGCCTCAAAATCTGAGTGGACTTGTGTGTGTCACTGATTGCTCGCGCTTTCTTACATCCGGCTCGAAGTTTGTGAGAAAATTGTCAGTAAAATAGGGTTGGTCGGAGGTTTCCTGGTTTCCTCCACTATTAATAACAGACTTGCTTATCACGATTGAGCATCTATCCCGGCATCTATATAGCTGAAAATGTGACAATGAGTTGTTTAACTATGTAATTGGCTTTTTCGGCGAGTATATGTGAAACAAAAATCATTACAGCCTACATGTGTACAATGCCTGCTATGTGGCACAAGTTGAATTATTTGTGAAATACATGCTCTTTTATTTTCTAAGGTCTTATCTTTTGTTGTTTAAAGTATAACAAGTTAAGCCCATGCTATGTGTCATTTTAGGATACTATGCATCGATATTCACCAAAAGAATTCTCAAATATCTCAAGTTATTTTAGGCTCCACTTACTTAACACTCATAAAATCTAACAGTTTCTGGTTTTACTACATGTAATAAGTTTTGTAGCAACTGTATCATGTAACACTTATGAAAAATAGTTGTCTTGCAGTATGTAATTAGATTCGTTATTTGTTAAATGAACCCGTGACCAAAATAAAGTCCAGCTATCAACATCATAACCATCATTACTAACGTCATCGTCATCCTCATCATCTTAATTGCCATTATTTTTATCATTGACAATGGCAGAGGTACACCAACAACGCGACTACCCATAATAGTTTAGATCTGTAACATGTGTTGTCCTGTTTTTATCCCTTCAATTTTTGAGTAATCTATTTTATAAGTTTAATTTTCACAGCATAATCATTCCAAAAAGGTGCCATTGCAAAGATCAGACGCTCCTGGAAGGCCTATTATAAAGCCCTTTTCGATCATGACCCAGCCTGAGCCAATGTGTGAGTGCCATTCTTATCTCGGCTTAGCCATAGGTCAAGAGTCACCACCGACACCTGGGACCTGCTCCCGATATCCACCTTAAAATCCATTACAACTTTTCCTGGCGGCAATCACTCCATCTCTTGTGGTATTTTATCTCAACTTTAACTGGCAGGTGCATTAGCGAGATAGACCTATGGGATAAGGGCATCATTTACAAGCTGCTAAGGTGAACATACATTACACTGCGTCCCACCATCGATGCAACTTTCAAGATTCCATACAGCTTGATACTCTTTTGAATAACCTCATACACATCTATAAAAAGTTCACAACTTCTGAAATTCATGTATCTACAAGTCTTTATAATTTTCGCAAAAGAAACATATGGGACCACAGGAATGTGTGTTGTATAGTGTTGATTGTTAAAGGTGAAAAAACCTTCCAGGTACAATCTTTATCTCTGATCCGTAGTTAGGACCTTGTCAATGAAAAAGACAAGCTGGGTTACCGTAATGTTTTATTTTTCTCCTTTACACATGTTAGACAGTGCTGAACTTTGGCATAAAAAGCACTAAATGGCTTGGCCGTGGAGGGAGTTCTTTAAGATCAATGCGACTCGCTGTTGTAAGGCAGATGCTGACTTTGCAGCATGTCCGGTCATCCTTGGAGATTTTTCCAAATGATTTTTCTTATTCATATTCCTGACAACTGATCTATAGGATCCTGTATGTTTTCAAGTTAGCGCTTCATGGTGTCTTCATTTGTTATACTGTTTATGAAACGACTTGCGATGTACGGTCTACTCGATCTACGTAGGTGCAGCGTGTGCAATGGAATCTCCTTTTTGGTTATCATTGTAGTTCGATCTAATTACCTGCACATAGTTAATTTGGTAAATGGAAATTACATAAATTTTTCATTGTCTTGAAATTTGACCCCATGGTAAGCATGAACAGTCTACTGAATGTTTATATTCATTTTCCTAACTGCATTTGTTTGAACTTCAAAATATAGGAAAAGGGAAAGCATTTACTTACATTAGATTTCTTTAAAAATGTGTTTGGACAAAAGCCACGTTTTTCTATAAGAGCTTATCTACTGCATGGCGAACTTCTAACATAGACAAGAGGTACCTTGATAATGTATTAGGGCAAGCTCAATCTTTATGCAGCACTTTTCTTATTGGCTTATTAGTTTAAATATGGTCTACAGTGTTTTACACATATGAAGTAATGCGCTCGGCCGCTGGATCGCCAAGCAGGTATATAAATGTTCGGCGTTGTGGAGGGCTGTCTATGGCCCTTCTGCAACTAAAAGACACCTTGGAACTATTCGTGAGGAGATGGGAATTTCTTTCCGATTCTGGGTTTCTATCTTGTCGCGATATGACCTATGCTGTTGAAAGCGACGTAAAACCTAATTCTTCCTTCCTTGGTGCGCTCGGCAGGCACCTGCCTTTGATGCACAGTTTAGTTTTGTGTACAGGTGTTATTTAAACAAGTTATCATAACAGCGTGTTGTATGATGCTAGCATGGGGATCGGATGTCCAACTAATGGTTAGCAGTTTAATAAATGCAGACCATGGGGCACAAAGTACATATAAATCAAACTGCCGACTCCGACTTAGTATGATAGAATATTTTTGAAATTGCTAGTTACCAAGTGAATCTAGTGGATAGTGTTTGCCAACGAAGGAATTCCATCGTAAGTACTTTGCCCTCCCT
Organism: Maea johnstoni; assembly: GCA_963942565.1. Taxonomy (NCBI): domain Eukaryota; kingdom Metazoa; phylum Annelida; class Polychaeta; order Spionida; family Magelonidae; genus Maea; species Maea johnstoni. Next base: position 59,507,502 of record OZ012684.1, on the reverse strand, counting down.
GGCGAAAAAGTTGTGTACATTTAGTTTTTGTGGGCTGAGCCAGCAGTTTCTTGTCAATATTTTTCACATCTTGTGAACCTTTGTTAGAACCTTTTCCTGGTAGCAACATGAGAAGGCTTCTGGGGATTATTTGTAACTACAGGGTCATTTTGAGATTTTTAGACCTTTTCTGTTGAATCATACTATATATGACATCCAAGATATCACTTATGTTTTAACTAAGGATTGGACCAAATATCATAAAAACTTCCTAGGCTCTCAAAACAAGTGGAGAAGGCTTTGGATTTTTCTATTTAAATTGAAATAGGGTTGCTTCAAACAGGCACCTCAGGTAACAAATGATTTGGAATATGCACCAAAGATGGCACACCTAAAGCTGAGTAATAGAGAATGATGGGTATCTCATATTTTCAATTATGACTGTTCCGATAATATGCAATATAGAATTACTTTTTTAAAATTTTGGCACAGTCAGCATTTAGCTGTGCCGCCTGATTTTTATTTCATAAACATGTAGATAGACATTCAGGTCAGAAAATACCAAAATATTATGATAGATAGAACAAAAGGCACACATTACACCAACACTATTTGGAGTTGGCTCATCCTTTGCATTTCATGCATTATGGGGGACCACAACCCTAGAAAGGATTTTAGTCTGCCACATGCTCTGGCGTTAAAGTATTCAGTGTCAAATTGGTATAATAGATTAGCTTTAAGTTGTGTCAATGATTTTTTATTTTTGAAAATAAATGTCTTAGTGGTAAGAATAATCCTATTGAGTAAAGGGTCAAATTTCTGTTCACCTAATAGTGTTTGTATATCACTAAGGTAATTAATATTGTAACCAAATGTATTATACCAATTTATCACTTCTTCCCAAATGCAAGCCGAAATGTCACATTCACAAAATATGTGTATCAAACTTTCTTCTTCTGAGTTGCAATAGTCACATGTATTAGAAGGTTTGATACCATATTGGCAAAGTTTTTTGTTAGTTGGTAGAATTCTATGAAGTATATTGAAACATTATCATCCATGCGTCGAACCCTATGGAGAATGGTATTTTAACGATTTTTTGCCAGAATAATAAGTGACAGTTAACTGCAATGTCCTTAGTCCAGGAATGTAATTGCAGTTGGTGTCCAATCATCATTTTGTTTGAATTCTTTCTTAATCACCTGATTTGTCTTGGTGTCTGAAAGTATTAAGGATATATGTTGCTGGCACTATGGTATAGGGGTGTTCATTTCCCAAATGTCCCTTTCTAATAACCATCTTGTGGGAATGAAATTTATTAATCTGGCATAACTAATAATTTAGTGATATGTGAAAGTCAGATAAGATTTCCTCTTTCGACTTTATTTCTTTATCTGAATTGATAAGGTCCTTGACTATACTTATTCCTGCATTGTACCATCTTTTCACAAATTCAATATTCGTTATGGGGTTGTTCCGACGTGGCTGATATAGAATGCAATCTTGAGGGTTGTGTTCCTCTGTATTCTCAATTATTATATAACTTATTATGTGCCTTAACAAACGATCTCCAAAAAGGGTTCATAACCTTACACAATAGCAGGTTCAAATAGTCAGGGCCATATTGTGGTATTTCGTCAATCCCATTCATTTTTGGAATAACCATCCAGTCACTGTCTCTTGCAAGTATTCATTTCATCCATTTTGTTTTAAGTGTCATTTCAAATGTATCAAGATTGGCCATGTTTAGACCACCACTGTCATATTCCTTTTCTTAGGGTTTTCTTAGATATCTTTGGAGGTTTTTGTCTCCAAATAAATCCGTAAAACTTCTTGTTAATTGCTCTCATGAAGTTTTTGTCAGGTGTTGCAAGTGCTATGAGAAAATGGACAATTCTAGAAAGGGCCAAGCTTTTTACGACTGTGACTCGTCCTAGAAAAGTCAAATTTTTCTGTTCCAGTTTGCTAGTAGTCTATCTATTTCTACTAATTTATCGGTACAATTAAGGGGGGGGGGGGGATAATGTTAAGGTCCTGTGCATCGTATTTTATACCTAGTGCAACAAATTTGTGGACCCAGTCCAGCCCGAGATCATGACAGATTCCATTTTGCTTAAATCTATTTGAGCCAATCCATATAGCCGTGGTTTATTTTTAACCCTGAGACTTCTTCGAAGTTGCTAAGAGTTAGAAGGGCCCTCCTTAAGGTCTTTTTAGTTGGTTGTAAGAACATAGAAGTGTCATCTGCGAATTGGGATAATATTTTCTCTTCATTGCCAATTTTAAGGCCTTCAATCTCGCGGGTATTTTTAATGGATAAGCTCAAGATGTCCGCGCATAATATGAAGATATAGGGGGATATGGGGTCCCCCTGCCTGCAGTCTCTACCTAGCTCAAAAGATTCTGATATCCACCCGTTATAATCCATTTGCGCAAGTTTTCCGGGAAGCCAAATTTATCTAGAACAAAGCTGACAAAGTCCCATGCAATGGAATCAAATGCCTTCTCGAAGTCTATGAGGAGAATAAGGCCTGGGATGTTTTTCGTTCGTATTCAAAGATATTATTCGTTATCCTACTTGTAAAAAAGGGATACGGCCTGGTATCTGCGTGAAGCCAGCCGTATCCGGCCTCGTGCGATACGGCTGGCTGAACGCAGATACCAGGCCGTATCCCTTTTTTACAAGGAGGATAACGAATTTATCATCAGCTCCCCCCCCCCCCCCCCCCCCCCCCCCCAACACACACACGCCTCCCAGCATAGTTGTATTGTTGGCAATGGGCAAATTTCACAATGGAACCTAATGGGTAAAATTAACATTATGCAGAGTTGAGGCAAAAAGTACGTTCATCTATACACAACTTAGTGCTCCAAAGGGGTTTGCCAAGTTTGGATGGCAAATTTGTGCGATTTGTCACAAAGAAAATGAAAAAAGCGGTTGCCAATCTCGAGTCCGACAGGCTATATAGCAACGGAGATTTTTGTCCGACCTGACGCCGACCAAACGGCAATTATTTCTCATATGTATGTGCAACATACCAACCTAAATCCATCTTAATTACTTTCTGCCATCTTTATTTCCATGTATACACCATGTTGGCAGATTAACATGTGCAAATAGTGTTTTAAACGCCAAAAGAATCGAGTCAGGCGGCGATGTAAAGAGGAATGTCCGCCATTTTATTTTTCGTCGTCAAGGGTTCAAAACGAGGCCATGACCTGTAAACTTGAGGTCAAACCCATAGTTGCCATGGCGAAGTGGGATAAAACATTGAGAGTGGGGATAAAACACTTATCCGGATCCTAACATTGCCATTTAATGAGAAACAATGAAATACAATCCAGTACCCAACAGCAATTGACCAATCAGCTGCGAGTATCACAGTGGAGCTGATGATAAAGTCATATATCTCTCTAGTGCATTCAGAAATATTACGACCTTGAATAAAACCTTTCTGCTGTTGGCCAATCAAAATGTCAAGAACCTTTTTGACTCTATTAGAAATGCATGTTGAGATTAATTTCCGAGGCTTGTTCCCTTTTGGGATGCAAGTTATGACGCCCTGCAATTGTGAATTTGAGATTTTGTTGTTCTTGAAATTTGAGTTTATTGATCTAAGGTATAGGTATGCTATATGATCCCAAATTTTTTTATAGAATTCGACAGGAAATCCATTTGGGCCGGGACTTTTATTGTTTTTTGAGTTAATGACTTCTTGATGGAGTTCCTCATGGGTAATAGGGCCTTCTAATTCGTTAAACATGTTTAAGGGGATTTTATTATGTCCAGATATGTCTAGATTATTAATAGTCTTTTAATTTCTTTTGGCTTGGTCTTTCAGTATAAAGGTTTTTATAGAAATTCCTGATTTCTTGGAAAATTCTTTCTTGGTCAGTAATTATCTCTTGTTTCTAAATGCAGTTCTTTAAAGCACTTATTGAGATAATTGCTTTTCTCTAATTGGAGAAAGAACTGAGACGTTTTTTCCCCATTCTCCACCCAGTTGGCTCTTGATCGAATTTTTGCCCCCTTTAGTTTCTCTTCTCTTATTATGACCAGTTGTTCATGAGCTATTGACAATTGCAATATAGAATTTGAACAGAGCAGTTTTTTTCTTCTCATTCATTTTTCATATTTGTTTGCTTGGAACCCATTCTACATTTAGGTCCAACTTAAAAAGACTTCTTTGCTTATTCAATTATCAATTACGCTTTAGTGAGATGTCCAGATGATTGAGTTGCCCCTGTTTTCTCCACTTACCTCCACATTTGTGGCATTGGATTTCAATGGTGGTTCAATCAGGAGGGCCACTGCGTTGGGTGACAGTTATGACAGAGTAGTGAAATTGATCGGTAGCCAGTCGAGAAACATTTATCTTCCACACCACGCGTTTCAAGCTTTTGTCACTAAAACCAGCCATTCATCATCACTGGATCCTCCCCCAAACAGTAGCCTTGTGCCCATTTTGCCATTTCATCTGCTAGTGTTCAGGCTTCCCTTGTACATTAATCCATATTTTGGTTGATCAAGAATCGATTTAATCTCTCTCTTGTTCAATTTCATTTGATTGATCAGCAACCTGTTTTTGGTTATTTAGGCCACTCCTTCTCATCAACTTCTGACGTGACAAATTTTATAACTGCAATAAGGGGAATGTCCGATATAAGTTTGAGTAAAGTGAATGCATCAAGGTATTTTTTGCCATGTTATTTCAACCTGCAACAACCTTTTTAATTTTGATTGAAAATGCACAATGGTATGCAAATGCTATTTGTATATGTTTATCAGGTACAGAGATCAAAAATTAGCGTAATGAGTACCAAATTTATTTTTAAAGAATAGGAAAATCCCTTTCAAGAAGCCAAAAATATCAAGGGTCATTTTTTTCTAATGTATAATAGCATTTATGACAGACCATCTCATAACTTAGCGTTAGAATGCTGAACTGGATTACAGAGTAGTAGAACTTATTCAAATCAGTCCGGTTAGATAGTTTCCATTCTCCGCATTAGGGGAATTTTTGAATGTATGGGTGTTCCAAATGATTGTTGTTCTTTTTGACATCTTTTCATCAAATTCTTTCAAAAATATGCTTTATTCAGAAAGATATCTCTTGACTATTCAGTCATTTTGATGATTAAAAGTATGACAAGTTTAAAGGAACAAAGAGTACTACATCATGCTGTTCCTCTTCAGAGTAGTTAAGGAAAACAAAGGTAATAATTGGCTGGAATGCACATATCTAAGTGACTATGCAGATGCTCTTGGACTTCAAATATTTCTGTATTATTTACTAAATGACTGAAAATTTGAACTCTATTTAAATAAATAATCTAAAACCAATGTTGAAGTTGGATACAATTTGCTTTAAAAGCACGCTGAAAATATGGTCACCTGGTACAGGTGAACTTGGATATGACAGACCACTGTACGACGGATTTCTGCATATGACGGACGATATGCTTGGTCCCAGTCCGATGCATATTAAGTATTCGTCATATGTATATGACAGATTTTGCATATGACGGACCAATTTTCCTGGTCCCATTGAGTCTGTCATATCCAAGTTTACCTGTATATATTAAGATTTGTTTTGAAATACACAAATTGAGGTATTCCCGCAGATGCTTATGTCCATTTTCTCAAGATTCTCTAATATGTAAATCACTAAAATATGACTTTTTGAATGAGTGATTTTGACCAATCATAATTTTGATTGGAAATATTTATTGCCTCCATCTGCTGACCTATTTTGCTGCAAGTTTAATCATGACAGATTTTCTTTTAGAAAACAATCATCTCTTTTAAGTAATTTCCAAATTCATGCTTCATCACCAATGTATCTTCAGAAGTATCCCAGATCTGTACAGAATTGTTTAAGGTATCTTTAAGATTGAAAAGTATAAAGCATGCTTTAAATAATTTTTTAGTCTCCATAATTGAGCAGATTTAAATGGTGTAACATGTGTGTAGAGTAAAATTGTGTAATAACTTACTATTCATAAACAACAAACACCAGTTCATCTATTTACAAGGACAAACATTTATTTATTTCGTAAAACTTTCATATTAAAGACAGTCTCTGACAGTAAACAATGCATACACTGGATCAACACCAAAAAGTAAAGAAGTGTCAAGTTGTGTGTCCATCTGGAGCTTATTATTCATATTAGTATTAGTATCATCATTATCATTGTTACCGTTATTGTTGTATGCAGATAGAACGTGTTCAGGACCACTGGTAAAACCATGCTACTACTAGCTAATGCTAAACTACACTTGGGGAGAAGCCACCACATATTCTTCTTCTTATTCAGTTATAACAGCGAGCCAGCTTGGCTTGACTCCACTCCAAACCTAAAAACAAAAGAGTCCAATGCTTCTCAAATGATCTATCAGAAAAATGAACCTTCACTAGTAAAATCCGCTTAGGGACAAACTGAAACACTCGCTAGTGGCCTTTAAGTTTATAAAAAGCTATGGTGTATGATGTGTATGGTACTGGGAAGAGCAAGCCTCTGTAGAAAACATGATCAGTGTTGGCCAGGAGACTCCCCTCAAGCAAGAGAGGGAGCTACTGTTATCTATATACTGCTGCTGCTGGTCTACAGGATGAGTCGAATGAAGCAGACCTCCCTCTACTCACGTTCGCACGAAGATAAGGGGAGGGAGGGGTGGGGAACGAAACAAAAAAAATTGAAAAAGAAAGACGATGATAAATCGATGAGACACGGCAGCCTCCTCTCTTCCTAGTAGTATTTCATCATACACAATTTGAGTCTCAGTCCTCTATTCCTCATTAAGCCATCCGCCAATTGGCGATGATGCTGAGGACAACGATGTCATACAATGTGCTGTAGTGAGTGGCTCGTCTGGAATGTCAAGAGTTTCTGGGAACCACACACACACGCGCCGCCGCCGCCACAGCTCCACCACAGTGCTGCCCCCTGGCAGGAACCAGAACAGACTTGGTCGTAAGAGTTGTTGGTTAGTAGAAGTAGTAGTACTAGCAGTACCTGTTGTTGTTGTTGTGGTTTGAGATCTATGCAGGATGTGAGCTGTGCACTAGCAGTGCTGAGCTGGGGCACTACACTGTATCACAGATACCAGACAAATATATATATATTGCTATGCGACTGCCACGCAGCGGAACAAACACGCCTACTTCTGGCCAGTAATATTCAAGATTCAGGTCGACATCATCATCGTTGTTGTCATCGTCATCATCGCGAGAGGATCGGGCAGCCACGGCAGCGACTTGCCTAATATTGCAGTTTGGCTAGACTAGAATACCTCAACCACTTGACAACAGTGACAAGGTCCTTATTTTTCGGGAAATCTATTTCTTGGAGACTACAGCACCCAGTGAGTGCCCTGCTAATTTAACAGTCTGTTCTGACTCCCTTTAGAATGGTGGTCGTATTCCTGCTGCCACCACCAGGGGGGGGCTGCTGTTCACAATGTCTGTTTGTGCTCCTGGGTCTGAGTAGTAGTGTCTTAGGGGGGGCGTTTATCAGTGTTGTCTAGTAGCCGGCAGCACGTCCTGATGTGTATGGATGGGGTCTGTAGTTGTTAGCTGCTCGCACAGGTGGCGCCTTCATGCCATTCCTAGAGTAACTCTCACCTGAAATATACAGAGAAAACACACATAATAACAAGTGCATCAAATAATAGCAGCAACTGAATGTATGACCATTACATAAATCTACCCTAAAATACACTGTAAAAACCACCATAAGAAGTACACCCAAATAATAGCTACAAGTAAATGTAACTCTAACCTAAAATAAACCAAGAAAAACACTGTAAAAACAAAAAGACTGCCACAAGCAAATACTAAACATCACAACTTCAATATTCTCATTCAGTCCCTCATGATAAAGTCAGTTCCTCATTTATTTCTATAGATTTCTATTCGTAACTCAATTTCTATCCCTTAACAGTATGGATTAACTTTACTGATATTAAGAAAATTGCATCTACAGCACTATGGATTGCAAATATAACACCTAAAGACAGATTCAATATTTACCATGTTTTGCAGATGTAATTACACACTACTAACTACAATGCCCAGAAGGATGTACATAATTGATGTTTAAAAACAATAAGCCCTCCTAAACAAGGAGAGGAAAATCAACACTAGGATACTGAGGCAGTGAACAACCACCATTAGTCAATATCCAGACTAATTAGAGGGATTCTGAAGTAAACATCTCTAAAATGTGTCCCATGACAGGGGAGGGCAAAAAAACTAAATTACCTTCTCCATGGGAAGTAGGAGGGGATTAAAAAGGATTTCAGTTTCAGAAAAATTACAAGGAAGACCGACCAAACATCTCCCAGTCCTTACTAGGCAGACAGATTTTAAATAAAAGACATTTGCACCGGTGAGGAAAAAACGTCTTAGAAATCTATTTCAAAATAGCAAAGCTTGTGATGTTGAGACACATATAGGACGTACAAAGGGGGAAGGATATAACACAAGAAATCTTCCCTTTTACTGATTAGTCTGGGCTAATACGGATGCCCCATACTCCCGAACAAAACGGGCTTGCAACCGAAAGCTAGTAGAATGGTAGCCAAGCCTGAAATGCTGAGGCCTACATAGAGTGCAGGATAAAACACTAGGAATCTGTGCTGCCATCATCAAAGCCCTAACTACAATCAATACTGCTCTTTTATCTCATCAGGCAATGGGACAATCTCATTCCCTGCCGGCCAGACGCATCTTACAGATATTGGACTTGATAAGCAACTTGTCTTTGAGAGGATTTGGCCAGCAGGATTTGGGGCAATACAATAAATTGTCTAGATCCTGTCATAACCACAAGTCAATGCTGTTCTAACCCTTTGCTTCCAACAATAAAGCAATGCCTCTGGCAAAAATGAATGTTCTCCCACATTTTCTTTGGATGAAGAAATAGGTATAACTTAGGTTCTAGGTTAAATTAAAGTATTTATCATACAAATGTAAGATTTTGTTTGTCTATTTGTGTCTAAATTCAAAATGGCAGCAAATTATTGCATAACTATCAAAATCATGTAAAAAAGTCCAATTTTCTAGTTTGTAAAATTAAATTCATTAATAAAAAGTGATGTTAAAATATAATTGTTCTAAACCGTATGCTCCTTTACTTGAGGCCAGTTTTATACCAGTATGAGAAGTATGTTGCTGAATCGATGTGACAGAGAAGTGAAAATGATTGATTAATAATTAATTACACAAGATATGACTCTCTATGAAAAAAAATGTAGAAAATAAAACATTTAAATTTAATCAAAATCAAAAACATATTATTAGTTAATGATTGAAAAAGTATAAAAAGAAAAAGGAAAGTATGGTAATGAAAACCTTGCATGCGAAGGGCTATTTTCAGCAGCCCCAATGGAGTTAATGGTAGGAAGTGGGTAGCTGTTGTTGTGGGAGAGAAACACCTACATCCAGAGCAAGAACTACTTTACATGTCGGCTTACAATTATGGCAAATGGGACTAATCTGCTTTTCTCACGCAGTGGCTTCCTGGCAGGTAATAATGCCCAGGTAAATAGCACCACTTCAAGAGGAGTGCTTCCAGAATGTGCTGCTGGATGCTGCTGCTGCTGCTGCTGCTATGACACAGCCCAGAGACAATGGAGATGGCTACTGTATCCAGGAGACGTTGTTGTTGTCATCCTCCCTGCACCAGCAGCAGCAGCAGCACCAGCAGGATAATGGCCACAGATGAGCACACCTGCTAGCGCCACTAATGAGCTTCCTCGGCACAGCAACCTGCTAGGGGAGAGTGCCTTTTGAACTGGAGCAACAAAAACCCTATTTAAAGCATCATCATCAGACAGATCCTGTTGGAACTATTATCGTTCAACAAACAGTTCAACAAACGCATAATCAAAGTTGTAGGGAACTGCATTTGTAGCATAGTCTACAAGTTTTTTTTTTTTAAATATGGCATCACTTGTCATATACAGGTGAACTTGGATATGACGGACCACTGTACGACGGATTTTTGCATATGACGGACGATATGCTTGGTCCCAGTCCGATGCAAATCTAGTGTTTGTCATATGTATACGACGGATTTTGCATATGACGGACCAATTTTCCTGGTCCCATTGAGTCCGTCATATCCAAGTTCACCTGTATAAATCTCTCTCTGTCTCTTCCTCCCTATCTGTCTCTGTCTGTCTGTCTCTCTCTCCACATGAAATATCATTTAGGGACACTTAAGAGTAATCAAGGCCCTACATACCAAAATTATACAGTTATTTTTCAATCTGATTTCATCTGTCTCAAAAAGATAAAATAAAATGAAGAATGATGTCTGGTAATTGAATCTCTGTCGAACAACACATAATAAATGTGATATGTTCAATAATGCATAAACCATCACCATCAAAGATAATTTTCAAATTATTCAGCCAGATTGTAACGTTATAGTAAATTGGATTCAGTGGAAAAAACAAGTTTTGCCTGACTGATTTATAGGAACTCGCTAGGTGCAATTTGCAATTGAAGTTGCTGTTTTTGGGAGCTATTCCAGGGAGGACTGCCCTTGCACCTTACAGGTTTCACAGCTCTTGGTTTGGCTTCTCATCGAGGTAAGCGATTCCCTTGGTAGGGCCAGCTAACTCCATGCTCAACTGGTGAGCAGTGGCCTATAGCAGACCCCATTAGGACCTGTGGGCAATACGCTGGCTGTTTCCCTCCCACCACCACGGCAAAGGGCCTAGACCCCAATTAGCAGATAGCATTCACACCTCCTCAAACGGCAAATCTCCCCTTGCTGCACAAACACATCAGCCTGATGGACGTCTTTATCACACTCGAATTGGAAGTAAGCTGGGAGGAAATTCCCAGCGCGATTCCCATGGAAATGGACTGAGCAGAGCCAATCTCAGGATCTGTGCTGCTCACTACAAAAAACTTCTCTTCTGCACCAGACCTTCACCCATTAAGGATTGGAACTCCCTGGAAGGCCATGGGAACATGTAACAAGTATCTCAACAAAACTTGTTTCTCCGAAACAGATAGCTCTTCATTGGTTGGTTGAAGATTACACATCTATATATATCCATCATTTTTTTACATGTCCACCATATCAAGTTGATAAGATCACTTTCTCTTACTTCGGGGGTAAAACTTAAAGATTTGAATATTTTCAAAAGTTAGTGCAGATAATGCAGCTTAAAACTTTCCCTACAAGTATGTTTTCTAGCCATAGCAGTAAGTTATCTTTGGGGTTTCAGTGGACAACATAAACCGATATTGCGAATGTCATGGGAGTACGAAAGACCCATACCCAGTGGTCTCATGTTTAACACTCATACGGCATTCCTAATATGAATACATTCTCTCCAACACGGCAGTAATACAGTAATTCTTGGCAAGAATACAAAACCAAACCAACCTGATTTATAGCTATTGCCAGAGGGGGTTGCAGTAAGTGACTGCATCTATAATACTCAAACAAGCATATTAGCTTCCCAGCCTTAAGTGAGTTTATCCTGGTGCAGGTTTTGACTTACAATACAGATATGACAAGCACAACACTGAAATCTCTTCCTCTTTCCTGGAGCACATGATCTTGGATGCTTGAAATGCATCATATATTTTTTCAGTCTGAGTAGACTTTGAAAAATGTGGTAATTGTGATAACAGTACCAGTCAATCACATGTCAAAATTTTGGTCCTTGTTCCACACGTCAAATCTCTAGTGAACGACAGTGTTACTATTATTGCCATTTAATTAATATATACTTTGCACATGCCTGGAGTCCGCATTCATTAAACTCTGCATCATAATTTGGACATCCATACTCTATGCTAGTATCGTACAACATGCTGATGTGATAGCTTTCCATTCAAAACCAGTATGTATTGATATCAAACTGTGCAATGGCAGATGCCTGCCAAGCACATTACTTCATATGCTCAAAATTAACAATGTATACAGTAGTTGATGTTTCCATGAGCAAGGCTTGTCATTAGACAAGGCTTGTCATTACAATAGGGCAAGCAGTTATGTTGCACGCTGTACTTAGCATGGAGGGCATACATCCCGGGGCACTTATCAATAACACAGATAGATATTCACACACTGCACAATCCCAGTAAGCATCATAAATTGCACCTTGACCCAGCCATGCTTGTGAAATTCTTGTTAGAGGTTCACGCTGTTGCACCCTAGGTGCCCAGCCGGCTAGTCCTATGAGTCTATTCAGTATGCTACAATATTCAAGCAGGGAGGGTGACAATGAATCAAAGTTGTGAATTCCTGTTAGAGGTTCCCACTCTTTCACCCTAGGCTGAGCAGCACCCTCCACAGTTGGTTGGTTGACTTGTCCTATAAGTCTATTTGACTAGTTAGTATGCTGCATTATTCAAGCAGAGAGAGAGCGTCAATGAATCAAAGTTGTGAATTCTTGCTAAAGGTTCACACTGTTCAACCCTAAGCTGAGCAGCACCCTCCCCGGCCGACCGGCTTGTCCTATAAGTCTATTCAGTATGCTACAATATTCACAAGTGTAAGCAATGGCAGCGGAGATTGATCCATGCCTATAATTGTCGCTGAAGAGCCCATCAGTTAGTGCGATGGTGCGTCAGTCTGTGATGACCTTTTCCCTTTGCCAGCAATTTAACCAAATCACGCCTGGAGACATCTGTCCACTACAAATGTCCTCAGGATCTCTGATACTTTTGGAAATAAATCAGGATTTAGAAAAGTTCTCAAAACAATTGAAGGAGAGATGTTTGTCCAGATCTGATTATTATTCTCCTTCAACTTCAGTAAGCCTTAGGTAAGAAAAATATTGCCCAAATAGTCCAGATATTTCTTAAGCATCAAGCATGAATATTTTCACCAAATCATGCACTGAGTGACCCATGCAAAGGTATCCAGTCTTGTAAGTATGGAGAAAATGTCAGGAAAGCAGTGAAGTGAACACGGCATGAGTCAGTTAAAAGTTGTGGTGTTATTGGCTATGGGGAATGCCAGTTCTCGAATATCTCTTGATTGCAGCGAAGCTGGCAGCTAGAAAGATTATCTGGGTTCTGGGTTTAGAAGTATGCCCCTAGGCGGGCTGCTTTGCCGTTGTTTGTGGCCGGGAAGGATGGGTAAAGGATGACAACCTAGTCGTTAGGCTGGTCTACGAGTATTGCTGCGGGAATCTTGCATGTAGATCATGTCGGGCAGACACGATGGCCCCCACTGCTTGTTTAAGTGGGTTATGAGTGGGTGCGGGACATTCTTCATCATCTTGACATTTCCCACCACTCTCAGCCACCACCACCACCACCACCGCTACCACAACATGGCCACTAGTGTTGTTGTGTCTGGCGTGGTATGCAGAGCTTATTGCTACCTAGAAGTCAGTCACTGACGGCCATATTTCATTTCCACATGCCAGGAATTCTAAATGTCTCACACAGGCCATGATGCTGCTGCAGCAGCGGCAACCACTACAGATACTACATGTGTACTAGAAGCTGCATACAGTCACACACTAGGCTAGGTACACAACACATTCCCTAAGAAGAATCCCTGGTTTATAATAGCTGCTTAGTAATGCCAACATGTAACAATGAATACCAGTCATGATAGAACACCATATAGTTCACAGCACAACCTGTAGTAATGTCTACCTCCTCTGTGAAATAGTAAAGGTATATTTTAAGGAGTCCCTCACCCCTTTCTATTTGTAACTGCTTACTCGCAAGTGTAATAAACAAAAATGAGCATTATGATCAGAGACTTAAAAGAAGGTTCATTTTCCCAAATCAAGCTCAATTGGTTTACAATGCACTTTAAATTAACAAAAATAACTGCTACTCAAAAGGAAATCTTTCATAAACATTTATATTGCCATCATCACAGATCATATGCTTGTTTCCCCATGGCAGGTCTATTATCAGGATTTTCCATTGAGGGTCACCTAGAACCTGTGGTTCTTTATTTCAACAGTGCCGACATGTGCCTATATAGCTATATTATGAGTATTCAAAGATGCTAAACAAGGGCTCAGTTTAAAGTCCCCTAATAACACTGCAATAGATAAAGCCCAGTTACATCAGCACACATGTTATTCAAATGGATCCAACAGCTCTTTTAAGACGTCCAAGCCAGCTTGCTCAACACTGAAAATTTCATTTATGTGGTCATCATTTTTTGTTGTACAAAGAGCAGTTGTCTCTCTTGCTCGGTGTCCTATTTTGATTACTAGATGTGTAATAGAACTAATGCCAAGCTTAGGTGTAGGCCCAGTAAAACCTTCATAAAAACCTGACGGTGCCTGTAAAAACCTGGAGAAATGGTCCAGGAAAAGCCTTTTTACATGGTGGTGATCATTATCATTCACTGCATGTATATGTTTCTATCAGCTAGCGGCCATCAACCCCTCTTAAAACCTTCTGCTCTCTCTTACACACTGGACCAAGCAACAGGGGGGTGAACAACCCTTGGCTGCTGCTGCCCCCGACTGATGCCACGAGGAACTAGAGAGCAGAGCATGTATATCGTGGCAGCCACTATTTGCTGCTGGACCCTACATAAGTTGTGAGGAACTATGGATAATCTTGACAACCATAAGATGCTACTGACCCCTACAAATAATATAAGGAAATACAGAGCTTTGAAATTTTGACAAACCCTAGATGCCGCAGCTCCCTATACATGTCATAGACTTAGAAAAGAACTGATATGCATGAGGATTCCATGTATTGCCTTATCATAGTACTTATCACCGAAATTGGCTTAAGATGAATATCCCTCCTAAGCATTTGACAGTACATAGCAATTTTACTGTCACAGACTTCTATACACAACATTATGAATAATGAACCATAGTGAATTTTCTTCCTAAGCATTTGACAGTACATAGCAATTTTACTGTCACAGACTTCTATACACAACATTATGAATAATGAACCATTGTGTATTTCTCTTCAGCTGCTAGCAATGCACAGTAGCAGCATAACATAGGGTGTAAAATGGTCCCTACACCTGCTGCCCCCTAGATGCTTCATAATGAACTACTGACCAAAGTGATCATCATCAGTGTAGATGGTGCTGCCCTCTTTAGTGAACCTACTGAACTACAAACTAAGACCAGATAGTGTTGAAGATTTTCTTGCCCTATATGAAAAACAATTGACCTCACGCTCCAGAAAGCTAATGTTTGAGACGGGTCATATGTCTGACCTTTAGATTCTGCACATTCATGCTAATATTTCATGTGAATTACATCTTTGTTGTTCAGAAATGAGTATTACCAATTTTAAATGCAATTACCCTGGTAATCAACCCTGGAACTTGAAAGAAATGGCACAATCAAGCTAAGGTCAAAAGCGTGTGGAGTAGATGTACTCGTCACACAAATTGTTGAAAGAAATCAATTGAAAATCAATCCAAAGTTTCTTGTTACCATATCAAAAGAAATTGTGTTGAAAAGACATTCCTTTAGCTTTAACAATTTCCAGAAAACGTACCCATGTAAACCTGAGAGAAAAAGAGCATGGTATTAGAAACTAAGTGAAATGATAGCTATTTGATAGCTCTTCTGAAATCCGAATGCTATCAGCTGCCTTGGAAAGATATCCTTTGAGTCAACAACAATTTTCAGAAAGAATTCATTAAAATAAATGTGTACAGTTAAGAGTCAGAAAGAGCAACCAGGTAAACTTCATTTGTAATAGCTATTTGATGGCTACCAGAATGGTATCCAAACGCTATCAGCTGTCATGCTGTGGTAAGAGTAACCGTACATATCCCTCAAGCCAGCCTTCTTGTACAGAAAGTCGCCATGGAAGCTGGCATGTTGAGAGCATGGGTGGTGATCATGGAGGGTTTATTTTCTCTCTGGCCTGCAGCCAAGCAGCCAGCTAGACAGCTAGACTACTTCACTGCTTACCTGTCAACACATCACTAGGACATACTCTACACCACCGCTTATCTCTGCAAACACTTACTACAACTCTCTCTACTACTACAGCCAGCCAGCTCATTGCCTCTCACAGCTCAGTTATACACATGTTATACACAACTCCACTCCTTACCCACCCCACTTTTCTTCCACCACGACACAGTTCAGATACCTGGGGTCATAGAAATCAGATTCAGAAGTGTTTTTTTGAGAGAAAGCTAAATGAGTAAAATGGTAACCATTTATAAGGCATTTGTTTTTAATTTAGTGAATATGTTGAGTACCAATTGGAAAATCGGGAAAGGAAAACCAAATGAATTCAAATAAGGATCCCACATGTAATATTAGAACTGAAATCAGCACCCACCATGAACCAATGGATTTAAGGCAACCAGGTCAAGGAACTCCCAAAGGAACCAAATGTATAAGGATGCTAGCTATTAGCAATAATTCATCTATATATAAGTGATAAACGGTTTCTTCTTAAATGGTCCAAGAAATAAAAGATAATTTTACAAAGATACGCGAGATGTATAGACAAAGGCATGGATGCATGATATATAGCTAATGAAAGTTAATAGGCTATGAATATTCAACTTGGCATTTATTCTAATCAAACATATCCCAATGGCTAAAGCTATAGATAATTATGTTATAAGAGATTCTTTGAAAGTGATGGCTTTCGTTTCTTTTAAGTGCTGATCAAAACACTAGCTGAAGCAATTAAGTGTGTTGCAACTAACAAGTATTTATGATGTTAACCCTTATGCTGCTAGGGGCTAATTTGGCCAATACAAAATGATGCAAAAAACCTGGAAAATTAGCGACACCCAGGCAAATGGGTACTCATCTGAGAGTACTCAACGAAATCTATCCAATGAATACCAACATGACAGGATTTAGACGTTTTTCAAGGATTTTTGCATTTTTATGCTTTGGAGGAAATTTGCTTCAGCATTGGAAGGGTTAAGGAATAAGTGTACTTGACAACACCCAATAACCAGCAAGGTTGGATTAGCAAAAGTTTAACAGCCGTGATGATTTTGCTAACCATGAAACAATTTAAGTATATATTGCTTAACAATAAACTCAGTTTCACAAGTCATTATTCAATGTTTACCTAGCCGTGAATTTTTTAGTAGTCTCAGGCAAGTGGGCTACTTTAATTGTCAAGCCTTGTTATGAAATATTAACAATGGACTGCACTGTGTTTCTTCTGATCTTTTCTGTCTTGTTCTCTGGACTATCTCAGGTGTGTCTGTTTACAACACAGAAGGGCAGGTCCCTTCACTGGGCACCCTTGTAAGAGGGTTGTAAGAGGGTCAGCAGATGGGTTTGTTCTTGATGTATCCCTTACCTCCCAAGTGCTAAAGGTACCGTAAGCAGTAAGGAGACCACCATTGTGACTATTGAGTTTGAGAACACAAAGCAAGAAGGTAGGCGGGTCCCTCAAAACATATACCTTTTTAACTGTCCTACAGCATTTCTTAAGTGAAATATGTGAGCAGGTGCATTATTGCCTTAAAAGGTGACCACCATTGTGACTATTGAGTTTGAGAACACAAAGCAAGAAGGTAGGCTGGTCCCTCAAAACATATACCTTTTTAACTGTCCTGCAGCATTTCTTAAGTGAAATATGTGAGCAGGTGCATTATTGCCTTAAAACTCCCTCTACCTTTTGATCATGAAGTGCAGTAAAAAAAAATCTTTCCTTTAAGGGCTGATACGTCTAGTTTCTAAATAACAAATCCATCAAAAATGTTTCCTCCACTGACTTGGCCTGCATGAAAATGCCATTAGTTAGTGAACCCACTGAGAGTGGAGCTGAAAGTAGGAGAACAATGCCTCACCTCAGAGGGGGCAGCGAAGACCGCCCTGTCAAACCACGTTGCTCATGCTCCTCTGTAACTCTTCACTAGAGTCTCAGCCTGCTAGAAATGTATATTAAGAAGGTGCCATCACTTAGGCCACACACTGAGGGCAGTCCCAGTAAGTACAAGATGGCTGTGTGGCCTCCTGAGAGCTACCATCCCTTTAAACTGTCATATAGTGTTAAGGCTGTGGGTGTCAGGCATAACCTCTGGAGGTCTGGGCTAGTGTGTTAGTGATGTGATAGCAGGCCTAACTCCTGTAAGAGTTGTAGGTGCACTCTTTGTAGTATAAGTACATGTGAGCTGCTAACACAAGCCCAAATAGACATTACCACAGCACAAAGGAAAATTAATCACAAAGACACTACCTAGTTGTGTGTCTTTAATTAGGGATAATTCAGGAGTGTAAATAAGACATTCAAGATTATATATATATATATATATATATATATATATATATATATATATATATATATATATATATATATATATATATATATACATCTTGAATATCTTATCTATATAAATGAAGTGTGCCTAAACTACAAGGCTTCGGTATAACTCTATTGTAATGTGGCTAGGTTATCGTGTGACCCTAGGAAGCCTCTTGCCCCCACCTTGGCCGAGTCTCAGGTCTACCCTGCTGGCCGGCCGTCAGATCATAGTCAGGGAATAAACACAGATTTCCTCCTTGATTGACGGGCAGCTGCTACTCATGAAATATTCACAATTCCTAATAGCGCTAAAGTTCCTTTTTATCAACAATCTACAACCCTCTAGCCAGGACCTTGTAATAACTCATCAATAGATTAAAAGCGGGAGGAAGCACATGCTAAATATGTGGTGACAAGCCGTTTCCGCAGCCCAGGACTGAGAGGAAATACCATGTCATTATCTAGTCACAGTCCAGTCTGTTACCCGCCTGCTAAGGGAAAATCAATATGCATTTTTCACACGTCATTTCCAAAAGAAACATCCCATATTTCCCGGGCTCTATATCAGATACCTCAAAACTTCAATAGCTTGTGTGCTAATCACAGGATGAGGTTTCATCCCATATTTCATGTGGCTCTTCTTCACTAACCTTATAACTTCACTACCTTTTGTGCTAATCGCAGGATAAGGTGTCAGTGTGTGGTTTGCCACCTTGACTTGAGCAACATGTAACCAACTGTGAGACTCGTAGGTAAAGGCCAGAAAACAAACTCCTTTTTCAAAACAACATTAGGAGCCACAATTATAAAATCTATCTTAAAAAAACAAACCTTTTCTTGTAACTCAAATACTTCATTTTCATAAGAATGATTATGCAGTACCAAACATAGAAGTGGTGTTGTGCCACTTAGAAGTATAGTGTACCATTCTTAACATACCCAGCTGAAACCATCATTTATTTTGTTACCTATATTTTTATAGAATAGAATAGAACTTGCCATTTTTCCAATATGACTATAATACTGAAATTGGTTGAGGAAGATGTGAAATGAATATGCAGACACCTTATCCTGAGGGTACATTTCAGTGCAGCTATTCATTATGTAGAGTAGGATAGAGATAATACCACATGCTACACTTGATGTGCAATATGCAGCAGGTGGAGTGCCACCTGTACCTGACATACATAAACAAAGGCAGATTTGAATTTATCTTATTATTCTTTTTCGGCCATATCAAGAGATTACGTGAGGAAAGCGGAGTACCACCACTTATCTCTTAGTCACTGAGAACTTCCTCACATGCCTCAAGCCAGATTCAAACAGTGCCAGTGGTGAGGGACAAAGAGCAGTAAATGACAACTTAAACCACTTGGCTGTCAGGATAGGTGTTAAACAGGGGCTGAAGCTGGATTTCAGATAGATGAAAAAGTTTTGCAATTTTTAGGCGCTTGAGTCATAAGAAGCCTCAAGCAAGCCTAGTTTTTTGGATAGCATAGTTGATGCAGAAGTGGTTTCATACGAGAACTCCAGTGACACAGATAATCAGTGTATAGAGGAAGCCGCCAGGTGAGTGAGTCGACAGCGTACCCACAGATCACTTATCGCAAAGCTATCTGATTGCATTTTAAGTGGCCGCTGCTTTACTGGGCACTCAGAAACAGGTGGTCCCGGGCATAAACACTGATGAGGCTGACCCGTGCTGAAGTCCACAATGAGGGGAGCAAGGCAGAGAATGATGATGGAGGGTCATTCCTTGTGTCTACCTGCAGATGGGTGGCCCCTGGGGGGATTGCCATAAGTCACCATACCTGTACACCTACCACTCGGGTAGACATACGGCACTGCTCAGGTATCAAACTCATCCTCGCTTAGACACACAGAAAAGACATATGGACATCCACAGGGAAACGAAGGGTGTAAATATGCCATTGTTTATTTTTATCCTGAGGGTAAACCTTGCTCATGAGAATAGACCCTGATTCCCTACATAGATCACAGGACAAGAGGTTGTCAGTAGATGTAGTAGACCAAAGATTCACCTTTTGTATCTTTTACAATTGTGTTAACTACATACTTAAGCTCAATTTCTGAAAAAACATTCAAGGAAGAGTTGTGGTTGGTGTTAGGATTAACATTTCTTCACACATTTTCTTTATTTTTTGAAGGCACATGTGTTCCATATATCATTTAAGTGGGCCAGTCAGGGCTGCTTTGCGTAGACTACTGGCTTCAATGCTATGGCTACTTTCATCTGAGGCACAAGAACACAAAAGATTTTGAAAATCATCTAAATCCTATCATGTTGGTATTCATTGAAAAGCTCTCTTTGAGTACTAACATATGAGTACCCATGTACGAAGATCCTGGGCTCATTGGGATGTAGAACATGCAATAATGAGTTATAACAAAGTAAAGATATTTGTAACTGGAATACCAGTGAAAGAGAAATCAGAAATCTAAATCCAAAACCAACATATGGAATATTAGAGGAAGTAACAGTAGGAATAAGACATGAATCTTCATTGCTACTTTAAATATTTCCCATTGCAGATGTTCATAAATGCCAAGTAAGTAAGGTTTACAATCCAGAGATCACCTTCCTTCCCACCTGTAAATGAAAGCAGAGTAAAATCTCAAATGCATCTTCCCAGTCCCCACAAATAGAAGCTGTTCAACCTTCCAGCCAGCAGCAGTCTAATGTAAAGGCAATAAAGTGTTCATCATGAACTTACACCGTGATTCCAAAACAGTTTGTATTTACATGTATTTATCCAATTAACTTTCAAGGATCCAAATACTTATTTCCTGGCCATACTCAAATACGTACTGGGCTTACCAAAACTATAATTGTCCTCAAAAGTTCTAGCCATGATAAACATTTAACTGCCTTCAACTAAATATCAACACAAAGATTACTTACCTCATACCAAATCCTCAAGAATCGCCATTGTTATCTTAACTTTACAGCACTGAATAGGGATTTCTTTTTGACTAAAATCACTGAAGTTTTAATCAAATTTCAGACAATGTTGTCTTTTAATTAAATGGATGATAATTCGGAAGTTTGGAGATAAATTTGCACTTAGATTGCTGGAAACATGCTGAGGCACCTCTTAATGAAGTTTTAGGGTTCGATTTTGAAAAAACTTTCATTTCCAGTGATCAGCTCAAACAATTTTGACTTGACATCTGTAGGAGTAGATACTGCTTATTTTCCTGCAAGGTAGAACTGTCTTGTGCCATAGGTATCCGAGCTGTAACAACTTCTCATACAACAATCAATAAGTCACTTATTCAACCAAAAGAAAAGAATAACATGTTTTTGCCTTTTTTATAGTACCACCACCTTTATTAGTAGCATGGTAAGTTATACACCATACTTGTTATATGAAGGGTTTTAAAGACTAGCTTTTATTCAAAAATCTTTTAACATTGTATCTTAAGTGATCCATATCAGGAAAATCTGTGCAACCAGACTTGTCTTAAATCAATTAAGAAGATGATCTTATAATGTCATGCACTTATTTGAAATTTTGCAGAAGAACGCATGGGAAGTCCATTTCTTGATCATCATTTCAAAAGGGGCTTCAAAAGTTTCTTTTATTGGACAATATTCAATTAGCAATGCCATAAGTGGAGATATTACTCTAGCTGCGACATAAATAATCCAGGTTTCACTAACTTTAAATTTCTTTATCACATTTATGGCTTATAACAATTGTTGATTAAGTTAAGGAAAGAGAAACTTCCTCGAACACTCATTGTGTCCAAACTGTTTTTTTTTAAACTCTAGGACATTAATACACACTCTTAACAATGGTCAGTATATGTACAACTCACACATGACATATGAGTGAGTGGTTCTGGTAACAATGCGGTACATATAAGACACACTTAAATTGGGCTTTATGGTTATTTTCATATTCATTACATCAACATATATCTAGGAGCATGAAACATAATATAAACTACAATTGGACTATTCTGGAGAAATCATAGTGCAATTACATAATTGATTCAAGAGTATTAATCGTCTAAATGCTTTATGGAAAAATAAAACAGAGCAATTAATGACTTGTTGGGTAATATTGTGAATATTAGTTAAAAGAAGTTTATATGCAAATAGCACTGACGGTACCAGTATAGTCCAGTATGAAAAAGGGCCAGTTGAAAAAGAGAACAGGAGCTTAGTGGGACCCTGTGGTCTATACTGAACTTGACCATCGTGCACGGGTAGTACTGCATACCCATGAAGCTTAGGCAAAAAACATGTTAGTCTTTTGATATAATGAAAAATTTCTACAAAAAGATGGTGATAGAGATCACTCGTGTGTAAGAAAACTTATCTAAGAGTAGACGTTGTTGATGTTGTTACAGTTCTGATGTCAATACCTCGGGCACAGTGGTCAGTTCTGTGACCATGAGAAATATAACAGCAAACTCTGGAAATTATAGAAAAATAGTCTGATTTATTGAAGCGCTGGTGGACATCATACATTATAGTCATACCATAACAAAATGACATGGATGGTCTCGCCAAAGCGTTCAATATTTAACATGCATTACTAACACTGTCTTACTTATAATTAGCAGCAGACTAAATCCAGCAATCATAAGCTTTGTGTACAATTAAATATTATTCCAAAGGTAAATACGAAACACCTTTTACACATACATTTTACAATAAACTGCCATAGTAAGGTCTACACTGAACTGATAATGTATATAATGTAAACGCCACGTTAGAAGTTTTGTTCTCCAAGTAAAATGCCTAAATAGAACTGAATCACCAATACTAGTAGTGATTAGAATATATGATAAGATTAGTTCTGTAGATTTGGCATGAGATGAGTTGATCTTGTGTGAGCAGCTCCAGCACCGTGTGGAGACGGGCCGCCATCGGGGGCATGGCTAGGGGGCGCTGCTGCTGCCGCTGGCCATCAGCTGAATACAGCGGCGACGCCTACTGTCGCAAAAAAGAGGGGTAAATACCAGAGGAGGAAGACCAGCCCCCTCCTCCAACCCCTCGTAACCTCTGATGCCTACCCGCCCTATTGTGGCCTCTAAAACCAGCTGAAAAAATAGAAAACAACATGACAAATACCTCATCATGGTAATAACATATATATCAACATGTCACACATAACATAATTCTTTGTAAGGTGTAATAACCTACAATAAACTGCGGGTACCTTAATTTTTAGACAATTCCCACAAGAAGATGATGGTCAAATAGGGAAAAGATAAGTAAATACGTTGGCCCTACTATTTTATAATTAGCTCTTTAGGTACCTAGACAAGCTTCACTAAGCAATACAGCACAAGCATGGTGAAGGGTCAGGGGTCAGACGTTTAAATTCACACATTTATAACCGTCCAGTCTGTCGCACATGATAATAACACTTAGGAATCCATTATAAGTGGAAAATAAGGGCTAAACTGGAAGCTTACTTGATTGATCTGGACTGGGCTACAGTGACCTCTCTCTTATTCTGGCACACCCTTGCCTAGCTAATTATCCCATGTGACTACTACTGTCAGCCTTAATAAACACCTCAACATGAGGAAGTCATATTACATTGCTGCACACTGTCATCTAAAGCACAGAGAGAGAGAGAGAGAGAGAGAGAGAGAGAGAGAGAGAGAGAGAGAGAGAGAGAGAGAGAGAGAGAGAGAGAGAGAGAGAGAGAGAGAGAGAGAGAGAGAGAGAGAGAGAGAGAGAGAGAGAGAGAGAGAGAGAGAGAGAGAGAGAGAGATGACAAGTGATGCCATGAGGCGGAGGAGAAGAGGAAGATCTCAGGGAACATGCCAAGTTGAATGATGTCTTCCATTGATCTAACATGATTTACCTGACACACCAGTTTCCCTTCATTGGGTCACAATCCAGTGCCCCACATGAATACCAGCATGACTGCTGAATGTTGCTTTTTCAATGTCAATGCTTATAAATGGAAGTGTCTCCCTAGAAGGTTTCTTCTGAGAAGTGGAAGAAACCTATTTCTTCAGGGACCGTAAAAACAAAGATTTTTTCCATGGAATAAACCGCCCCTCAGAAGAAACTACCAACCCTGAGGGTAACCCACAAAAGCCTTACCTAAGTTGGCTATAATAGAACTAATCTCTTGTCCTACTGCACATTCAAGTGTAGGGAGACACTAATGAGAATGTTAATATCAATACCTCCCAATATTCCCACCTTTTAACACTTGTTTAGCAATCATGTGTTTCCTTTGAAGTTGGAGATGCAGCGAACTCCTGACATTTAGGGATGTATTAGGGGTTAAACGGTTTCTTTGCTATAATTTACTTAGGAGGCAGCTCATCATTTCAACATGAAATAGATGGCGGCTGAACTTCAGCCATTGGAATGTGTTGCTACATTGATCTTTTTCACTATGGGATTAACAGCAATACAGGAATCGACCAGAGAGAATTGAACTGAGGAAATTTTGCCAATCTTTAAGTACCAACTCCCATGAGCTGGTAAAATGTTGCCTGAATATCAGTGTACATGATTAATTGATAATGCAATGTTTTCCTACAATTTTTGATCCATATTCAGGGTTTTCTATGGTTGGCCATAGCATGACACATGAGATAAAGGCAGCAAGCAATTTAAGAAATGACTGGTGGGAGGAAAGTGTTGTTTTTTGACTTACTGTTACTATAACTGGGAGGAATGGCACTTATGAATAACAAAAAGGTCAAAACCCTTGTTACCATTGTAACTCTAAAAAATCGCAAAACTTAGAGAAAATTACCAATTCAATGTCTAAACCTTCTTGAGAACCATTTCGTGCTTTGAGGCAAAAAATAGTTTAAGGCAATGAACAATTTGCTTCATTTCTTCATACAGTAAATGTACTTCTAAAAATAATGAGAAGAAATGCTATATTTTTGGCAATGCCATCTGGTGTTGACTGTGTAAACTAACTCCTAGTATAAGGTGACACTTCTATGCAGCTCCTTCCATTGATAAATACATAAACCATGTCATGCCTGCCATCCAGTAATAATTCATCCCAAGATTGCCATTAGCATAGGCCTGTAAAAAATATGGAGGGATTCAGTTGCCTCTACCAGCCAGCTTGTATTACAGAGGTAGGGAAGATTATGACTATCTGAACTGAGAAATGTCATGGCTCATTTGTCACTGGTATTAAGAGACTAAGTGCTAGCCATGCCAACAAGACTGGCACTCAATTTCCCCAATAAGTCCCAGCAGCTAAAACATCGCTTGAGATGGCACTGGCTTCATGGGCTGAATGACAAATGGGCCGTGGGACGTGTGTACATGTGCTGGGGCCTGTCAGACCTCACTGCGGCTCTCAGTAAGGATGACTTACTCAAATCTTACGAACAGGGAATCCAGAGCAGCGATCCTGCACAGTATCAATCATTTTTTTAAAACATGGCCTCATGGTATTTGATATGCCGCCTACTCCTATCCCCCTCAGAGAATCTATAACTAGAATGATAGCTATATCAGCTACACAGTGCTCAAGACCACCCTGCGTGATCAAATAAGTTGTAACTAGTAAGTGTAAATGAAACTTAACAAAAAAAAAATGGGTAAAATCTAACAATCAAAGGAGGAACAGAATTTTAATGGCTTTAAATACTGACATTTTTCAAATATCTTAAGTGAAATGTGTACTGGTAATTCCAAATAAACAGATAACACTACCCTTGCTATTGAACCACAGATTACTTGATCATAGTGCTATAATTGATCTAGATCAAGAGAAGGACAGATGAAGGGATTCTTACAGGCCACCTTAGAATGGATCAAATGAAGTGAGTGGCAAGCCAGAAATACAATACAATTACCTCCCTCAGCACTAATATAAGGCATAGAAAAAAATGTTTGTTTCCTGTAACGGTCTAGAAAAAAATGGGTAGGTAGATGGGTAAAAAATATTTTTGGGATTATTTTTTGTTCAAAAATGTGTTTTATGCATGTTTTATAATGTGAGTTGGAAGGGCAGAAAAAACTTTAGAGTAGGGATTTTTGTTTGAGTAAAAGCTTGATAAGGTAGGGTTACAGGAAACGAGTAACTTTTTAGGCCTAAAATAGCTTCTATAAAACAAACTGTCCCATCTCTCACTGGGCATGGACCCTGGTGAGTGAATATTTAATGTATCACCGCGAGTACTGGTCACAGGTTCCTGACTTGAGACCACTACACATTAATTCCTTAATCATCATTCGCACCTAAGGGGAAACTTCCATTTTAATAATTGAAGCCTACCAAAGCAGGGTTAGAGTCTCCTCCTTCAGGTAAATTAATACCAACCCAGGCGTGTGAGGGATGCATTCAAATCTCCTTATCACGGCTTTCTAGCAGGATTGTCATCCGGCCCCAGATGAATTAATTATCTCTCCAGTTCTATCCTAATGGTAATCGAGTGTCTGCTATATACACAGCAAACAGGGGGAAATTAAATGGATGGTTTCACTCAGCGGAGATTTTCTTTTTCAAAGCAGGTGGCTTTTAGGCAAACGCATCACATCAAATATAATTTGCAGCCATCAGGTAGCCTGCACCATTAACTAATTAAATGTCAACACCTGATTGCTTTCACAACAAAATGACACTAAATAGGTGCAATATGATATCAACAGGATAAGAGGTAATAGAGTGTGACTAGCATGACTTC
Organism: Maea johnstoni; assembly: GCA_963942565.1. Taxonomy (NCBI): domain Eukaryota; kingdom Metazoa; phylum Annelida; class Polychaeta; order Spionida; family Magelonidae; genus Maea; species Maea johnstoni. The sequence continues at coordinate 59,480,635 of OZ012684.1, read as the reverse complement.
CTGATTGGAAAAAAGTTGAGTGGTCCAGATAAATTATCGCTACACAGCGAAGAGGGCTGGATGGTTCAAATCAAGCTCAGCAGGTTTAAAATGAGTATACCAGTATTTATCATCTGATGGATAAGTTAATATTTAAAGATCCAGGCTAGATTGCCACGGTGCCCTACAGGCTGGCTGAGTGCATCTAAAATGACTCCAAAAAAAACTAGGAATAAAGCATAGTATTGCACAGTTTATGTTACTAGATTTATTTTTAAAGATATCCCTTAGCTATGCTGATGATAATCTTTAAAAGAATTGTCAAATATTTTAACAAGATCCCATAATTCTTAAAATAAATTAATTACAAAAAATGAAGAAAACAAAAGGGAGAGTGAGGGAACTTGCGAGAGCAGAATGAAGTACATTCTGCTAGCATCAGGCCCAGATGGTGAAGATGAGGCAAACAACTGGTACTCTGTCTGAGGACTGGACTTTAAACATTCTTCCCCTCCTCATGATATAGAGCAGGGCACGGATGTACAGCCCCTTCAGGGATGCAAGGAATGCACACTTAACATGACTTCAATTGTGGGATTTCTAAGACCCCAGCTTTTTGAGGTGAGACAGCATATGTGCATTAAAAGGATATATTGCAGATGCTGAGGACTGGTAGACATGCTGCTACGTACCCGTCCTAAAACACAGTGTACCATGCACCCTAACAATAGGTAGCTAACAATTAAAGGGATCTCCAGGGCTAATGCATTTAAGAGTGGGATATCAAGGCTCAGATAACTCTCAACTTCGCCACAATATATATACCATAAGTAGGGTCCTGCTTATGCCTAAAAAAGCTGTTTGTTTCCTGTAACCATACCCTAACACGGGCTTACTAAGAAAAAATCCCTACCCTTAAGTTTTTTCTACCCTTCCAACTCCCAATCAACATTAAATAATCATCAATTTCCATGCATGAAATAATCCCCCAAATTACAGATTTTTTATGGACCTAATTACCGTATTATTTTTTGACCGTTACAGGAAACAAAGTGTTTTTTCTACGCCTTATATTCAAATTGAGATGGGGACTTCATACGGATGCACCAACCAATCTTGTACAGCTAAATGCTAAGGCACCTTTGCCCAAGTCTTATAATCATAATGACCACGCCAACCAGAGCAGCAGGCAGCCTGGCAGTTCCAAGAAAATGGCAGGTCAGAATGCGGTGGTCTTGGTCAAGCAGTAAAGTCACATTGGTAATCTATGCAATCTCTATCATGATCACACTGAGGCCCCCGCCCTAGAAAACAATCCTAGCAGAAACCATCAGCTCGTTTCAATGATAAGCCAACTGATGAATGTCAGCAAGCACCAGTTAATGATGATTACATTAGAAAAGCTTATTTCACAAAGAAAGAGTGGGAGAAATAAATCTGTCGCATCCCTGCAGACATTTCTCTGCCCCATGAGTTATAATCAACACAGTAAAAAAACGCCTGACTGGCCCTGTAGACCGTAGCCTGCTTACGGTCAGGGAATCCAACTCATTGGTGAATAATTTGTGGATCTCTCCATCTTGTCCATGTGGTGCAAAAAAACACAGACCCATTTGTGAACAGGGGGTATTTTTTTGTGCAGCATTTCTAAGCTGTCATCTTGCACCTGCCTGGGTGATCACTATTCCAGCCCAGAACACAAGAGCATCCATATATTACTCCCTGCGGATCCCCTTAGAATCTTGCTGAGGATCCCTAAACCAGAAACTAGCCACCCCCTAAGGGCACCCAGGACCATAAATGAGCCACGCTCACACAATGAGCCCATATGGAGAAGGGGATAAAACACAATTGTTTCTGAGCGTACCATAGCAATCAAATTAAGGCAATCATACTGTGAAAGCTTTTGTGAATCATGCACAGGTAAATAGGACATATCTATAATGAAATTAGGAAAAAGCAAAGAAGAATCTTTTTCTCTTCTTTCTTTTCTCTTGATATAGTTTCATTCAAGGTACTGCACTCGCAAGTGAGAAGCATAAATGAATCATGCATACTCACAGCGCTACCCTTCATGGAAATTAAGCTAAAACCACACTAAATCTCTATTTAATTACTTTCTGAACATAAAACTTACTCGGGCCATAAAAAGTCCCTTGTTGGCCTAAACCACATTCTCAACTGTAGTGTTCCTCAGACCCGCTCATCATGCCAGTCCAGAGATAGTAATACAAAGTGCAATTGCTGAGTAAATTGTGCCATGGTGGCAAACTTGTCAGTCACTGCCATTAAAATGGCATTTTAATCCCTTAAGCAGAATGTCTGGTAAGTGCTTTGGGCTGCGGAGCTGACTTCGGCCAACCCACCAGCGGTTCCTGCCAGTCCACAGTTATCAGCACTGACAACTCGAGCAAACAATGGATTCCATTGTTCTTATACCAAGCTCTATTGTTCTTAAATCAATAATACAAATGATTTTGTATGAAGGTGTTCTATTGTTTAAGCTATAAACCTTGAAATTGTCAATTAACTTTTGGAATATCTAAGAAAACAGACTATTTAGCTTTCAAAAACACACAAAAATAAAGCAATCAAATGCACCCTTTCAAGATTTAATCAAATCTTTCAACTAATTTCTTTGTATTTTTAGAGGAAATTATCATTAAATTTATAAGAACCTGTCATAAAAGAGCAAGGGAAACAAACAAAGAACAAAAACTATTTTAATGACATATATTATGACTTTCAACCCTACAAGCAACAAAAAATATTGTAACTGGTTACCCTTTCAATGTGGGGGCTACGTTCGTCAAAGGCACAAGAGAAAAAAAATGAAATTTTTTCAAACCCTGCCATGTTGGTATGCATTGGAAAGCTCTCAATGAATACTATCAGATGAGTACCCATTTGCCAGGGTTTCAGTGATTTTCCAGCTTTTTGCGCATCATTTTGTATTCACTAATTTAGTCACCAACAGCACAAGGTTTAATCAAACAGTAGATGGGAAAATTTACCAATCAAATATCTGACAAGAAAATAGAGGAAAAGGGTGATTTAAGATTAAGTCGATGACTTTCGATTGTCAAGTTTTCCTTATGAAGGGCTGAGTGTACCTGCAGGATAGCTTGATGGAGTACTGTGCTGGTGCCACTATAGACAGGTAGCCATGATGAAGCATGTTAAAGACAGCAGGATGGTGACAGCAATTAAGGACTTGGACTGAGGGGCAACTTATCATCTCTTACATACAGGAGATAGAGAGGCAGCAGCTGCACATCAACACAGGACAGCAAATTCACCGTCCTCCTCAACCGGCTTTCTTCAACCCTTCCTATGCTGCCAAGGCTACTTTCGTCCAAATAACATGGATGCAACAATTTTTGAAAACCATCTAAACCCTGTCATGTTGGTATTCATTAGACAGCTTTCGCTGAGTACACATGTGCAAGGGTTTCAGTCATTATTCAGCTTTTTTGCATCATTTTGTATTGGCAAAATTAGCCACCAACAGCATAAAGGTTAAGGTGACCACAAACGAGTCTTGAAAGATAATTAACTATGGATTGTGGATTCTCAATGTTCATCTATGTAGGACAGCAAAGTCACTCATCTCAACATGCTTTTAAGGTGACCAATGGGAATAAGAGACAGGAAGGCAAAATTGGTTAAAGCAAGAGTAAATTGACACAGAAAGATAATTTACAACTTAATTGGCACAATCAGATAGCCTTAATATTGTTTCCAATAATCATATACATCCGTTCTTCACTTAACAAAATAAATCACCTCATAAAATGACCATATCTTATAAGCTGTCAGACTAAATAGCAGAGGATTATAGGTTTTTCACAATTTCCAAGTCTAATATCATGATGAATACATAATTGATGCAGAGTAGATTAGAGGAATAAAAGCCTAATAAGTAATTCTACTTCCTCATGCTTATCCTACTTTTCCCAAAGCAAAAAGAAAAAGAAACTCCCTGAAAAATAATTGGCTCATCTGTTCAGCTGATATCCTTGTTATGAAATCGCATTTGAAATATTTTTTCAAATCTTCTCCAAATAATGGTTCCTTTAAGCCATTTTGCTAATTGAGTATTTCATCATACAAATAATACATTTTTCTAGGAGATGCTTTCTTAATGGATTAGCTGATAGTGTTGTCTATAAATTAAAGCATGAAGGCTCAGAATAACAGGGAAGGGAGGCATTCTATGTTGATTGATTGATCGGAATTGCTCATTTCATTACATAGCTCAGATCACATAGCTACGAGTTGAGGACTATGATGATAATATCTCCTGTCTCTTCTGCTAAAGGTGCCAATGTCCTTCAGTTAGAAAGTTTCCATTGAGAGCACCTCACAAAGCCACACGCTTACAAATCCAACCATACTTAACCTCAACCTACACATAGAATTCTAGGGATACCCATTTTCTGAGCATTATGGTCTATCATATGATGTTATCATAGCTCTCACCACATTCGTGGTTGTGTAGGACCTGAGATTGACCGTATTTCCTGGGGATTGTAGGTTACAATTGCCAAGCGTAGGAGCGGGAGGCCCAGAGAATATGGATGGATTAACCCATTCATGCCTTCAGCATTCAAAGAAGCCAGGCTACTATGTGCAATATCCTCCCTTTGAATGGAACTTCCAATAAGGAAAATTGAACCCATTCAACAACAATCTTCAAGATCTATGCAAATTTAACCTTCATTATCAAGTTGTTTTGCAGGCAATGCTTTTTTTAGAGGAAGCATGAGAATGAATGGGTTAAGAGCAGGTGGGTGGGGGTCGATCCTCCACCTGGGACTCATAAATACAATCCTGCATGTGGGAGATATTGCCATGTTAAACATTGAACAGGGTGGAGCAATAGACCCCCGAAAGGTGAGGCACTGTCAGGGGATATCACAGCACCAGCTTATCTGGAGCATGAAAACGCCTCAATTATATCAATAATTCACAGCTACAAGGGCACGGTACAAAAGGTGAAGCCACTAAGTGCTATGCAGGTAAAGAAATAGTGATATTAGCCACTATAACCCATCAAACCAGACCCGCTATGCATTATAATTGCCAAAATCTCTACTTTGGCCCGAGTAACACACCAGTAAAATAGTTAATTGGTTAAATAATGCATGTTTGACATTTTCCTCCCAATAGAAACTAACCTCTATCGACTAGGGCTCTAAGATTTAAAAAGATTACGAAAGCAAAGCAACTTTGTGAGATCAGGCTCACGCCAAGGTCAAGGACAGGCACACTTCTGAGAGGTTCCAGGTGGCATTGGAAGAAAAATGTAACTGCTGGTCTTCCATGAATCATGGGAGGGGGGGGTATAAAGGGGGAATGTAACAAAGAACTGAAATTTTGTGAGGCACCACAAATACTTCAGATCAGACGAACACTTTTATCCAATTGTGGGTAATAAATAACTGCATACATACCCAGCATACAGATTTTGGATCTTTTAAATGTAAAATGACGTCCAAGATTTTATTTTAAAGCAAAGCCTCCAACGTTGTTTCATTCAGTTAAGAATCTTTCTAAGATCATTTTTTTCAAATAACAGTCTAATTGATGTTATGTTTTAAGCTATCAGATCATATGCGCATCCCAGATGCAGATTTCTTTAGGACAGTTCCCCTACGCAGAAAATTTTGATCTGCCACTGATGTATGTATTCTAAGGAAGTACCTAAGAACCAAGTGTTTGTTGTATTGAAGCTTTTGCATTCTAATAGTGCATTATACCTTCCAGTTGGAATAAACCGGCACACTGACCTCAATTCTTTTCAAAACATGTAGGAGTGTGCAAAGGTGCCCTACTATAATAAAGGTGTGTGTCTACAGCTTACAGTAATCTGGTATTCATGAAAACTGTCCTTCTGAGTGATGGAATCCATTAATAAAACACATTGTACTTCCTTCTCCTAGTGGTTAGTAGGACAGATATAAGGCCTAAAAAAAAGTTGTTTGTTTCCTGTAACCCTACCCTAACAAGTTTTTTTTTTCGAAAAAAAATCCCTACCCTAAAGTATTTTCCGCCCTCCCAACTCCTAATCAATGTAAAACATACATAAAACACACATTTTTGATCAAAAAAAGAATGATTTTTTTTTTACCGACCTACCTACCTTTCCTGTAATGCTACCCTAACAAGTTTTTATTCAAAAGGATTGGCGACCCTTAAGTTCCCTCCCCCCTCCAAAAATTCCAATCAACATAATTGAGGCAAGATTATAACACTGCATTACAACTACAGCTGCCACAAAACACACTGCTTGAAAAAAATAATAATCAAAAAATATATTTTATTTCTAACTAGTACCCTATTTCGGATTATTAAAGGAAACATTCAGTTTTTTGTAGGCTTTATCTTCTTCAGCAATGGACAATGCTGTTTTTCTTTTTACTATTCTGCAAGATCAGCAATAAGTCATTTTCATTTCTCCAAGTCTGAACAGAAAAGCAACATTACAATGATTTTCTCATGAAATCTGTGTCCATGATATAAGACCCCTTTATTACTCATATGTATACACAAACAAGCCAAGAAAAAAAAGATAATAATGAAGTTCACTAAATCATGCCAGGATTCTATTTAGGATGGTACGATGTCTATAAAATGACAAATTAATTGTTAATAAATCACAGCCTGTCTCTGTGGTAATGCTAGGTAACCTGTCTAGTCTCAAATAAGCAGTGCAGATTTACTCATTAGCTAGCTTTGTGAAAAGATAATAGCTACTTATCAATAATGATAAGAGAAGATGAAGTCCTAGTCCCTATGCACAAATCCTCGCAAATAATCCTCCTTGATTAAACATGGGTGAATTGAAAGTCATCTCCATCTTTATACTCTTTATTTTAAAATAATGCATTACTTCCCTCCTAATAAATCTGCGCGGATTTTCTTCAATACTGCTTGTTTAAGCCTATTTGGAATTAAACGAAATTGTTCTAATTAAAATTGTTTACACATGTCGGAAACAATCTTCTCTTACTAAGTATATCTAAAAAGATTCATTTTCAAAATTACTTATTTGAAGAAAGTTATAATTATCTTCAATTGATCAGACCATATGGGAGCCTAAATCGCTTAGAGAAAGATTCTAAAATGATATATATATATATATATATATATATATATATATATATATATATATATATATATATATATATATATATATATATATATATATATATATATATATATATCTTAATTCATGCTTTCTTCCAAGTTATTTCAAAGTACTGAAAAGATGAAACTTGACAAGAATTCATAAGTCTGAATGGGTCAAATATGCTTCCAAAAAAGTCCCAATAGAAATGGCAATGGCAAATTTGAATACAAGTATACCACTCTATGTTTGGTTAGAAATGTTAACTGCAACACAGTAAAATTCTCTTAAATAATCCTCAAACCTCCAGGCAGTGCTCATTGTGAAATATCTTTGCCGGGGTAAGCAAGACTGCTGGGCTACGGAGAGAATGAGTGGAATAAAACAATTTAGGAACTAGTTTCCCAAAGACAGCTGCACAAGTTTATAAACATGGCACTTAGTAGTGTGGTGAAAGGGTGTATTCTCCTTGATTTACCCACAGTTTATCTTCGTTACCCGTGCCAAGGAGGGAGTAAGCTAAACAATTTATAGTCGGCTTCCCTTTTACCAATCGCGTACTAATAAGAGTGCCCCGCCCATCCACCATCTGCGCTCCTGTTTCTGCAGCCACCAACTGGCAGCATGTTTTTTCTTGCCGGAATGTACTCCAGGGCCCACACCAAAGTCCCAGTCCACGTGCCAACCCAATAGGATTAAAACAGAAGCCAAACTTCTTCACAACCACAGAGTACCCCAAACATTGGAAGCACCTGCAAGATTTCGGCATAGGTGCCAAAATGAAGGAAGAAGGTGCCATTTTCAATTACTTCATTGCCGGTTCATTTAAATACATAATAGATCTGGAATTTGTTTTTCCATAACCTTTTTGGTTAGGCAGTTTCCAGCCTACCCCCTTTCCCTAGAACCATCGGAATGTATTTGGAAGATAGTTTCTATGTTAACAAAATTCTTTTGAGTATTTCTTACCAACTGTTTAATAAGCAAGACACAAAAGCAAGCCATTCAGCCAAAGATGAATGGCTAAAAGCCACATAAAGGGGCTGTGTTAATTCTATTGAGTGGATTTAGCAGCAGCTATAAATATTGCCATGTCAGTGAGTCAGGCAATTGTTTTACTTAGTTGTCACTGGAGAGCCTCAGCTGGCTGTGTATGATGTATCTCCCGGAAAGGGGAGCAAGCCTGGAAGGCCATATGGGCTCCATGGGTTGGCTATCCCACTAAATAGCCCTTTCAGAAGCACTGCCAAGAAACAGCAATATTTAGCACACTGCGACTCCAAAACAGCATTTTCTATGACTGATTACCTTATGAACCAGAAATAGTTCCGATAGGATAGGTATGTAGCTAACGATGTGCTGCCATCTACTGGCAAGTCTAGGAACCTTCATGCATCACTGCTTTCACAATAAAACATCTGTGCTGAAGAGTTCCACCCTCGGTTTCATTAATATCCTGCATCTGCATTATGCTAGCAACAAAGCTGCTCATAAACACACACAAAATACATTAAACTTTGCTGCTTCCAGCAGGGCTATTCAAGAGCGGTAATGTGTAGCAACATTAACACTTCCTTCTAATGGCTTATTAAATGGATAATTGGAATTTAATGAAGAAAAGATAACATCATGATACAATAGGCTGTAGTTTTATTAAATGCCATCCTCATTTTTCATAGCTGTCAGGAGTGCATGGATTTAAATATCCCATAGACATGTCTTTGGGCTCAATAAGGATGATGCCTAAGCATTAGCCTAGTCCTAGGCCAAGAAACTTTATCTCTATATATCTGTCATGAAAATTACCGACTCCAAATTGTGTCTACCCTGATTTAGTTCTTTAATTTCTCACTGGGTGCCAGAAAGTAAGATCTTTCCAGTTTCTTGATCCTGACTGAACAGTGTGACCACCCTTGGTGTCATCTATCACCAGCCACAGGAACTAACACCTAGACATTAAGCAACAGATAAAGACCCGAACAGAGAAAGGCATAACCTAATGACTAGGATCTAGTCTACTTAAGCATTAGGTCTACTATACATTAACATCTGGGCAATTAAAAAAAAAAAACACAATAAAGATCATCATTTTCAAACCGTTCAAGCTTAAAAGCAGAAGGAAGTCATTCAAAAAACTTTTTAAAAAAACTAAAAAAACTTATGTGTGAACAAAAAAATCCATAACTCTCTCAAAAGGAATTAGCAAGACCGCAGAACTTCTTGTCAACTTGGCCAGGGTTGGGCTAACATCTTCAGCAGATTGCGGTGTGTTGATTCAGTGCCTGCCTGTGTTGAACTAATTCACTGCTTCATTACAACTATAGAGACAATCACTCACTCAAACAATAGCCTTTTGTTCTCAGCTTGAAGAATTTTATTCTACACCCACCAAGATTGTGTGGGTAGTTTACTGGGTAACAAATCTCCATGAATGTGGCAGGTAAGATTACACTTTCTAACCGGTTCCTGCCCAGAATAAGATTGATGCACCTAGTTAGCCTTATATCATATCACCCAGCTACTTTTACCTGTGCCAGGTGAGCATGGTCTGATAGTGCTCACACTTAGCGGGAGGGGGTATCTGCAATGGCCAAGAAAAAAGGATCATCTTGATACCTGAGAAAAAGCCAGGTAAAGTGACTCGCCTTTCTTTTGTGTAGGGTCAGTCGGAAACAGCACGGTAAAATGGCCCACATTCCTCTGCCCAAAGGGTCAGCAGAATGGAAGACAGACTGATGGAACAGCCAGGTAAAATGACTCACCTTTAATTCTGCTATGTAAGAAGGGTTGGTAGAACATAAGGCTGATTGATGGAACAGCTGCCAATAAAAACCCTCATCAAAAGTAAAACCACTACTACTTGCAGCCAAGATTTTAAGACCTGATAGTTCCCCTTATGTTCCTGACCAACAATGGCAATATTATCACAAACAATGCCAGTTCCTCCAGCAAGATTTTGACCTGGTGTTTACTTTCCCCAACACCCTAGAAGGTGATTGAGTTTTCTTTGACCTGTGGCTTGGATTTCTCCATGTTCCTGTCACCAACTCGAAAGCACAAGGTCTATTTATAAAATGTGGCCTCGCCCTAAACAAAATTGTTTCATGATGTTCCAGACCACCATTTGATCATATTCCGTACAGTGCATCTCTCCCATATAATCAAAAGGAACAGCTGAGTGCATCAGTCGGCTAATATTCAGAGTAGTTCTATTCGCGTCCAGGCAAAGAAAGGGGCACCAATAAAGAGGAGGGAGGGCCAGAGCGGGGGTCACTCAGGAGATTGGACAAGTCCTTTTCCCCACTCCAGGCTATGCGATTAACAGGCTTGGTGCAGGGACCTGTCCTACTGATTATGTTTTACACATGATGTGCCATCCCCCCCTGAGTGAGGGAACATCAAATCATCTCACAGCTTCAGCACTTATCCTCTATTGAGCGTATCGTAACTCAAACCTTTGTATGTGGGGCGATTGAGTGCTGCCATCCTCAGCAGCAAATCAAAAGATTTAATGCACTTGGTTCTTTTACAGCTTTGAAATTATAGCACATCTTTTGATGAAAAAGTGCACCCTGGATCTTTGAAAAAGACACCTCTATTCAAACGAATGTGAGCAAATCTCAGCTCATGAAAAGAATGATGCGAGATTGTGAATGCCACCAGGCACAACTGTGAAATATGAGCACATAAAGCAAAATTCATCTCTTTTTGTTTATTTTCCAAGAAAGCTTCATAAGTTGATTTATCAAATGTAAATCATGCCATTTGGTAAGTTAATGGCTAATTACTCCGTCTCAGCACCTGCTTCCAGAAGGTTGGTCATTGAACCTTTTCATGCCCAAAGCACTCAAAATGCAATGGAATAAGGGATTTCAATAATAGGTACTGGTTGTAGTAGTACTGGAAGTAATTTTTAGTGTAAGCTCCTTAGTAATACTCACTTTGTTAAAATATTTCCCACTTGTTCCATCAATGGTGATAAATCAGGTATTTTGGGATATTTCACAATAAAAGTGTATGTGCTTACCAACTAATCACATCAATCTGTTTATGATATCAATGTCCTTGATACACACTTTTTTATTATGCAAATCCAGGGATAAATGAGTTATTAAAAGATTGACCAACATCAAGCAAAGAAATGCCATTCTGCTGTTTATGTAGCATAATCCTAAATGTGTTAAGTATTGTGATGTTTCTAGGGCATGGAATGTTTTACTGCTATTGAGGCACAGTCACTATAAACACTCAAAGCAAATTCTATCCCACATTCCCTATCTCTCAACACTGGACGCCAAGCTATCATATCACATGCCCAGAAACAAGCCCTACAATAATTACAAATCTCTAGCACTGTTTTCTCTACTAACTACCCTGTTATCATATTGGCAACCTCACAACACCTACCTTCCTTAGCTTTCAGTGCTGATCCAGGACCCTGTACTACGTGCATAGGAGCTAGCCCTGCAAGTAATACAGATCTCTAGCACTGTTTTCTCTACCAACTACCTTCAACCTCACTAATCTCACCTTCCCTAGCTTTCAGTACTGATCCAGGAACCTATACTACGTGCATAGGAGCTAGCCCTGCAAGTAATACAAATCTCTAGCACTATTTTCTCTACCAACTACCTTCCCTAGCTTTCAGTGGTGATCCAGGACTACCCTATAACATGCATACGCAATGAGCCCTGCAATTAATACCACAAATCTCTAGTAGTGTTTTCACAACAAACTACAAAGTTATTTCTAATCACAAGCATTCTCCAAGCCAAGATAGTTCAAGGTTAGGCTTTAACGTTACATGAGCACTTTATTTTATGCACTAGCAATTCTGGAAAATTGTTTGCCGATTCCCATTCCGTGAGTGTTTTTGCTGGGTAAATGTGTTATTGTCCCCCCCACCCCCCTCCCCCTTTAAAAAAAGAGCATATGAGAAGGTTGAGCAATGAGGGGAATGGGAGCCTCCCAATGAGCGAGTACGCAGTCCCTAATGGAGCATAACACGCCGGCCGGCCGGGGCTGATGGTGGATGTTCCAGAGCGAGATTACAAGGTGGAGGAGGAGCAGCAGCAATGGAGGCTGCCATGCAGTCAGCAAGGGAGCCGCGGCTACACAGCCTTTAGCACGACTAATGGGCTATGAAATAACGTAATCAAAGGCATCAGCCCACTGCACAACAATGGAGGAAAATGAGGAATTAAAACAATCTGCTCTCTCACCCGACAAAAGCATCATCGATGCCGATGCCGCAGCACTGCTGAAGAGCACTTGGACAACGGTTATGAGAGCAATCGAGAGAAATGATCATCCTGGGAGGGATGACACGACAGATAGCGTATCCCATAATGCAACACTCAAGAGGGATGCTAAAATGTAATGGCAAAGAAAGGATGGTAACTGGATGATTGACCTATCAATGCTTCGGAGTTAATTTTGAAAGTGTTGTCTTTGGATCTTTGATACTTTTGACAAAAACTAAGTATGAAGAATGGCATTTCCAAAATATTTGATGGAGAGGTGTTCGTAGTATTCTGATTAATGTATCTCCTTTAAATATTTTCCATACTGTTGCCTCTAAGATTTCACCAAAATTGTCAGATTACTTTTGGCCAATGTAATATAATTATAATAAATGTCTCAATGTACGCAATTTGTTAATAGGCCTTATATTATCAGCATGGGAGCAAAAAAGTGTTTTAAATACTGATATTAGCATCATCATTTATAGAAGCCTTGGTCAATAAAATTCTTTGATAGCAAAAAATTTGAAGAATTATATTTTCTCTAGTACAACCATAAACATCAACTAAGTATTCAGTGAAAAATGGCCTTTTCCCTCTTGATTGTTACGCAAGCCCCTGAAGCTCCAGCAGAGAACTGATGAGTTCCCTGTGGAATTGCATGGGGCCAGAGCCTACAAGGAAATTTAAAAGCTACTAGCAATTTGCCTTAGCAGAATTAACAAGGACACAATGAAAATATGGCGTTTAATATTGGTCTAGCACTTATTGCATACATCAGGCTATACCTGCAGATTCATCACCAAACTACGGGAGGGTCGGTGAATATAAATAGACAAAGGGCCCCGGGGGACTATTAATTTCCTTCCCAGGTAACTCATTACAGGGAGAACAATTTTCTTTCTAGTAAAATTATTCCTTCATTAATCACGGGCGGCATCCCACATTGGGCCCACTTCCTCCCAGGCTGGGTGGTTCCTGTGGTGGCGCTGCAGCCTAAATGATCTATCCGGCCAGGCAGTGTGAACTGCTAGATTAGTAGCGGCAATAATCAAGTACTGTTTCGGCATCCCTACATTCACAATGACATGTTTATTGCCTTGTAGTGTGTGTGTGACTGCAGGGGGGCCGGCACCTCCATCAGCCCAGATTATAAGCCATACGCTAAATCAGCTGTGTAATATTCTCACCCACATAAAACCCCACCTCTCACTCAAATCAAACTCCGTCTCGGAATAATGGGAGGTGGCAATTAAGGCGGTAATAGTGACTGCTGGAAAACACAATCAGGAAAGCAGACTTGATGCATTAATCAACTCACTTCATATAGACAGCCTCAGACTTGCTACAACTTCCTATTAAATGACCATCTAACTGATACATAAAATAAATCAACTTCAGCCTAAATTAGATTCTGCTTGGAGTCCAAGGTGGAGTCACAAGACCTGTAGTAGATCTACTGCACCACCTCATGACTGTGCTGCCATCTTAAGTCAGGTAATGACATTATTTGTGGTCAATCCAATAACACAAAAAAAAATCAAGCTACCACAGTGAAAGACATTTGAGTTAGGTATGTTCACTATCACCAAGGCACACATCATAAGACGGAAAAGACCAGATGAAAACCCCATACCTTAGTCAAATATTCCCATGCTATTATCATCAGTGCAAAGTGTCCAGATATAGCCTCCCACAATGATGCACATTTATAAAGCAGCAGTCATGCCAATCTTGCTTCCACACACGCTTACCAATCTATCCATTAAAACGGGAAGGTAACTGTAGCCAGGAGATGGTTGTGACTCTCAAAAGATCTCTCAATACTCTCTTTACTTATATCATATCAACGCAACAATCACAAGAGATCAGATGCGGTCTCTTAATACTCTCTTTACTTATATCACATTAATGCAACAATCACAAGAGATCAGATGCGGTCTCTTAATACTCTCTTTACTTATATCACATTAATGCAACAATCACAAGAGATCAGATGCGGTCTCTTAATACTCTCTTTACTTATATCACATTAACGCAACAATCACAAGAGATCAGATGCGGTCTCTTAATACTCTCTTTACTTATATCACATTAACGCAAAAATCACAAGAGATCAGATGCGGTCTCTTAATACTCTCTTTACTTATATCACATTAATGCAACAATCACAAGAGATCAGATGCGGTCTCTTAATACTCTCTTTACTTATATCACATCAACGCAACAATCACAAGAGATCAGATGCGGTCTCTTAATACTCTCTTTACTTATATCACATTAATGCAACAATCACAAGAGATCAGATGCGGTAACTTTTTACATTTCCTACTTGATTATCTGTGCATTAAATGTATGCAATAAAAGGGCAATATTACACCTACTCTCCTGATGAGGTGATGGTGATGTTTTCACACTAAGACTAAGCATTCTCTCTATGGAAAGAGCAGAGAAAGGCGCAGTATTTCCATAGATGCTGCTAACATAGCTCCTTAGGGACGAGAGTGAGAACAATTGACAGGGGTATTATAAGGCTTTTATCTATGTCTCTAATGTATCGCTAAGATGGATCAAATCAGTTCTACAACGCCTCCAAGAAAAACCCTCTCTCTCACACATCTACTGTTTAGGGAAATCAAGAAAATTGCTGCAAAATCAATCCTGAATGTAACAGAAACCCATTCCATCTTAAGTGCTGATGATCATGGAACAGATTCCTTTAATCGCCATTTCCGCCATAGATAAGTGGTGGTCATGAATGGGAATTGGATCAGTTAGAGGAAGACTCTTTTCTTTGATCCTTATACTTGTGGAATGCTAACTGCGAAAATGCATTCTTTGAAGGTAGACTAGCTAAGAATGGTGCTAAGAGGGGTATGCAATACACCAGATTTCTATAAAGAAATTATTTTGTTCAAGCCATCTATAACGAGGGCACCCTGATGACAAAATAGGAATTGGTGTTTAAAGAAATGGGTATCGACAATTTTATGGCTCAATTTTCATCAATATATCAATTAATTTGCTTTGAAAATTAAACAAACTTATGAATTTATCAGCATGGTTTGTTGCAATAAATCTCCTGATTAATTTTGATTGTTCACAGTTGGCTTTCTTGAAAAATCTGCCAGTATGGTGCATATCTTTTCATCAATTACTCAACTTTTAAACAAATGAGGTACTTTTCCTATTTTTACATCATCTCAGATTAATTTACAGTCGCTTGTAATTTAAAAGCTGACCTCACTACTAGCTGTGGATCTTCCAAAAATCAACCATTTCCCATGGATTTAAGCATGAGAATAAAATAATTTCATATGAATTATTTATTTACTGTTGGGACTATCCATTCATTTCCTTGCTTATCATATCATATCAAGCTTCTTTATTTTCTTTTTGTAATTGAGACATCAAATATAATACACATCTACAATTACATCATCATAATCGCTATTTAACCACGTATTTTCATTGAAAAAATAAATCTTGATTGCTGAAATACTTCTGATACACACACACAAGAGTATATAATATAGTCGTCTCATTATCCTACTAATCTACTTCCTTACCCTATCCCAAAACCATGGCAACTGTTACTAAGGGGATACATAATGCCAAGTAGTGCAGTATCATGCCAATCCCAAAATATAGAATGACTAATATGATTGAAACACATAAGTGACTGTCATCATTAAATCTCAAATATAGCCTGATTATTACGATCACAACTAACACCATTACACTTCCTCGGATACATGCTAGTTGAAGAAACTATCCTTCATCAATATGGAATTAGGCATCTTTACCTTAACCCTTTCGTCCAAAGCACAAGAATGCCAAAAATTTTGAAAACCGTTTCAACCCTGTCATGTTGGTATTCATGGCATAGCTCTGACGAAGTTCTCTCAGATGAGTACTCATGTGCCAGGATTTCAATCATTTTTCAGGTTTTTTGCATCATTTTGTATTGGCCAAATTAGCCACCAGCAGCATAAGGTTTTAACATTATGAAGCAAATGGCAAACGAGATTCCTCAGATTTCAGCTGAAAACCAGCCCAAAAACCCTACTCTCAAATCCTATTTGCATTCCCGTTGCAATAGTGCTGTGTCCAGAAAAGCAAAACAAGAAAATCAGTTGGACAGAAAATGCCATTCCTCACAACACGGTGGTGCCTGGCATCTCTATCTATAATATATTGGGCACTAGATCATTTCATAAGGTGTCAGCCAGCCAGCCAGCAGTTGCTCTCACCTCAGTAAAGCTACCCGCTCCATTACCTGGGCCTGCAAACACCTCCCAAGGCAAACAGCCATCTTATTTTAACCCAGTAATATTTGCAGCGCCCAAAATCAACTGACTAGTTTGGTAAGATCTCAATAGAAATATCAAAAGCAATTTGCAGAAAATATTTGGAGGAGAAATGTTGATCAAAATTCTTCTTCTTATCAACTGGTGTAGATATGGTTGATTTCAAAGTTATTTTGAAAAGTAGCAAAGGTCTATACCAGGATATCTGCCAAGGAGATATCCAGGCATGAATGGGTTAACCATTTCATGCCTGAAGTTAAGTTGCAAATTGCTTCTAAGGTCAATAAGATATCTACCAAAATCGCTGAAACATGTGTGGAAGCAAGATTGGCATGACTGCTGCTTTATAAATGTGTAGCATTGTGGGAAGCTACATCTGGACACTTCACAATGGTGATAATAGCATGTGAACAATAAGGGGGGGGGGGGGGGGGGGGGGGGGGATTGCCAAAGTCATAAATAGGTAAACTTGATTGACAATGCACCTGTTTTTTGATGGATTGAAATACACTGGCTTGACATCATAGGGGAGTCAGCCAGCACTGCATTACTGATGGCTACTGGAAGTCAGGTGAGCAGCAGTGGCAGTAGTTCGCACTACTCCTCTGGCTAGCTGGCTGGCTGGGCTACATTGGTATTGGGCGATACCATACTGTAACAGTACCACGATACTGTTTTGGTATTACAGTAATGGTTGCACATGGACAGGATTTTAGTATAGAGGATTAGAGAACAGCATTTTGATTTCAGAGTTGATAAGTGAAAAAAAAATCCTATCAAACAAGAATGTTTTTTTGATCACACTGCTCTATTCATACAATTTTTTTTAAATTCACAATTCCTATAACTACTCCATCCTTCAAATTTGTTCTGATGAAATACCCCAATGGAAGTTTATTTCTAAAGGTATGCACACATTCCCTGGTGGCAGTTTGATAAACCAGAAATCAAGATGCCTTCCCTGGCTAGCACCGACTTGCAATCAGGCTAAGCACCAATTAGGATGCTGATATATTCTGGAGGATTCTAATAATCTCAGCAAATAATCCAGCCCAGATAGAGCTGCAATCATCCAGGTGCCAAGAAAATACATTATAGAACCCCAGCTATTGCTAAATAAAATCACTGTATAAACCGTTTCAATAGGCACTGCGTAGTTCATTAGAGATTGGTCATACTCACCACCATATCCATCTTCGTATGAATCCCTTGCTGATGCTCCGTGTCCGTAATCAAAAAATTGTGTATCGCTGGAAAAGAGAGAAGAAACATATAAAATAACTGGCTATATCAATTTGTGTGCATCACTGGAAAAAAAGGAGAGAAATTTTTATCTTTTTGTTCAGATGAACAATGTAAGTAAAAATTAAAGCAATTGTTTAATATTCCCATCCTATAAAAATGTTTCTGGCAATCAAAATAATTGTGTATAATTGATAAGACCAAAACCATCCTGTACCACAAAAAAGTGAAGAGATATTATATTTTGAAAGAGGTACTCAAATTAATTACCTCCCCTAGAAAGAAATATAATCCCAATTAAATTTAACGAGCACAAAGGAAATTGCAAGAAATTTCTTTTGTTCTGAAACATGACAACGACAGAAAAACAATCAACATGTCAGTCAGACTGTCATATCAGGCAATTTCCTACAACATGGGAAAAAACCTATTGGTAGAAAGCATATTACTTTTGAGAAAGTCTTGACATCAATGCAATCTGTAAAAAGATTGCTTTTTACAAATATTTCTGTGAAATCAACAGTTTTCTAGAAATTTGCATCATACCTGACAACTTATACACCTAGAATATTAAAGAGTTCAGTTCAAAACAAAACCAAGCAATATTGCTAAGGTCAACACAGTGATAACCTCTCAAGCAATTGACAGATCTCACCGACTTTCTATTAATCTACAGCTCGAGATTCAGATTGAGGTTAATCCATGAATGACCCCACTTCTAAGTACTAAATGGGTTTCTAAGAGTGATGTAAAGTTGCGAAAATGAAAACATAGACTCAATTCTAAGAAAAAAAGTTAGGGGAAGATAAGACTCCTGCGAAAAAAAAAATTTCAAAATACTTCAGGTAAAATATTTAGAATAAATTCCAAAATATGTTTTGTTTTCTAGTCTGGATGGAATGGGTTAATTAATAAACACTGTTCAGTGGCCATTCATAATAGCATGAATATTTTTCTTTAAATGAATCAGGTTTGACACTTGTATGAATTCAAAATATATTTGTAGAAGATATGTTATTTGAGTTCTGATAACCATTTCTCCTTTGAATATATCTTCCAAAAGATGCATAATTGTAAGATAATACCACCATAATCCTAATGCATTTTTAGGTCAATACAGGCATGACATGGTTAAGTTCTAAGACTACCTACACACTCTGAGAATAAAGGCGTCACATTACATTCACTTATCACAGCTTCTTTCAGAGGCTGAATTGGGAGGATGTTTGCATTGTCCTTAGCCACATAAAGAAGCGATATTATCAAAGCCCAGCGGGAAGAATTATTGCTCAAAATGGCAATTGGACAGGCCTTCATTTCCTGCCCAGCAATTAGGGCTCCCTCTACCTGTCACCTGATCACTTGTTTGCGTTACAAACCACTCCATGATTACCAGCCACAGACACTCTAGCATCTTGTTCTATTGCCGTAAAAACAGCATTACCTGATAAGCCTTATTTATCAAGTGAATTTCCTACTCCATGCCCATTTACCAAATGTTCCACAGAGTGTCAGAGGACATTAATGCTCGCTAAAATCTTCATGCTCAGGACGACTCAATTTTACACTCAAATACAAAATCATTGGAGATAATGGTTGATATATCTATATATCTAAATATATATATACATATATATTATAATTCATTCTTGTATTGGAAACCTAATTCATTCTATATAGTTACTCATTCAACAATTCATGTGTCAGCACATAGCTGCTTACAGCAAAGCAATGTGATAGATCACAGCTGTGTGCATCAAGCTTGCTTCTTTCATCATTATCATGAATGCCTGTCAATCTTTATACAATTCACCTGTGTCGCAGGAGGTGAAATAAACCAGAGATTTGTCAACTTGAAGTGCTGCTGTGATGAGAAGTTGACTGAGCTTGACAAACCCTGACTTGATACTGAGTTACTACATAAGACACATGGCCGACATAGGATGACATAAAAAAGAAAAAGACAGAAAAAGATGTTTATATAACTTGGCAATAAAAAAAATACTTATAAAACTGACAAGACAAATGTAGGTTGATCAACATTTCTCCTTCAAATATTTCCTTCAACATGATTTTGTGAGAAGTCACAATCATATATGGCAAGTTTTTTTTGGCTACTTCAGGCATGAATGGGTGGACATGTTTTCCCCAAGGTTGTTTCAAGAGGCATCATTCCATTTCATTCACAAGTCCTGTGTTCCTGAAACATTCACTGCAACGCCTGTGAGATATGACCGATATGCAGCATTTCGTGGCGACCATAAATCATGCTGCAAGACCATCTCCCAGGTCTGGCCCCTACCAAGGGAAATGGGCAGGCATGACTTATTACGAGAGGATCATTACAAGATAGTAGTAGCTTCCCCTTAGAGGGTTCATCAGCCTTTGTTCCCGACTCGTATCACTTTACCAGCATGCAATAATGTTAAAAGCAACTACCCCATGAAGTCTCATTGAATCAGGTAAGCTATTGTTCTACTGCTAAGAGTACACCCCTATTGACAATTAGTGCGCCTCATGTGGTAGCTGCCAGTTCACAGTCAGCGAGAAAGCATTAGTGAATGAGCAATCAATCTCATTTAATTCTTAAAATCTAAAACAGACTTGAACGGTCAGGGATTTATCTTCAAAATGAAACCCTTTAATTGCTAAGGCTACTTTCATCCTAAGCACAAGGATGCAAAGATTTTTGAAAATCGTTGAAACCCTGTTATGTTGGTATTCATAGGAAAGCTCTTGCAGAGTACTGTCAGATAAATACTCATGTGCTAGGGTTTATGTCATTATTCAGCTGTTGTTGTTTTTTCATCATCTTGTAATGGCCAAATTAGCCACCAGCAGCATTAGGGTAAAAACTGTCCCCTGGATGCATACTACATGTAGTAGATGTGAGTGTAACTGTGAGTTGTAGACTGTTCTGGGTGATTCTTTCCCATCTTTCCTCCCCCTAATATTTCCTCAATATATAACAAAGTTATCCTCAAAATAGTTTTTCCTTTTTGTCCCACTACAAAATACATGAATACATCTAGTTCTTCAGTGCACCATTTTTATTTACATCATGTCAGTGCCATAAACAATACACTATTACATCTAGTTGTTAACTCTTGAGATTTTTTCATCAGTTAAAGGCTTAAATGTTCATAAAATGCAAAATCTTTACCCTTAGGTTGAGACTTCACCCTATAAAGATCCACTGCACTCATTGAGATCCTGCTAAAAATGGAGATCACTCGCAGAGGAATATGTTAATGTTTTTATAATGAATACCACTGTGATTTATATTACTTCTTTTAACATCAGGCTTTAACAATCCTGATAAGCTGACGCAAAAAAAGAAAATGCAACTCATTCAAAAAACATGAGTCTAGTCTACTTAATTCACATTTTTTGTTTAAATGTTTTTTTGGTTAGCCGGGCCATCCGGTTATGAATATTCCATACCATGTACTGCATGGGTCTCTAGTGCACCATCTTAGTACTCTTTCCCCTCAACACAGCCATAACTTATGTCAGTTGCAGCGACGCTATTATTCCCACCTGTACCTTAGAAGGGAAGGTAGTGTTTTTATACTACCTGGCAAGAGAGAATATCATCCATTTTGAAGCAGCTAGACAGCTAGACTAATACCCGAGCTCAAACAGGGACCAAACAGCGGATTAAACACAAGCAGTGTTAAAGGACATTCCTGAGCTCTTGAACAATTGCTATCAGTAAAACAATATTGACAGTTTTTTGTTCAAACAAATTGCAAACAATATTCTTTTCTTTTTTCCAGCAAAGTGCAATACAGCAGAATGGCACGTTTCACATTCAATAATCAATATGCTCCATTTTGAAAGTACAACCTTAGTAGTTACTCCGTCTGTGGTTCACTCAATTGCCCCTCTCCATGAGCTAATCATCCGCACACCCATATTTTCCCCCAAAATTTCAAGGTTAAAAACAAATGATGTTGTTTTGCACACTTGATAACAAGAATTGTCACTCTTAATTAATTAAAAAAAATTGATCAATGTTTATAGAAAATTAATGATTGAATTTTATTTTGGGCAAAGCCCCTAAACGACAACCTTTTCTACAGAAAGATGCCAAGCAATCCAGTATTCAATCAACTCTTCAAAAAATTTATGGGTGAGCTTCAGACCCAGGAATAGCGGAGTGAACTTTGCCAGCTCTGAGCTGACAAGGTGTGGTTTGTGGCTCTATTATTACCATGACCTTTAATCAATGTAGCACTTTATTGCACTGCAATCAATAGAGAACTGGTCACTTTTATCAGGGTGCCGGGATATAATACATGACTTAATCACAGCTCAATAGGCAGTCTATAGCCACCATCCCATAGCTTCTTATCCAAGCAATAATGGGCATTGTTCGCGCTTAATCACATCTGGCTATTTGTACACAATCTACTTAATTGGACGCTGTGTGTTACAGCAAGAATGCTCTAAGTCAAGGCATTCAAATACATCTTGTAACCAATGATGAATATACTTCTTATTGAGCAAAATCCAATAAAGCAGAGAGAATGAATCGGTTACTACAATTGCAGCTACCGTCACCATCAATCACTGTTAAAGATAAGAGCAATCACCATTACGGGACTTAACCAATTATCCGCATTACAGCAACTCAAAAATTTCTCGAATTTTAGCTAAATGTGTCTGCGGCCTAGCGGTAGAATGGTCCAATTTTGAGAATTGAATGAGATTTAAATGTGAGAAACGAGCAGACCACTCATATTGCATACAAACACATTTCAACGAAACATGAATGGAAGGTTAATGGAACAAGCCCCTCTCATATTTCAATCATATACATTTCATAAACCAAGTACAGACCTTGTGTGGAAAACCTGACCATTTTATCATTTGCCCTGGCATTTAGTGAAGATAAAAGTATTGCAGACACTGTACACAGGCTTTAACCCTTCCAATGCTGAGGATAATTTCATCCAAAGCACATGGATGCAAAGATTTTTGAAAAACATCTAAACCCTGTCATGTTGGTATTCATTGGATAGCTCTCTCCGAGTACTCTCAGATGAGTACCCATGTCCAAGGGTTTCGATCATTTTTTAAGTTTATTTGCATAATTTTGCATTGCTCAAATTAGCCACCAGCAGCATGAGGGTTAAAGATGTCTAGATTGTAGAAGTTGTGGTGTGGTGGTGGGAGAGGGAAGGAGGAGGCCTGGGCTTGAGAAAAGCAAGTGGAGTAAGATAATGGTTGTTTGTCCCTGTGGAGGTGTTAATACTAAGAGATCACACAGCTGCGCTCCTCGCATGCTTCACGGTGCATCCCAACAAGCCCATCGGCTAGCCACCACAACAACAACATCTCCATTACACTGATTCCATAAAAATACAAAAACATGCTCACCGAAAGCATCGCATAAAGGTGAAAACGTCAGACTAGGTGGCACATTCCCAGCAAAAAAAGGTCCATAATGTGATTGCCAAAGCTCGAGGAACTCTACTGAGGTATATCAACGTCTCACTAATGATTTTGTAATGTATATATTATAGCCAATTATTATACATAGTTACGTCCCACCAAGTCCACCAGAGTAACATCTCCATTACCTTGATTGATACCTCACTAACATAAAAGCAGCCACTCTGAAAATGACAAGGAAGGCACCGTGTGGCACCTTTCGAGTCAAAAATGGTACGTAACTCATTCGCTGCAACTCTTGAGCTACATTGCTGTCTTGTCAGAAACATTTAGAGTCCGTGTCGGACATCCTTAGAGAAATTTGAAATTCTGAACTACTCTTAGTTTGCACTACATTCATGACTATAACTCCATTTATCATGACACAACATACCAGACTCACATAAACCCAAAATTTTAAAGTCAATTATTTGATTCAAATTTTTTTCTGTGTTTATCTAACAATTTAGCATTACCTTACCAATTTTCCACGAAATACCTTTGTCAGACGGCTTATGCAGCTACAGGCATGAATGGGCTAAACTATGAATGGGTTCACAGTCTTGAGTGGGGAATGCAAATTCTGTGTGCATCTATCTGCAGAGAGCCTCATCATCCCTTGTTCCTATCTAGGAGCTATACATGCACATGATTACATGCTGTCTAATGCAGCACAGTGGGGTCTACAATGATGAACTGATGATAGGACAGATTGATTATAAGGTATAAGAAGACAAGCATATCTGATCTAGAGGCCCTCATCATAGATAATACTTATAATCAAGCCACTAACACAATTTAAAGTGAAGGCTTTTCGGAGAAGTTAGGTCCTTACCAGGCAGATTAATCTCATAATGAATGTTAGACATTAATCTAAGTTGTTATTTTTGGTGCGCTTATTATAGGCCGCCAGCGTGGTTGGCAGGCAAGCAGGCCTCACACCTTGCCACTAGCTATAGGTC
This sequence comes from Maea johnstoni, assembly GCA_963942565.1. Classification (NCBI taxonomy): domain Eukaryota; kingdom Metazoa; phylum Annelida; class Polychaeta; order Spionida; family Magelonidae; genus Maea; species Maea johnstoni. The sequence goes on along the minus strand of OZ012684.1, from coordinate 59,456,328 downwards.
TAACTTCTCTTATTATTGACAAATTATCAGGCCCCAGGTGGGCTGCGGAATAATGCAATGAGACCAGCCTTGGCTAATGCCGCCGCAGACAAACTGGCCAGCCCAAGATTAACAAGGATCTATGGATGATCTACTGTAATTAAGCAAAGTGCAAGAGGCAGTGGTGATGTATGGCCCATCAAAAAAGCCCATATGGCACACTAACAATTTCTGCCAATTTCTGCCACGCTCCTAAGTGGTCTGTCCAAACCATGATGGACAATGACACCCTAGAAAAACCTAACCAACAGTTGCTCCCTGCATAGGATGGTCTACTAGGCAGGGAAGATCAACTTAGTGTGGAGGTTCTAACAATATTAGGTAACATAAATAGTGTTGCCAACTTTTCATGCAGGTATAGCCATTAATAGGTCAAATGGTTGTAATTGTTTAACCCTCTTGCTGCTAGGACAATGTATGGTACTATATGGGCACTAGCTACACTATAGCACGTCATGAGAAAGATACGACTGAAAGGCTGATGTGCCATGTTCTTTAAGTGCTGCTTCCGCAATAAAATAAACATCTGGCCATATAAAATTTAGATTGCTAGCACAATCAGAACCCCCTCAATCGCCACATGTATTTTTATAATTTATAACCACCATTTTGTGCCGAAAATCATCAACTCAACACCAGAAATACAGTTTAGAACTGTGGCGGCCATTTTAGATAATCGCGTATGACTTGGATTTTTTTTGCATCAAGTTATGTTATGAAGCCATTTCCCATCGAAATAAACAACCTTATTTTTTAAAATTACAAATGGTGTTTACTTACCTTCATATCTACCAGAAAATGTTTTCTTTTCTCTGTTATACCATGTGTGAGATCGATTTCTGAGACCTCAATTCAACATGGTTTGGACATATTCTTCACGAGTTTACGCTCGTTCAATTCATTTGTCCATGAGCCGTAAAATCATGTAACCCTTACTAAATTAATTGACAACAGAGAATCGGTGGCGAAAATAAATAATGAATTTATATTACCAAAACAAGCTGATTCTCAGCTTTCTGAAAATGTTTATTTTATAGATATCCAGCCTGTGGGATATCTGTTGTCAGTGAATGAAGTGAAATTATCGCTCGGCGGCGCACCCGCTTCGCGGCCGCCATTTTGAAATCGTATATTTGACACCGTCTGCAGAGTCAGCTTCATCCACTTCGATCGATAAATAGACGGTCAAAACTTAAAAATAACTTAAAAATATATTGATATTATTGTTCCTGAACATCTAATTGACTTAGTTGGTAAATAAAAGTAAACAAAAAAGCGAAAGAATAAAGGATATAGATCGCTGAGAACAACGGCCGCATTCGTAAAATAGTATTCGGTTCGTTTTTGCCGTGGTCGCGCACTTGTCAAATCAATCATGAGATCGATTTGTTCAAAGTATGTTAGTATTTCTTTAATAAGATAACTTTACTTTCCATTTCCATATTAAAATAATACTGTGTGAACAGGTGGGAACATTGTCTGACCTACTCAGTTTTAATTTTGAAAAAATTCGGCGTATTTATCGTATACGGCCAACCGGAAGTTGATGAGCCGTACACGACAATGGCGAGCATGGAGATACCGCTATTTGTCGTATTTACTCGCCAACCGCTACAGAGACAACGTAGCGTAGGGCGGTTGAGATCGCCCACCGCAGCGAGGAGGTTAAAAATCAATTTATTCAAAAAATAATTTTTGCTAAACATTTTTTGCACAAAAACAGGACTAACAAAACTATGTATTGCAACAGCAAATACAACTTGACTAGCTGTAAACCTCAAAAAATGTGTTTGTTCCCTATACTTTCAGTATAAAATGTTCCAATTGTTTCTGCATCACTGATTGATATCAGAATTAACTTATTAATGACTAAAACATTTGGGCAGCATGATATTTTTTAGACTAATTTAAAGAAAAAGAGTTGGACCATGAAATTGGTAAGTATTCTGCAGTTTTTATGTCAAATTGCATTTTAGTCTGAAATATGTGGGCAGATATTACAAATTATATTATAAATAGCTTCGAACCATTTATGTACCCTTAGGTTCTGAGAAAAAAGATTCGATGGATATATCTGAAAGCACATTTTGTCAATAGGCAATCAAATGCTCTACTTAGTTGCTTTCTTCCACCAATAAATCTTCCATAAAATAACGGTTTAGTTTGGAGCATATTGCTGTGTGCATGTGTTGTATTTCTTCTTAGCTTTGCTGCTGTATACCAAATACAAGTGCATAAATAAAAGATGGCATGCGGCTGACGTGACATTCGAATAGCGTGCGCGGAGAGAAGGATCTTCCGAGGCCATGTTGGATTAGTTTTCCCACAAGCAATCAGCCAATTGTTAACCTAGATCTCCTTCAATACGTCCACTTGTGAAGTCATCAAACACCAGGTGTGTCTGCAAACTACCCCTCTACTCATGGCCCTAACAAATCTTCATGACCTCACTAGGCTCACACGCCCTATGACATGAGGCTTAGGAATACAGGGTTCCTGTGTGAGCTAAAAATATACTTTACAAAGACTCAGAGAAAATGGTATGCTGATGATAAAAAACTCAACTTTCACTAATGCTATATGGTATTTAGCCAGTAGTGGCCTCTGGTGAGTGGATTGGGAACTACTCATCCAGGTGTGGCCATCACATTCTGCTGTTGTACAGTAAGCATTTAGCCAGTGGTGGCCTCTGGTGAGTGGATTGAGAACTTCTCATCCAGTTGTGGCCATCACTTTCTGCTGTTGTACAGTAAGCATTTAGCCAGTGGTGGCCTCTGGTGAGTGGATTGAGAACTTCTCGTCCAGGTGTGGTAATCACTTAATACTGTTTTACACAGCAAGCACTTAGCCAGTGGTGGCCTCTGGTGAGTGGATTGAGAACTACTCTCAGGTGACTGTGCCAACCAGGTGTGGCAATCACGTCCTGCTGTTGTTTAGTAAGTCGATTTGATAGGAAACATAAAGGGACTTAAGGGACAATGAATAAATATGTTGATGTCAAGAAACTGCACTTTATCGAGGGAATCACAGCGAGGAATGAGCAATTTACTCAGCCTGGAGACAGGAGATGTGAAGACATCAATTATTGCTAGTCACAGGTGTATAGTATAGGGATGTTGCTTTCTCTGCAGAGCACTTATGCCCCTACCTGGTGCAGGCAGAATGGGCCTAATCGCGGGCCCTAATTGCCATTCTCGTGTGCACAATATAATCACGTCTTCCTCGCCACCGTCGCAACAATACAACCTAATCACAATGTAACCATAGCAACTAAAAGCAAAAATGATCTTCTCTCACTGCTAAGATTTCTGAACCATTTCATTTATACAACAGTCGCAAACTCCAGAGGTTGCATTAATAAATACTTAGACTCCAATAGATAACAGGAACAGAAACTAATTGGCCAACTTCTCAAGTTGCTTTTGTCGTGGGTTCCATCTGAATGTAGTGACTGATTTGAGGCGAGATACACTTCATGTGGGGTTCTAGGGGGGAAGAGTGTCTCCATGAGTATTAATCATGCTGTCAGCTGAAAGGAAACTAACCCGCACAAGTAGTTCCTGCCACTGGGTCCCTGAGTGATAATAATAACATCAGCGTACAGGTGATCTAACACAAAAGAAAATAACTCCAGTCCCGCGGTGAATTCAATGAAACATCTATAATGGACATTGAGCTCCTTTACCTATTATAAAATATTAATGAAATACTTGAGAAATATGGTCGTCACTTTTTAGATATTTTAATGACAGACCGGGATGGCACTCCCAAGCACAAAAGAATGTTCTAGGATAAAACTTTCTTGTGTAACACTTTGAATGTTGTGACTACATCAGTAATAACCCTTTCAATGCTGAGGCTACATTCATCAAAGACGCAAGAATGCAGAAAATTTTGAAAACCATCTAAACCCTGTCATGTTGGTATTCATTGGATAGCTCTCTCTGAGTACTATCAGATGAGTACCCATTTGCAAGGGTTTCAGTCATTTTTTAGCAACATTTTTAGTCAGCAGGTTAAGTTTGCAGCATGAATTGTATGAGGTACACCTGAGGTTGATAGCTGTGCTAGAACTCAGGTGGGATGATGGTGGCTGAGTATTGCAGGCCTCACCTGGCCCCCACCTCCAATCAGTGGAACATCAAAACAAGCTGACAAAGGTGTCTAAAAGGCAATGTGGGGGGTCAGGTCCCACTGCAGGGCAAGGTAGCGGCACTCAGCCTTCCAACACAGCCTCCTTCAGATCTACTAATGCACTTAGCCGTGCATCCTAACCCAATCACACCTACAGATGCGGTAAGGGGATACCTGTCCCAGCCCGAGGAGCCGCCCCGAGTTCAGCCACTCCACAACATAATTTGCTTCAGGTGTGCCTAGCACGTCCTTGATTAGGGTCATTGCTCAAATTCAGAAACAATTTCCATAGATGCCTTCCAGCATGGCACTCCCTCTGTGGCCGTTGTTTGTGGCTGGAAGAGTGAAGATGCTGGCCCCGCCCACCTGTCCGGCCTCTTCCAGGTGGGAGCATCCCTCAAACTCCTTACCTGTTATTACAGGTGACAACGCACATATGTCTCCATCAAGCACTCGTTGGGGTCAGACACCGGCACTACACTACTTGATAAACGAAACACACTACAGGTGTTCTAATCAATCAGCATTAGTTAAAGCGATAATTGAAGATAAAAACTTCCTAAATGTACCATAATTCCTGTAGCTGAATTAGTCGAACATTAACAAGTACTTTGTTCCTGAAGTAATAAATAGTTCTCAACAACTGCACATATCAACAACTTTTGTTTGCAGGTAGGTGCTAATGATTTACAGGTTCCATTGACAATGATGACTTGCAGATGTGGCACCGGTTTGGCACAATACAACTATAGCCAGTTATAATAGAGTGGGATACCTGTAGTGAGTTACCTGCCTGCAAAAGGTCACCAGATAATTAAGCGTGGTTGAGGGTGGTAAGTATCTGCATCGGCACCTGTGCTAGCTGTGTCATAACACTGTCATTACAGGAACACAGTAATAATGATAGCATGTTATAACAGTGAAGTACCTTTAGAATACCACCAGCCTACATAAGGTCACCAGCTTAAGTAACAAGGTCAAAGGAGAAATAAAAGTTTAATTTATCCATGCCAGTAGTAACAAAAAATGTCTCCACTAATTTGGTGATATATTTTTGAACTGAGCATTTCTTGTTATTTTTAAAAGTACAATAGGATGACACTTTATAAGGATTTTTTTAATCCAATAGTAGGTTCATGTTGTGCATATGCTCACTCCATGAATACACTGCCACATGAGTGATAAAGACATGTGCCAAACTATAAGTGTATGGCAATTGATTTCTCCTTCTAATCAAGCACTGGCATCCAGGGGTAGAGAATGTACTAATTAAGCAACTAATCCAACATACAAACTAATGAAGGAGGACTGTTTTTAAGCAATGTGGCAGCTCAGTCTGTGATATGGTAAGGGCCCACTGAAGGCAATTGGTAGGAACAGTTGATTTGATATCACAACCAATGACAAAGGCTTAAGGACAATAGACCTTCCATCATCCTCTGTATCCACCAAAAATAATCAGGCACTTATCTTAACTAACAGGCATGTAACTTAATAACAGCCACCCTTAAATCTTATCCATGCATATTTCAAAGAAGTGATCTTCCTATTGAAGGACAGTAATAGCCCTGCAGACAATACGGCATTCCAGCAATGATTTCTGCTTGAAGGAACCAACCCACGCAACCTTTAGAAGAAGCTCAAGTGAAAAAATATCTTCTTGATAGGATTTCATCCAAGAGAAGATACACAAGTAAATTAGTCACAAGCTGGGCAAGGCCTCGATGGACTAGGTGATTCATTTTGCCTACCTGGTGCTATCTGCCTGACACAATACATGATAGATAGTCATTAAATATGCATGCAGTGTCAGGGTGAGAGATGCTTCCTTCCCCTACAACTACTCAATCACTGCAATAGTACCATGAAATTTACACCGCTCATAACAGTTCCATCACTACCTATCATCATTATCAACATTTTCATTATTTGCTTTTGTTGTTGTAATTATCATTATTATTATTATTATTATTATTATTATTATTATCATCATCATCATAATTATCATTATTTTAAGTTATCATTATCATAATCATTATTTTTATTATTATTATTATTATCATTACAGGGCTCGACATTGGTGCTTGCCCCATTGCCCCGGGCAAGTAGAATTTGTAAATTATAGCTGTGGGGCAAGTGAAAACTGCATCTTGCTTGCCCCACTGGGAAAGTACGCTTTGTATATTTCAGGTTTAGTTTTGAGAATGTGTGCAAGTTTTGGGTCTGCCATCCAAGCTTGTCCTAGAAAATATGCTTTCACATGTCAGAACCATGTTGTACTTGGTTTTAAATGAAATATTATAAAACATACAATTTTTCAAGGGCAAGTGAAAGTTGGAGTAGGGCAAGTGAAAATTGAATCTCACTTGCCCTACGGGGCAAGTCGCTGCAAAAGTTAACGTCGTGCCCAGCATTATCATCATTATTATTATAATTATTATCATCATTATTATTATAATTATAATTATTATTATTATTATTATTATTATTATTATTATCATTATTATTATCATCATTATTATCATCATCATCATCATTACTATACTGCCACTTATTTTCAAAATTAAGTATCATCCTAAAAGTATTTCCATAGGTGTCAGCTGTACCGTTGAGCAGTGTGTAGCATTGTAAGAGGACTGATGCTGTGATTCACAAAGGCACTAAGTCTCATGGTTTGCATGCTTAGGCCTAAAAAAAAGGTTGTTTGTTTCCTGTAACCCCACCCTAACAATTTTTCATTCAAAAAAATCCCTACCCTAAAGTTTTTTTCGACCTCCCAACTCCTAATCAACGAAAACAATGCATAAAACTCACATTTTTGACCAAAAAAATAACGCAAAAATTCTTTTTTTTACCGACCTACCTACCCTATTTTTTTTTTCGGACTGTTACAGGAAACAAACAATTTCTTTGCTTAAGCCTTAGTGAACATGAGCAAGTTGCCATTACACTACCTGATGTAACTTTTGATTTGTTAGATGTCAATAGAACTCAGCTGAGATTAACAGCTTCAGGTAAATTATACATGCAGCCATATGGTTTAGACAATTGCTTTTGCCACCTTTCATATTTTTGCACTTGAGAACTTGCCAAGAAACTAACCAACAATGTAGCCTTGTTCTAAAGCTATCATTTGCTCTAATCAATGGCAGATTTTTTGAACAGGTTCGACTTCTGACATGTCCTGGGATTATGGGACACTTCTCGCATTGTTAAATTATCTAGGAACATATATGATGTGACACAGGAATTTCTCCATTTGATATTGGACAATAAGATTTCATACGTCCACCAGCTTAACTTGGTATCTCTTCCTATCTCAAATGATATTTCACAGGATCCCTCAGTCGGGACATGCTAATACTTCTGTATCTTATGATTGCATTTGTGTGATTGCTTGGGCCAGTTTAGAATGATTGATACCCCCTTTATTGCCATAGCTCATTTTGTTGCCTTGAGCAACAAGTCCCGGCCCCTCCCACCCACTGTACTAACAGGCAGCCTGGGTAACATAGAAGAGCAATAAATCACACTGACACTTCAGCTCACAACTATGGCAAGAATACACAAGCAGAGAGCATGGTCCTGCTCAGAACATTTTGGAAGTGGGAGGAGGAGGAGGAGGAGGGGTGGAAGTGACTTCGACGCAGACTCCCTTGCTTGTCAATTAGAGGAAATATTGTGGGCCTTCGGAGAAATACTGTGAAGATTTTTCCATGATTCTAATCATACAAATAACTCGAGGGAAATTTCACAGCTGAGTTTATCTTGAGTTACATCATCAATTAGGGTTGCCATCATGATGCAGTAGACACCATGGGCCACAGAGGCGAGACAGCAAAGGTCAATAAAATACAACACTAAATCACTCAACATAACTCCGAGACCAATATTGCTACAGACAGCCCCTCTTAATACAATTAGCAACACCCGATTGCTGGTTGGGGGAAGGATGGGACAGGGGGAGGGGTGAAGAGAATAAAACGAGCAAGTTCTGATTGTTGATTGGACTGTAGATAAGGGGGAAGGGCGGCGGTAAGAAGTCAGAAAGACCTCAATGCTGAAGGGTTGTGACAATAGAAGTGACTAAGACCTGACTGCCTAATAAGAGAGAATGGAATAAAAGCAGGTTATGGGAAGCAACATTTAAGAGGAGAAAGAAATTTCCCAGAAGATAAGTCAAAAATGTATTACCATTTGAAAATAACCCAACACTCCTAACCTACAAAACTCAATCACTATCCTTATTTCGCCATCACTACACAGTTGAATTATATACAAATATATACCTGTAAACATCAATTATACAGAAATATGCATCTCCAGTAGCTTAGAGTGGTTTGACCTGTAGTGATAGATCTTACACAGCATCAAATCACTGCCAGTTTGAACTTTTTTATCTACACAACCTCCATAGCCTCAATAATTGTCACTGTGTGTTGACAGACACTGTCCACACCCACATTTGATGGTATCCATGTGCCACAGACCCATGGCCCATTAATCTCAGGGTCATGACACCCATTATGGTACACACTCTTAAAGAGCCAGTCAAATTCATTGCTGCCATGCATTTTTGTTAATAGATCTACCATCATCAAATTGTGTGTTATCTTTTAATGATTTGCTAACTCCACCTAACTAATTATGGATAATTTTTCATCTTGTATATTTTTTCAGCTAAAGTTGAACATCCATGCCTATATTAACACATTTTCAATAACTACTTATAAATTCTTATGAACATTTTAGGACCAAAACAGTAAATATTTTTTTCTGAAATGACTGAACCAAGTATATTAGGTCCAATAATTGTAGAAAAAATGAATACTTTAGAATCCCATGTCCAAATTCAAGGTGTGATGATTAGATGCTAATAGTGGTACTCACCCTGCACCATTTGAGTAACCCTGGGCGTATGCCTCTCCATATTGCTCATATCCTTCATCATATCCTCCAGTGCCCTGAAATAACACAAACAAACACAGTATAAGCAGGTGCATTAACTCTGGATATATATAAACAAATTATAAAAATGTTTGGAGTTTCATTAATTATTCAAGGATCCTTGGGACCTTTTACTTGCAAAATGCAGACAACAATAAGCAATATCCTGAAAATAATAAATAATAAATACTACTACTACTACCACTACCACTACTGCTACCGCTACCACTACCACTACTACTACTACTACTACTACTAATAATAATAATAATAAACATGAGCGTGTCAAAGGAGGTTAAACACAACTTTCATTTAAATATTTTCTCACATTTGTCATGTTTTTTCTTTTGAGATTGCCTTCATTTTTTGAAACTATTCCTACTTATTTCATGCTTTTTTGTTATTCTAAGGTTAATGGGAGAAACATCATTATAGATTCAAGCATTCTCTTGACCTCCCGTTCGAGATAATGATGTACATTTTATTGCATGACTGGTCTCCAGCCTGAACAATGATTGCAGCATTGGTTGTACATGTATTTTCTTCCTGCTCTACTTTAAGTGTAAGTAGAGGAAGAGGCATGCGGCCAACAAAGGTCATAGCCTGGGGTAAGCTTAGATCTAAATCAGAACACTAGCCCTCAATTTAGGAGACTGCTGTACATGTGCTAAGCTATACTGACCTCGCAGGAGCTAGCCTGGGGGATTCTGATTGGTTCTTATTAATCCCACCAGATGGTACCAAGAGGTCCACGTCTGAGTAAAACATTTTCCGTAGATAGAGCAGAGATAAACTAAGCCATCTGGAGCCATCTATATTTGGTCAATAGTACTACACCTTGACGTCTATACAACTGCAGCTGAGTTCATGGAGGCTATAAACCTTATCAAGCCATGAGGGCTAGAGAGCTAGTTTGTTTATTGACCAGGTCATAGAACGGTCAAAGCCCTGCTCTTCCTCAAGAAGCACTTCTTCTTCATTCAATTGTTCAAGATATTGTCACTCATTTAAAAGCTAATTACTGCGGAGAATACCTAGACCCTACTTAAATAAAGCATGAAACCTATCATATGTGAAACTTTCACACATCGTTACATGTCTGACAACCCTTGTCAAGTGTAGGTGAAAATACTTAGTTATTCCCAAGATAACATTAAGATACTGACAGGATGTCAGTGCTATATTTCTGTAGAGCTATCTTGACTGATTCTTCTACAGTAGCTCTCGCCCTAGAGGCAATCTTGCCTGTGTTCAACACCCAGTTCCCTTATCTTGTTCAACACCAACCTACACCGCCAGACAGTGTAACCGTAATACACCTAGTATGTGAGTACATATTCCAGCTCAATGGGCAGTTATCCTGCTGAAAAAAAGCCTGGTCATGGCCGCAGGCCTGCAGGGAAATCTACAAGTCAAGTTACAAGCTGGGGAGACACTGCAGTGGGCTACGATTGTATTAGAAAATGGAAAAACGCCATAAAAGATGATGAACTCTAGTTGAGCAGTGATCAGTGATATTGGCTACATGACCTCTCCTGGCAGGCATAAATCTATGGCGCTATCACTAGCTTGAGGCATATCTATAATGGGTGGGCTGGTGGGATGCATGCATGGTATTATCCTGCTGGCCACAGACAGTCTCGTAAACCTGGCCTGGTCAACACCCACCCACACCACACCATCTCATCAGCATCCCTTGCAAACCACAGGAGGGAAACACAGACAGGCAACAAGTCTGCATACTTGCTGTCTATCCTATAAGGACACCAATTTGTACTGCTACAGTTCATTTGCTCATTCAAGCGTACACTCAACTTGCCATGTCAATATCCCTCTTACAATCTATATAAGACACCATTATTAAATAATTGTCCTACCATTCTTTTTGACACCAAAAGAAGGGAGAGAATTCCATACTTCCTTGCCTGACTTTCAGTCCTTTAAGAGGCATAAATCATCAGTACATACATGCCATTCAAAAGTCTACTTGCCTTAAAAACTGACAAGTGTCCAAGACTGTTGAAACCAAAAGGAAGCATGTATTCAATACATGCATGTTCCTCCTTTCTGTTTTAAGATTGACGTTTTCCTTAACATTCTCGGAATTCTTTATGCTCATTGTTTTACAGGTAAGTGGCTTCGACAAAAAGTACCTGATTACTCGCCTAACCCCAATATATCATTTTTCGTTTTATTTGCCCAAGACATGCAGCCTAGCCTTAAGGTCAATAACTGGTGTGGAGATCATGACCATGCTTGTAAACAGTACACACACAGACAGACAGACAGACACACACACACGCACACCTACAAATGCACACCTACACACACAACTCAAGTTCAATACTCTGAATAAAAAATGCCAAAAGTATAATTTTTAAAGCTCTCCTTCATTTACCTAGATGCTAGTTGACCTACTAGCATGTGCTTACTTCACTTGAGGATGTGTGTAGGTCTACGCTAACTCTATTCTACACCCGTCTATGAACAGCCTCAGAGCCCAGCGCCTTCGATCAATCACAGACAAGCAGGACAATAACCAGAGCCCGCCACCTAATCCAATACATACAATGGATAATAACCAATTTCGCTGTAGCATTCATTTATGCAAACACAACTACACATCAGAAAACGAGTTTGTAATCTGATTGTCTGATTGAAAATATATTGACTGAATACTCTCTCTGCCAAGTTTGCCTTCGCTACTGCATGTAATTCACTTACCAACAACTGCAAAAACTGACTTTCTTGGGATAACAATAGATGTAAGATTGAAAACTTTAGTGCTGACGGAACCAACATCTATTGTAATTAACTTATAGGTTTATACATATATACATAATGCAGTTACTGATACATATATCCATATATGATATTCCTGACAAAAATAGTATATAATAATCTCCATAGAGGGCACCAGTGACGGTTGCAATTAACTTTTAAAGGCACATGAGGTACAGCAAGCTCTCTGCTGCTGAGCCACAGAAAAGTATTGAAGTGCTTGTTGAGATGTCAACATCATCTACTTTATATGGCTTGCCTTTTCTATGACCATTAAATATCTAAAATGCCCGACATCTGCTTTATATGGCTTGCCTGATCTTTAACCATTCAATATCTAAAATGCCAGACCAAAGAAAATTGTCACCGTGTCTCTACAAGTAAATTATATTGGAATAGTCTTTAAGTCAACCCCAAGTGACAAGGGGACAGTAAAAGGCTAGCTCAGGGGGCAGGTGCAACCACTTAATTAAAGCCAGAAAAGGACCTACAAAGAAAGAGAGCAATTTCTTTCACTTCTTTTTATGCTGTAGTAGCCATTTAATCGGCTTACGTAGCAATCAATTGCTCACTAGAGGTCAGCACAGAATCACACAGCCTATTATATGTCTATCAGCTCAAAGAGTCACTGACCTAACAGGGGGAAGTCGGTCAACTACCCTACAGACAGGGTTCTGACTGCAGGGTCTTAGCCAGGACCTGTCCAGCCTGTCTTTGGACAGACAGTTCCTTTATAGACCGGCAAACATTTCTATCAAGAATTTAATTTTCAATGTGGATTAGTCATATCATTCCCTTAAAAAACCACACCTCAAGACACCCAAAATTTTGAATTTTAATACAAATTCCATGACATTGTATAAATGTATACAATAAGTGAATACATTGTGCACAATAAGTGAATAAAAGCTTATGGTTGTAATCAAAATATATTGTAGTATACCTTAAAAAATAGGACGCACCAAAATTTCAGGATTGACAATTTGAGCACCCAGTTTCCAAACCCTGGTTAAGACTCTGCTAAGCATACAAGGGTAAACAGCAAGGGCACTAGTCTAACCAGCAGCGGTGGTTGACCCCCATCAGTGATTGAATACTGCATGACGAGTGTAGAGAGAAAGCTGATTCTTCCAGCACAATAAAGGCTCCTGAAAGAGGTAGGAACCTGATGTCATAATCTCACCATCAAGTGTGTACACCAGTGCTCACGGGCCAGCGAACTAATGCAGCCAAGATTGGAAAAGTCAGCCGATTTCATTTCTAATAACATTCGGGCAGCTACTCAAGATGGGCCCTTCCTCTTTTCTATGAAATGCTATTCAATTAGGATTTGCTCCAGATGGATGGGAGTATCCATCATTTCTTTAGGAATGGCCTCGGAGCTGCGAGGATAAGTGTGTGCCTGTAATTAGACTATGGCGGGCTTCCCATAGGAACAGCTCCGCTAACATCTCCATTCAGTCCAGCACTTTTATTCCATTCCCCCACTCTCAAAGCACAAAATCAGTCCTATCTAATTTCCCAAGCAGCACCCAGAAGGACTGCCATGCCTCGTTAAGGAATTGGCACAGGAAAAAATGTCACTGCGCCTCACAATGGAGGAGAATGACGTCATTTCCACTTGAATAGCAGCAAATGAGTTCTGACATTCCATTAAGTGCGAAATAATTTCTTTTTCTGAACAACTAGGTGAATGCGATGAGCAGAGCCAGTGAAAGATACTTCCATTAGTCTAGAAAAACCCTTAGGTCAGAATTTTTTTTATCAAAGACCTTATCGCCAAAACATCTAGAATTTCCATTCCATGGAAGGACATGTGTTTTCAGCCCTTTTCCCTGATTTAAGAGCTAGTTGAAAGCATTTTTCTACCTGTAA